>JBBPCS010000672.1:607220-623560 GCA_037974645.1 Hollardia meadi
AATTGCCCCCCCCCCCCCCCCCCCTCCTCCAATGAATGTCAGGAGGCTAACTCGGATGTCAGTTTTTGTAAAAATATTTTACGGGAACCAAAACAAAATCTAAAATAAAAGGAAAATCTCTCTGTATGTAATGTACTATGTAAAAAAATATTTAAATATTTGCATAATTATTATTTACTAGTCACAAAATCCTCCTCCATTGATTTTTATTGCATTATTGGACTTTTCGAAACAATTTTTGTGTGGGCAGAGTGAATTGCAGCAGTAGCTCGACTGGCATATTGTAAAAAAGCCTGTAATGGAGCTAGTATGTGGTTTAAAATTGTACTTTGATAATAAATCCCCCCCCCCCCCCCCCAAGACATACACACATACAAAGAGCTCTCCTGCCTGGTAAATGAAATAGTTGAGATTTTAATGGGCAGTTAACGAGGTGGTTAGATTTATGACACTGAGCTCTCTCCCCCTCCAGGTAACACATGTTGTTGTCAGCCGAGCTGAGCTATGTGGAGGGTCTGCCTCTCCATCAGCCGGAGAGAGAGAGACACACACAGAGAACAGATATATATAGTCGGAGCTGGCAGCACTTGTCTTCCTCTGTTCCCCTCATAAAAACCACTGGACAGTCTTCCCCTCACTGTCTCTTTCTGCCTAATGCCGTACCTGTCTCTGTCCGTCCAGACCGAATCACTACTAACCCTCTGTCTCCTGTCTGTGGCAGCAGCACATGGCTTCTGAAGGAGGCTAAATTTTCTCAAATCCGCCACAGACCCCCCTCCCCCACCTACATACACACACGCACACATGCACACATCCATCACCACACATCACCACTCCTTCAGTCATTCTAACAGGGTTTAAGAAGCTATGAGCTCGCTCAAAGGCTAAACTAGCTCCCATAGACACACAAGTGTGCTAAGCTGCGCTAGCTAATCACTACTTCATACACACACACATCCACAGAAATGCTAAGCTAGCTTCCTTTTCGTTGACACACATCCACAGCCAGGTTAGGCTGGCTGCTGACATCTGCAAACAAACACATGAGAGAACATGGAAGAGAAATTTTAATGTTCTTATTTTAGCACATCATTGACACAGGGTAAATAATAAGAGTGGAGAACACTATTTATTTATGTTTGGGTAAGTCATTGCCCTCTTCCCTCTCTCTCTCTCTTTCTCTCTCTCTCTCTCACTTTGGAAGGGTTCACTTACATTAGAGGACACCAATGCGTAAAAGTCCACATTTTATCTTGTTTTGTTTTGTTCTCACATATCTTGACTTTTAACGTGGATACAGGGTATATATTTGAACAAAAATGCATGTCCCAGATATCTGAGCTGATGTGTATCACACATTTTGAAAACAACTGGGTTTATTTGTTCGAACCGTCCATGAGGGGAGTTTGGGTCAACACACACAAGACCCTTGCAGCCTGGTTCAGCCAGTGTTCAAACTGAAAACAAGCTGTGTTTGTGTGGTTGACCCCCACTACTCTCTCTGCTGTTGTGGAAATAAACCTGTTGTATGGTTTTTAAAAGTGCAGATTCACACAAACGCTTTTCACATCTGGGCATCATTGTTGCACTTAGAGTTTACATTTTGATGGTTAAAGGTAAAAAAATAATAATAATAAAATCTTATTTTGAAGACGGAAGGCCCTCCAATCAAAGCGTCTTTCGCCAATGTGTGTTCAAGTGAACATTCATATATAAATATTTATTTGTTATAGCCAGTTTAAAAAGACTTTCTGTTTTGTATTATTATTATTTATCCTTCATGTATTTATATCAAGAAAAAATACTGTACTTTTTTAGTATTTACCTGTTATGAAAGAAAAAAGCAGCGTTGTTTCTTCTTGTCCATTATACTGAAGTTACATTTTTTTTAGTTCTTGTACTTTAGAAGAAAATAAGTAGTTTTTTTGTTCCTATAATGACCCTTGTACATAAATGTTTTGGCTTGTACAGGGAAAAAGGCAAGGATGGGGATTGGTGACCCATCCTTGCATAGTCGGAAAATTTAGACAAACTATTAGCTGGAAAAAAAACGAGACTTTTTGGAGAAAAACAACTTCTTTTTTTGTCCTTTGTAGCTCCTTTTTCTTTCATTGTTGAGAGAGTTGTCTGTCGAACAATTCTTTAATAAAATGTTATGTTATTCAGAGCTATCGTCAGTTTTTTAATGATGTTTAGGAGTGAAGAACTTGACTTGTGGTGCTTTGGTAAATAATTAGTAAAACATCATCATGGCCAAAAAACCCAGGGACACTTTGTTCGGCAGTGTGACCGTCACATGGAAACCTGCCAACCCAAATTGCATTGATTGTCACGGCAACATGCAAACAACCCATTGCACTGCTGGCAAAATTCATAAAATATGCAAAAAATTGCACACCAGGATAGTTCTGTAGTGCTGTATACATGTATTTATGTTGATTATCAAATTTGAAGGATGACATATTCATCTGAAGTAATTTTCAAACTATTCAACCTTTTGAATCAGATGACCTCAGTGACAAATATGACTGCTTTTTGAAGTTACTGAAAAGTTTACATTTAAAATAAACATCACCATTATTTTACCTAAATCCTAATACAACAGTTTTAATCTAGCACAGTTCAGTAACTGGTCATGTACAATCTGCCATCATGAGATGGTTGAGAACACAAAATGTTGCTCTTGAATCCCAGATCTGGTGTGACTTTCTTTCAAACAGCGTGTCTGGCTGCGGGATGACACTGATGTCAGTGTCGAATATCGGTTCAATACCTCAGGCTAAAGCTTGGCCTCACTGTCTCAAAACTAATCAAATCTGAAGCCTAGAATGACATGTAACGTATACTGTAAGTACAAAGAAAAACATCTGTAACCATTATGAAAACTTCAAATCTGCTTAGTCTCCTTAATGCTTTACAAACTAGACAGGAAAAACGTGGTTACTTGTTATTTTGCTGGTGACTGCTCTCCATTTACCATTGATTACCAGCACCAGTCATCCACCCAGGCCAATTCATCCCAGTGAAGGTCTAAGGTTGGATTCAATAACTACTCTAAAACCTGATACCTGTGGCTGCTCGATTTAGAGACATCTCTCCGAGGACGAAACGTCGGCTTCAGCTCTCCAAAATATTGGTCAACGTCTTCGTTCATCACAGTAAAGCTCAAACACACTCAGAACTTGTCTTGATATTTTAGCATCCAGTGTTGATGTCATCACTTACATTTAGGTGATAAATCTGACTGATAATAGAGGAAAACATTTCAGTAAACTTTTCACACAAGAAAAATCTGTTCCTTCGTATTAACATTGCTCACTTTATTGCAAGAGTCCCAGCTAAGTTCAATGTTGGAGCCAGTTCTATGAAACACTAGTGGTCTGGCTTTTAAAGCATCTCTTTCTAGCTCTAAAAAATGGTGAGCGAGACCTTGAGGTGTGGTTCGAAGCTCTGGAAAATATAAGTGGACCTTGAGTTACGATTTTTAATATGAGTTCGCTTCTTGTGATCGATTTATGGTCCCAATGAGACACTCCAGCAGGTGGTCGGAGTTCTAACCACTCTATTTGCCATTTCCTTGACAGATGTGAGGTATGGCTTAGTTTGACCATTTAGAAACTTTTAGAGACTTATTTATTTATTTATTTATTTTACAATTCAACTAGAAAAAACGAAATTAAAAAACATTTATTTGTTTTGTTTTGTTTTAAATAATTGACTGTGTTAACTTGCTGGATTCAGTTTTTAGTCTTAATGACACAGTTAAGTTTTACTCTTGGGGGATCAAAATGGTTCCACTTTTTTCAACAGATAGGAAACCCAGGATAAGTCACCTTTGACCCAAATTGTGGTGGCTGAACTAGAGCAGAAACTGGGATCCAAAAGCAGAGATCACAGCGCAGACATTTCAGCTTCAGCTTTCTCTTGTGGGCTTTGTTTTTGTCTTGCCTGCTCTCTTTTTCGTTATTTGCTACCCTGTGTTGATGTTTATGACAAAAAAAAAAAGCCTTGGCCTGCGCCTTGGCCTGGTCACGTGGTCTCTAACTCTTTACCCTTCTCTCTCTCTCTCTCTCTCTCTCTCTCTCTCTCTGTCTCACTCTTCTTGCACACGCGTGTGCTCAGAGACCTGAGAGCAGCATAAAACTTGAGACATAAATCAGGCTCCCATAAATAATGGCCGTACTTCCTTTTACATCTCCGTTGGACTAACAGACAATAAAAACACCAATAAGCACAGATTGGATCTAATTTATTGCCTCATAAAAACAGACGGAGAGCTCAGCTCGGCTACATCAAGTCAGTCACTGTTCAAAACAATACAGTTATACTGCACAACACGCTCACAGCCTGGCACATACACTGATCGGAGTTCAAAACTGCCATTCAATAGGGTTACGATCTTTAAATATACTAGGGAGGACAGAAGTTATCTGTCAGATATGAACAGATGTCTTGTTTTCATCGAGTAGAGCTAAAGTCTAATATTAATACTACTACTACTAGGCATATTCATAATAATAATAATAATAATAAACAAAATGAGGGAAACAATTCAACCATTACATCTGAGGATTTTCTTTTTTCTTTTTTTCTTTTATTTATTTAAATGGAAACTGTTCTTGGACCAATCTTAAATAACAACAATTACTAGGCTATAATTACTTTATAAAAATTGACAAAAATAGAACGTAGTTACTATAAGGAAAAAGAAATGGTTTACCCTACCATTATCAGTTATACCCCAAAACAAAAGAACGGACTGCTAAGTAAATAAAACAAAAAAAGAAAATAAATCCTCGTCTTCAGTCGACCAATCCACGCTTATAATACATGAAAAACAGCTTCGGTTCTCCACCAAAACTCCCCCCAAACAATTGTGGGAAATTTGCAAAAAAGAAAAAAAGTTGTTTTTTTAAATAGTGACAGTAAAAATTAGACGAACGTATGTTGTGGTGTTGGAGCTCAGTCAGCAGTTTGTGTCTGCTGTGTTTGGGCTTGTGTGTGGTGTGTGTGTTCATACAGCCTCGGCCTACACACTGCCTGCGCTTTCTACTGCGCTCAATGGCCCTCACTCCCACACACATTTTCTGCCTTTTCTGCCTCTTTTTCAGAGCGAGGGGGCGAAGCCAAATGGCATGGGAAAGAGAAGGAGACGGGGTTGCCAGATAAGTAGGTTGTATCCATTTCCCCCTGGTATCTGATTCGGGGGGAAGGAAACATTTCTGCAGGATATGTGCGTATTTGCTCCGCGTAAAAGCGATGTAAAAAATAAAATAAAAACAAAACATGGCGAATACTGGACCTAACAGGAGAGAGAGTGAGAGCGTAAGACTGGAGGTTTGCTTGTTATTTATGGAGCGAGAGGGGCTGCTGTCAGGCTCTTTGCGGGGAGAGAAAGATTGATCACCGCACTTCTTTTTTTCCACGGGGCTCCTCGGGCCCTCCCCAAAATAGGCTATCCTCTGTTAAACTCCTTCCTGATCTTTAGAAAAATCTGTATGTGAGTCTTGTTGAGTCTGAAGGCTACTCAGCACACTCTCGCTTACTATTAGTGTCCAAATTATTGCTGCTGTATTATTATTTCTAATCTTAGAAAGAACGGGAGGCATGCGCTCTCCCCTCCTTTTAGCACGAAGCGACCTCCCTGTGAACTCTCTCTCTCTCTCTGCGTAAACATCCAGAACATTTTAACACATCACACTGGAGAGAGTGTGTGAGAGAGAGAGAGAGAGAGAGGGTGAGAAATCCATGGCAGCCTGCATGAAGAATTTTAAAGCCTGTGTGCAGAGGTTATTTTAGTAAGATTATATTTAGATAGTAGCTCTTTAGGTTTCTATCTCTCTCTCGCAAACACACATTGACGAAAGCAACTATTTAAAAACGACATAGTCCCAAATAGCCTATGAAGAAGTCTATTAAATATTTTTAAAAAAAATTGCACTTACACACCAACAGGCTCCCTCTATCTGCCTCTCCTCCCTGTTAAATCTAAGTTTCTGTCTCTCTGCTCTCTTAGTAGCCACTCTGCTGAGCAGAAATCATCCTCCTCTCCTCCTGAGCAGCTGTGCCATCTAAAAACCCTCTCCAAGTTCTGTGTCTGAGATTTCAGCCTCTGTCACACTTTATAAGATTAATGCGCTAAGTGCTGTAAACGCTAGTTTTTTTTTCGGGGGAGCCATATTGTAAACGGTGCTGGCCAGCGCCGTTCACCTAATGTTAACCGTCATTACATCACCCAGAGGACCGAAAAAATGTTGGAGAGATGCTGTATTGTTTGTGCGTAACACCGGGCCGGGATGCGCCGACCCGCCGCCCACACGGCGCACATGGCGACCGGCCGCCTTCCCGTTTTTCCTCCCCAGAATTTACCCCCCGTTAAGACAAAACAATAGCAGCTATCCTGTGATGTAGCCTCTGTTTGCCACATGCAGCATTTGGTGGAAAAATAATAATGCTGCTTCCCACAGCCATCGCCGCCGCCAGGCCCGGGCCCCCGATTGGTGGTTTTGGGTCACATGACCAGGAATTGGCTGCAATTTCGCCCCATAGTTCTTCAGTTTAGCCTACCCAGGTCCCCATACGCTAGTAATATCACCAATATACACAATTATTATATAGCCACCGCATTTACGGCATTGCGGTCGGGAGCCTAGATGCTCGTGCGTTTTTTTCATTTCGTTTTATTTTTTTAAGAAACCCTATTGTGTTGTGTGTGTGTGTGTGTGTGTGTGAGCGTGCGCGTGTGTATTTTTTTTTTATTTTGGGGAAGGGATTGTTCAGGGGTCTCGCCGTTTGAGGGTGAAACCGGTTTGAGGGAGCTATGAATTTTGAATTTGAGAGGGAGATCGGTTTTATAAACAGCCAGCCGTCCCTAGCAGAGTGCCTGACGTCCTTCCCCGCCGTCCTGGAGTCATTTCAAACTTCATCAATCAAGGAGTCGACAGTAATTCCGCCTCCCTTCGAGCACACCATCCCCAGTCTCAGCCCCTGCACAGCCAGCCAGCCGAGACCGACTGCTAGGAGCCAGCAGAACCGGAGAACCTCCGCCACTAATGGCATCCAGACGCACCAACGAGCCGCCCAGCAGCCCTGTCCGTCCGGTCAGGCCCCTGCCACGGCAACGGCAACACCGGCCGGTCCGCTGGCCCCCGAGTTCCCCTGGATGAAGGAGAAGAAGTCATCAAAGAAGTGCTCCAAGCCTGGGAGCAGCTCCAGCGGTGCTGGACCCATCATCCCCCCTGCTTCGTCCTCCCCATCGCCGACCGCCTCCGGGTACGCTTCGGCGGCCATCGAGTCGCCCACAGGTCGGTATATGCTGGGATGCGGGGGCAAGTGTGCGTGTGTGTATGTGTGTGTGTGTGCGTGTGTGTGTGTGTGTGTGTGTGTGTGTGTAAGGGGTATGCAGCCTGTGCTTTAATTTTCTGTCTTCATTTCATGTTAACTTAAGAAATAACCTGCCTTTCATTACACGCGGCATGGATGTGCTTTTTCTTCCTCAGTGTTTGTGTGTCTGTGTGTGTGTCCGTGCATGTGTGTGCGTGCATGCGTGTATGCGTGTGTGTGTGTGTGTGTGTGTCAGTGATGCTGTGTCAACAGGGAAGCCATATCTAGACCACTGCATTATGCTGCAGTGCTTTGCACTCTCTCATCATGCATTTAAATATGCACCCAGTCAAAAACTCTCATTTTTCAGTTTCACACTGAGTGCAAACCTTTCACACCAGCATCGTGTTAGTTCTGTATCATCTATAGCCCACATTTTCAAAATGCCTCCTGTCCATATAGAATTATTTATTGCGTGTAAAGACGCACAGAAGGTTGTGTTTTGTTTTTTTACTTTATCCACCCTGAAGATGATTGCTGCTGCAGCCCTTGTCATTCTGTTCGTTGGGTGGTGTGATTTGATATCAGTGGAAGCATCACCGCCCTCGTATTATATATTCATAACACAACTGAGATGGTAGCCATATTGGATGGAGGTAATGGCGAACCAAAGCGAGCGAAAAAATATGTTGGGTGGGGGTTGGGGCGTATAAACTACATCCACACAGGCTTCAAGACTGCACACAATCTCATTTTCTCCAGTTTCGGTCATTTCTGTCTTTTGAACCGATCTCCATGCAAACCACTGCATTTGTAAAGTCCCTTTCCTCTTATTTTTTTTGCTTTTCCAAACATACCCCCCCCCCCCTCTCATTTCTAATTATTGTTTCTCGTCTCCCTTTCTCGCCCAATTTCCTGCCTTTTCTGATTCCATGCGTAAAGCCATTCCGAGTTTTAGTTATGTTTCTGACACGTTCGTTTCCCATCGGCATTCCCACATTTCCCTGCACATTTCCTCCATATCCATGATATATTTATTTTCCTCTCTTTGCATCCCTCTGATCACATGCTGCAGCCTCTCAGAGCAGGCTCGCTGCACTCCAGGCTTACAGATGAGTAAAGCCCTTTGACAATATGATCATCTGTCTTTATCTGCGCTTTTTTTTATCATTACTATTATCTTTTCTTTTTTTTACTAGCAACAAATTGCTCCGCTCTCACAATTATTGCTTGGGCTGCTACTGTAATTGGAAGGAGTAGTTTTTATGAGAGTTTTTGTGTTTTATTACTTGTTTTATTACAGGGCAGAAGAGCCGAGGGGATTTCTGTTGGATGCTGTAGCAGCTTATTTCTTGGCTGGAAATCTTCCACGCAATAAAATTGTAGAGGTTTTACAGGGCTCTCGTGAAGTGGATTACAAGTTGAAGTTGAATAGAAAAATTTAAAAGAAAAAAACAAGTATAGGTTCATTTTTGCAAAATAAATCTTCCACATAATTTATCTGAGTCTTTCTCCTTCATTTGTCTTTGTCAGACCCGAGCCAGGCGAGTCTGGATGGTGGAGGAGCCGGGTCCCGCCGGCTGCGCACCGCCTACACCAACACACAGCTGCTGGAGCTGGAGAAGGAGTTCCACTTCAACAAGTACCTATGCCGGCCCAGGAGGGTGGAGATCGCCGCCCTTTTGGATCTGACCGAGCGGCAGGTCAAAGTTTGGTTCCAGAACCGGCGGATGAAACACAAGCGCCAGACTACGCACCACCGGGACGGCGGCCATGAATCCAGCGACCCGGGCGGGTTTGAGCCGCTCGAAGGCGCCGATGCCTCATCCCCGTACTCAAGCCAGCCGCTAGAAGCGTCTGGCACAGGGGAGGCTACGTCGGAGAGCGAGCCGGGGAGCGGCAATCCATCTTCGGCCGCCTACGCCAGTGACAGCGGGGACAATGCACAGCCCACGCCGGAGGAGGGAGGCCGTTTGAGCCGTGTCGAACGCCCACCGCTGCCGGGGGCATCTGGCTCCTCTGACGCTACTCACCACTCCCCGCCTGCGTTCACCGCCACGAACTCCGCTGACAACCCAATGCAGCTCAGCGAGGCCGGGTCCGCAGCGTCGGATCCATCATTCTCCGAGCAGCGGGACTCCTCCATCTCCTCGTCGGCTGCTCCTCCCGCTGCTGCTGCTGCGTCTGCGTCCTCCTCATCGTCCGCGCTCCCCGACCTGGCCCTCTTTGCAGGGGACGCCTGCCTGTCACCCAGCCTGCAGAGCTCCCTGGATAGCCCGGTGGATTTCTCCGAGGAGGACTTTGACCTGTTCACAAGCACACTGTGCACCATAGACCTGCAGCACCTCAACTTCTGAGGCCCGCTGCGACGTTTCTATATAAAGGGAAAAGTAAAACGAGTGAAGCGAGTGGACGGACGGCCTGTCCGTGTGGATGAACAATCGAGCGGAGGACACGGCACCCGGCGAGGACTCTGTTGTTTATAAAAAGCATAAAAGCTTCTCGGCAACATTCCTGACACATTTCTGAATAACAATTATGTTCGTTTTTAAATATATTTTTCGTCTTCTTGCTGGTTTTATGCGGCTATAATGTAGACTAGTTTAAGAGAGACGCAGTTATTTTTTTTTAAACATTAAAGGGAAATAGTTTTTTTTTCTCCACGATGGAAATGTTGTGGATTTTTTCTCTCCTCTTGTCCAAATTTCAGGTATTTATTGCCTTCCTTGTTTTTGATATTTTTTTAGTTAACATTATGAACCCTTAACACCATGTGTGGATTTGTTTCTGGTGCAGCTTCATGGATCCTTAATAACTTCTCAGGAACTATTCACGGGGTCTAGAGGTGCAGATATTGCTGGACTGCTCTTAAAATCCCAACTGAAGAATGAATTCATTCTCTCTCTGAACGAGACAAGACGAGAGGCCCTGCTGATGACCCGAGTTTTAGACCCTAGTTTATTTATTGAGATTCTTTAATAGTGAAAATCCAAATTATTTATTGTACATATATTTTCATAGTGGAATAAAAATAATAATAATAAAAACCCACAAACATTTACTATGTGGCCCATGTCGTTTTGTTTTATAGCCTATGAATTTAAGGAATGGGAATAATTATTTGCAGAGACATTTTTAAGCAGTTAACACAAATAATACTACAGTGCATTTTTTATACAGCCTAAATATAAAACAGCATTTGACACATGATTAGTGGGATTATTAAAATTGTTATAGCTAATTATTTGGCTGCTTTTAATCAAATATTTTTTAAATTTATTTTATAATAGGCCTATCATTATATAATACAATTAGGCCTATAGCCTACCTTGTAATTACCATACGTCTATAATTTAGTCTACAGGTTTGTTTTGTTCTAATACACAGATTTGTCATTATATACTGAAATAATTGTAATTTTATAATATTTTCTTCTAATATATTGTCTATAGCCTATGTTAATTCTGGCTCATATTGGACTGAATGCAGATTTGTGTATAGCTCTGTCTAGTTTTCCCACACTATCTAACATAGCTTGATATAGCCTGGTATGGCCCAGCATGGTTCAGCTCCTGTGTTTACACAAAGATAACCCTGAAGAAATTACTTAGACAGAGGTTGTGATTTGTTTCCAGAGCAGACAGAAAGAGGGGAAACATATTGAGACCACCTTCATCTTTCTTTGTCACATGTTAGCTTAGCATGGGTAGCCCCCTGCCTCTGAGTAGGAGCAAATGGTTAGCATAGCATGGCCCTCCACCAGCAGTAAATGTAGCCTTTTACGGACAGTGTGTGAGACCAGCAGCTCACCCTCTATTACTGTGTGAGCACGGAGGCTAACTGTAGCTTGGCACTGCAAATTCTCTCCCATTATTAAGCTAGTTGGGTGAATGTGGAGTTAACCCAGAGTTGGCATGGTTAGCTCCCTGCCATTAGTGTGTTTAGATATGAGGCTAACTAGCTGCTCCTCCTCCGACAGAGTCAAAATGGCGCTGAAGACAAAGCAGGATGTGAACAATGAGCAGTGGCAGCCATTACAGGATGACTGGCTCTATGTGACAGGCATGGTGTGTGCATGTGTGGTGTGGGGGAGAGAGTGGGGGAGGGTGTGTGTGTGTGTGTGTGTGTGTGTCTGAGAGTCCAAATGAAAGAAATAGTCTATGGCTGTTCATGGCTGCTTTATTACTACTACTACTACTACTACTAATAATAATAATAATAATAATAATAATTTTACCTTTATTTAAAAAAAATACTGATTCACAGAAAATAATGAGTTAAAATAATGAGTTAATAATACAGGAATATATACGAATATGGCAGTTATTATATTGCACTTTCAAAGTCAACATAATGGCCTATTACCAAATGCAAGTCTAGTGTGAAACATTCATTGACTCTGAGAAAATAGTCTCATGCCCTTTTAAACACACAACTGTAATTTCTATTGCATTTTAGGGCTATAGTTAAACAATCCCTGCTGAATGTCCACAAAAGAAGAAAAAATTAGGACAAAAATACCAAAATTTGGATAAACCATATCCTTTTTTCTCTCTCTCTACCACAGATTTGTGGTGCAACAAAATGGCATGCAATGAGAAATAGTGACCAGTTAAGAGGCTTGATGTGTAATGTATAAGCTGAAAGCAACACAATCTTAAGAGTCCAAACCCAGACTGAAGAGGTTGAAGTCCCAGTGGTGCTCTCTGATTTTCTTTATAACCACAAACAGCAAGCAATAGATTCATTCTGAGAGCCACTGATATTCACTGTACCTCTGACTGGTGATATAATGTTTGATTAGTGCAGTTAAAGGAACCTAACTCTCCACAATGTTGACACTGTTTCTCCCTGTGGTAATAATAAGACATATAAAACTGCACTGAGACAAACCCAACTGAGGTCCACTCATATGAACACAACTTTTGAATGTAGTTCCCATGGGAACCACTAGGCACGATACAGGAAAACAAACTGGTTTTCTCCCGAGAAGAAACTTCACCAGAAAATACATCTTTGTATGTTTTGGGGCTGATAAGCTTCCTCCCCAACACCACTGTTCTGCAGATGGTATTATTCAAACTGTTTCTGAAACTCAGTTAAATCACATCCCACCATGCGGCATGTGATTTCAGTTCTAAAATAACCCATTGTCTTTTATATACCAAAACGGTGAATATCACATATTGAAATAATACGGTAAGTGTCAAAAATGAAGAATATGTAAGAGTCCATGTGTTCAAAACAATGCATAATAATTCTTCTTCTACTACTACTAAAAATAAGATGACAGGACGTGACAAATGCACATTTAATAGTTTGCAGGTTCCTGAAAGATTTTATGTTTGGTGTTTGTTTTCAGAACAGATTTTTGAAACTGTATTCACATGCTGTGTCATTTTCTTGGCCGTGTAGAGCTCGCTGTGCAGGGTATACTAAAATATCAAATCAAAAGAAAAAGTTATATCTGCATAAAAACTTAAATGAATAGTGTCCGCATACATGAATGAGTCGTGACCGAGTATAGAACCATGGGGAACTCCCCTGATCGAAGGCACCACTGATGAACTTGAACCCCCAATAAGAATATATGATTTTAATGCAATTCCACCCACTGTTTAATACTCTCAGTTAAAATGAAATGACCAACAGAGGGATCTGAAACCTGAGGACTGACCAATATCAGCATGTCACTTCAGAGAAGATACAGAGTGTTTCCAGAAGTGTTTGAGACACATACAGTCACAGTCAAGCCGAAGCTAAGCTAACGAGCTGCTGGCTCCAACAAAACATTTACTCTATATGTACATGAGGGATGCATTGATCTACTCATCTCACTATTGGTAACAAAGCAAAGGTATGCATTTTCCAAAATGTTGAATGATTAATTAAAAAAAGAAAGAAGAAGATGCATCGACATCTGTTAGGCTTTTACTGTGACTCTACAGAATCACATATTAACTGCTGTGGAAAGACACACAATATTTCTGTAATATTTAAGTAGTATCTTATTTGGTTACGGATGCATGATATTGATATGATATTCTTTTTACAATATGTACTGTATTGCGATATGAAAAAGGGAATTTCACCAGATGCAGTCTGTTATTAGTTAACCATAAGTTTCATCATTTGGGGTGCTACTTCTGCCACAGTGGGTTCAGCCACCCCTCCACTTTTGATTCCACCTGTGTGACTCTGAAACCAGTACAGACAAGTGGGGAGAGAACAGGTGGAGAGGTATTTGGGAAAAACAACACGTTTCTATGCTCAGTCTGACGATGACTTTTCTTGTAGGTTAGCCATACAACATGAGAACCTTACCAAAAAAAAAAAAGCAAAAAAATTATACTATGATGTGTTTGAGTTAATTTGCCATACTGGACATTACGTGTCCTGCATTGTGACCATTGCACTTTGGCACATTGCGATGTCGATGCTGAAACAACAGGCTATATCGTGTAGCCCTAATTTAGGTATCCCATTTTTACACCTGGTATAAAATCCAACCTGTGTGATATCTTGTCAGGACCAGGACAAGCACACGTTAATTCAGTGTAAATACATGCAGAGTGACATTGGATTGACCAGACCGCATCTGCAGCTGGTCTGTATAGTAATGTGATTGCCTCTCAGACAGGTGTAAAGGACTTCTGTCATCATCTGGCTGCATCCCTATGAAAAAATGGCCAACAAGTTAAGAGATCTTCTTCTTGAAGCCAGATTTCTTGTGCTTGTTTGAAGTTTTTTTTTCTCCCCTTTGCAGAGCCACAGGCCAATGGAGACTTTTGATACCCCATTGTTGCCAGGACAAAACGATAGCTATTAACCCGTGAACATCCTCTAGGACAAAGAGATTCAGATCAAGCGATTTGTTGGCCTTGGTTTAAGAGCCAGTACAGAGAGGAAGCATGATTACAAAAACACTAACTCTTTCAATGTACATATGGCAGGTGATTATTGTATTTAGGAAATCCCAGCAGTCCTTTAAAAACATTAACAACATGAAATTGTTCAAATTAAACAGGCATATTAACTATATCTTGAGCCCACATGAAACTAATATGGAACTGGGTTTACCAAACTAAAGACTGGGACATACGGCATAAACGGCAACACTCTCTGTCTCTCTGTGTCCCGTAACGATCCATCCAAGTGTATCTTGTAGACAAAGAGATTACATAAGAGTACGTCTCTGTGCTGGGAGACATATCTCACCTTCCGAGTGTCTGCATGTGTGTGTGTGAGGGAGAGATTGCGTGTGTGTGTGTTCCAGTAATCTCTCTCTCTCCTGGCTGTCACCGCCTGTCGACCTGCTGCCATGCTGCAATACGTGGACTGCTCCTTTATCTCTTGCATCACCATCACCATCACTGTTATGATTTCTGCCTGTGTGTGTGCGCGCGCGTATGTGTGTGATATTGCATAACTCAGGCGTGATAGATCACCCACTTAGTAGCAGTGGTGAAATGTGTGAGCAGTGGATTTTTATCACCGCGGGCGTCAAGAGGAAACTTTACCCTCAGACACAAAGACAGTCCTGCTGCTGACACACGTTACAACCTGCATGTATAAGTGGTGGGATTAACAAGAAAAGCAAGAAATGCCACTTCATGGTACGTCTCATACTGTATCAGCCTGGTACTGTTGGTTCAGCACAATTTCCAAAAGACAACAAAAAATGCAAACTGTGGCACTACTTTCTAATAAGGCTTAAGTGGCTTAAAGAATGGCTAGATATCAAAAAGTTGCCTTTATATATATTTTTATAATTAAATCTCCCTCCAGTCAAACATGTCTTTTTCTTCTTAGTTCTTCACTTCAGAATAATAACATGTGCAGACTTTGTTTTCACATTTATCCTCTGAAGGGGACTGCAGGATTTTGTGACATCACAGCTAGTCTGGAGCCAATCATGGTCCGGTATACCACTTATAAAAGTATGATCCTGACACCTCCAGGTCACATACACTGAGAAAGTCTGAGACCATACACTGAGAAACAAACTATTATTCAACTGCAAGAGACAATCATTCTGACTGACTGTCAGTATGAGACTGACAGACAAGATACACAAATGTGGAATTTATATTCTACTTTAATGGAAGTATTTCATCTTTAACTTGAACAAGAGAGAGCTTCAAGGATGAGGACTCTCTGTTAGTAACATAGTTCAAAAAGTAAAAAAGGTGTTGGTAAAGGAGGGCTGTCTTGTAGCAGAGCCATCTATATTCAGCCAATATGGTAATATCATGTCCTTGGATTAGCTGCAAGGTATCTTACATCATCTTACATTTTTCCAAGGACCTGACCATTCTCTTTATGCAGGGCCACCCATTAAGGGGGCCCCATGGAGGCCAACAATAATAATGTTTGACCTAAATATAAGCAATGCTAACCAAATTGTATTTTGAACAAACCTACCTTTGGTTGGTCCCAATCAATGGTCCTAATTTTTACCTTTTAAAACAGCAAAAATAAGCATTTTATGTATCAGAATCAGAATTCCTTTATTGTCAAAGTACAATGAAATTAAGCAGCAATCCTGTCGGTGCATTCATACATGAAAGAGAGTACTACAAATAGGAAAAAAGAGATAAAAATCTAAACATATCAAAATATATTATAAACAGGGTGCGATTTGCCGGGGGGGATGCGTGGGTTTTCCACCTTTCTGGTCTATATATCCCTGCCTCTGCTGAATCATTTTTACCCTCGGTGGGGACAAAATTTATCCCCCCCCCTCAAAGTGATCAATGCTACTTCACCAAAAGACCAAATAAAATACCTAAAATAGAAGTATTTTAAACTAAACGCTGTAACGTGACAGTCTATAGTGCAATAGAACGATAAAATCCGAAATAGACCACCCACCGTCAGCGCTCGCGTTCGTGAGACAATATTTTTTATGTTGACACCACATTGTGCTATTTCATTTTTAGATTATTTTCTATTGAATATTGAAGTTCATAAATAAGTGTTTTGGCATGCCTGGCCGAGTGGCACTATCCATGGTA
>JBBPCS010000672.1:639698-650948 GCA_037974645.1 Hollardia meadi
TAGGCCTTACAGTTCTTCTGTTATAAGCTTTTCCATTTGGGTATGCCAAATAGGCGGAAATTACCAAAACAAGGTGGATGTCAAAGAGTTAATGAAACATCCACAGTTAGTCATACACATAGCATATATCTAAAATATATTATTCTCACACGCTAATGCCTTTGCTAGCTTGAAATGCGTCACTCCAAGTTCTGAAAGGAAATTTTATCAACAAACAAGTTGTGTGACAACATGTAGTAGGAATGGAAGCTGGTTTCATAGTAAGTATAGTTGTTCCTTTGTGGTTACAGGACAGTAAATTAATAATTTATCTCTGGTTCAACGTTTTTCAAATGGATTCGTTGGAGGCCTAGCTCTTTGATGCAACATTTGTAATAAATAACACTATTCTAGATACAGAAAAGTATTAAACCATGAAACCAGGCCTTGAAAAAGGATTAAAGGCTTCAAGAGAAAGTGATTTATGAGAAGGCTGTTAGCTAGAAGAAAGAGCTAGTAATGTAGGTACTGTATGGATAAATGGAGTGCATTTATATAGTGCTTTTCTAGTCATGCAAGTCAGCATTCACTCATTTACACACATATTCATACACTGGTGGCAGAGACAAGCATGGTAGGTGACATCAGGAGCATCAGGGGCGGTAACTGTTATACCAATGGTTATACCTTCTGGAGCAATATTGGGTTCAGTGTTTTGCCCAAGGACACTTCGCTACGCAGGCTAAAGGGGTCAGGCCTCAAAACCACCGTCCTTCCAGTCACTGGATGACCACTCTATCTCCTGAGCCACAGCCGCCCACGTGGGGTATTTTATGAACGGATTGAGCCTGGTAGAGCTTGAATAATAATACAATACTAGCAGAATCTAGCGGTGTCTTCCCCATGTTTTGGCAAGCTGCTCTTTTCTCAGCATCACAACCTTCCCTAGCAACGTCCCTAGTTAACGGTCAGCTAACCGCAGCTTCTTGTGCAACACTCATCGGGATGTGTATGTGTGGGTGAAGGGAGGTGTAGGGGAAGGGAACATTGTTCATGTGTCACAAGTCTTTTTTTTCAGCATTTTGCTACACTTACCCAAGAAAATTTTTACCAGTAACGGCTGCTTTTCATGGATTCCGAAAGTGTAACCTATGCTTACTTTGGGCCATATTTCGTGTTGGTTTGGCAAGAGTGCTCTGTCAATTTCCTATTTTTAAAAATGTTGTTCAACGTGCTGTCACGTAGTTGGCTTTATTTAGCTTAACGTTGCCTAGCCTTTAAACAAACAGTAAATCTCTCCGGGTCCTGTCTCTGTGATGGAGGAAATGGGACGGCCATTCCAGACCTATTAGCTAGGTTGTGTGTGTACTGAGGGATTCTCTCTCCCCGGTTGTTTTTGCGGAGCCTCATTGTTCAGGAGCAGCATGATTTCACGGTTAGGTCATTAATAATCCCGCTCACAGCATTCATAACTGTCTGGTACTGCACTAATGGACACGAGTAAAAGTTGGCAGCTATGGCAGGCCTGGCCTAGCCTGCCTGGCCCACTGGTGTCACACATGGATAGGGGAATGGAGGAAATGCTAGTGACTGAGTCATCTAGAGAGGGACTGATTCTGATCAGATGGAGTCAAGGTCAGCAAGTATAGTAGATTTGTAGTACAGCTTACAGGTCTTACAGAATACATGCCCATTTATCCATTTGTTGGCACCTTTTATCTCTTTGGCCCTACCTCACACTGTTTCTTCTTTGTCTTTTCAGAACAAATCAAAGTGTCTGTTAATGATTTCATTATCAAGGCAGCTGCTGTTACACTTAAAGTAAGTATTGTTCAGAATCGCTTATTTTGTTGTAATTTGTTCATTTAACCTGTTTATCTTCGTTTATACATCCTCTACCCATGTGTATATCTATAATAAATATGCCAATTCAACTTATATGCCTACAAGTATCTGGTTTGTTACATCTTTCAGTGCTTAACAAAGCCTGAGGACAAACCGCAGTCTGTGCTCATACTGTATGTGATTTTCAAGGCAACATCATTTGGTCATTAAATTCTATATTACTCCTGCAGCAAGGTTTCTCTGTTGTACTAACTTACTATTTAGATGATGAAAAGACTGGTAGCCTTGCCACTACAAGATAAGACTCAATATAGACTCTGTGTTCATTTTGTTTACTTTTTAAGTCAGCTGATGCAAATTCTGAAGAAACTCTTAAACCATCATCCTTCAACCTAAACAGTTTAAAAAAAAACACACAAATTGAAGGACAAAAATCTCAGATATGCATTTTTAAAGTGATTTAATTATTTATGTTTTTACTACATAAATTTCAGAAAGAAAAATATTGATTTATGATGATTTGAGGAATGTGAATAGATGCAGTCCTCTGGTAATTTAGTTATTCTAGCCAGAAATGTCTCAGCAGCATCTGATAAGAACAGCAATGATAATTATCTACGTCTCTTTATCACTTAGTATGGAATATTGTGTGCTTTACTGAATATGTGTTGGCCCTAAGTATTAACGTGTGCCAGAGATCAAGCAGCAGCTGAGAAACCTGGCTGTTTAGTGCATGTGTTAGTGTAAATGTGATGAATGTGGAACAAAAAAGCAACGTTTCCCAGTTAATGTGACTGTAAAATGCCAAGGCTTTCATAGTCCGGACACTGTGTTTTGCTTTAGTGCAATGTCTCACATGGCCAAAATATCTCATTGGATTGGCTCCTGCACTAAATTGAGAAATCCTCTTTTGTGTAACACTGTAACATCAGAAAATTGGCGAAGTGAACTGTACTTTCCCCCGAATTGACCCAAGTACATCAGGAAGTGGCTTCTGACTGGCTCACCTTTTTAACGAACTGGTACATGTGTTCTGCTTTAGTTTTTGTACTTCTGTTTTTATATCTCAAAAATGTAACATAGTTGTAACATTGTTTTCTGTTAAAATAATAATGAAAACTAATATTTTATTACTGAGGTTTTACCACAGAAGGTTCATTAAGATTAAATTAGTTTAAAAATCTGCACATTATTTGTTCAGATATCTACAATTACAATATCTTTATACAGCAGATACAGTAAATCTGTTTTTAGATTTGCCTGCCTGATAGCAAGTGTATACATTCACTAGCAATTTAATTAAACATTTTTTGTCTGTTATGATTACCGTACATGCTTCAGGTCATATTATATATATTTCTGGTATTGTATCAGACTTGGATTTGTTTCTCCATATCCATGAACAACACCGTGTAAGCACCGTGTAACCAAAGCAGGAAGACTTTTTTTTTTTTTTTTATCTCTGATCTCCTTATATTTTCCTGTTATTATCTGTCAGAACCTGAGCTGACCTCTGACTTTTTATCCTAGGAGATGCCAGATGTGAATGTGACCTGGTCTGGTGATGGACCCCGTGCTCTTGATTCAATCCACATATCAATCGCTGTGGCAACTGACAAGGGCCTCATTACCCCCATCATCAAAGATGCTGCAAACAAAGGGGTCCAGGAGATCTCAGCTAATGCTAAGGTAAAAAAAAAAAAAAAAATCCTAAGGAGTAAGAGGAATTAAAGACAAAAAAAACCATTATAAACCATTATGTTATAACATTTTATGAGGTAATCTTGTTGTTGTCTACTAAAGCCTTCTTACAAGGGCAAGCAGCAGCTGAGGGCAGGCATTTATTCACTAACATAAATGTGCTCCTAAAATATGATATGCATGTACAGACACACACTTAATGATTAGTCTCACGTTTGGTCATTAAAGACGAACACAGATCAAATGGTTTTTCAAAATGAATGAATGTAATGCCTCTCACAGGCATTTACCTGGTGTAATATATTTAAATGTTCAGGGCCCATATCTCTAAGTGAAGGTATGATGTTTGAGTCAACAGCTATTTGCAACAAACATGAAAGACTCATGATAAACACAGGACAGAGAAAAAAATGTAAATGGTAGTTTTTGGGGAATACATACAGTGTGTCTGTGAGTGTCAGTGAAAGTTGTTGAGGGGAGTGAGGAGGGAGTAGGTGTGTAATTAGGTTTTAGGCACACTTCTGCTCAGATTCCAGCATTTATGACTGTACTGTAATGGCATAAATCCATGCAATAGATGTGATTGCTTCAGTCTGTGAATTGTCATCTGTTGGTCTGGACACACTTTTTAGCCCATTAATGCTATTCTGTGAATATGGTGCTTTAGTACTGACAGCAATAATATTTTGCCTTAACACGTGCTTATAAAGATTAGTCGTATTCATTAAGTATTTCATTACAATTAAACAAATCTTGCCCAATTTACACATTTGTTTTTCCTCATTCTTTTTGAGTGCATAATTTTGGTTTTTTTGCACATAGCAGAGTAAGTGCAAAGTACGGAGATTTTAGTAAAAGTATGCATTATATACACACACAGTAAAAGACATTTAACACATCATACATTAGATGACAAAATAAACATTAGCAATACATTATAAAAACAGAAAGCAATGCTTACTGCATTCAGAATATAGAGTGTCAGCAGTTACAGCGTTATATGACATATTACAATACAATGTAGTGCGATAAATTGTATAACCCAGTTGTAATATGAACCTCGTTTTATTCAGTGTTTTCTCTCTCACATGGCTGTGGTTAAACTTTTGTATCAAGGAATTGCTTTAACACTGTAATCTCAAATTGCTGTAAAATTTCTGTAAATTAACGGGTGATATAGGGTTTTTCAGTAAAGCCAAAATGCATGTTTAAGTTGGACTGCAGGTGTACGGTGGAAGTTTGAAAAATAGAATTTTTTTCTGTCACCATTCTTGTCTGCCAAACTTTTTAAATGCTGTGTTTTGTATGTATTTAGTCAATCAGTGCAATGCACGTCAGTGCCTAGCCATCAAATTACTGCATGAAATCATTCACATGCAATGCACATACACACACAACAGCTGATATAAAACATAAGCTCTAACACAACAGACATTTTAGTCCCTTTAAGCGTTTAAAATGTGCTTTGCCACCCACTGCTCTTCATAGTTATGCTGTAGCCTCGAGTTAAATCTACAATTGCAAGTCCTTGTTGGTCTCAAATTAAAATCAACATGTGGTTTGCATGAAGCATAGAGAGGGCGCTGCTGGCTGTTGTTTTGTTGGAGTGGAAAATCAGAGTGCTTTTGCACTAAAGGCTCTCAACTGTACTCACCATATCCCACTGTGTCCCATGATCCTGTGAGTCATTCTTGACTTTCTGTGTTGGTTGTGTTGCTGCATTAACATTTAAAGTACGTCTCCATTTGAATACAGTTCATTTTGAATTAAAGACATGGTGACCATCCAGTGATCTCAACCTGACTGAGAGAAATAGCTTGCCATCAGTAGCCTATTTGTTATTTCAGAATGGTCTCTAGTATTGTGTAAATAAATGCCTATACTTGATCTGTGGTACAACTGTTTATGTGACGGTCTAGTGGATCACATGCATGCACACATTTTTTTTTTTACACCAGAGACCCTCAGGGCACTTTATTCTGTATTGACAGATACACTGATGAGGTTGTCACTCTGATTCATGCTCTGATAGAACATGAATTGACAGAATCTGGCTGCAGTTATGTTCCTCCCCAAATGTCTCATCTGCCCTTCTGGGTGCTGTCAATTCCCTTTCTTCATTTTAGCAAAGCACAGTCTGATAGTTTCCAATTGTCTCAGTGCTTTCTATTGGACATTTAATGATTTTCTTGAACATGATATTTGAAAATTGACCCTGTGGCCTGGCACCAAAAGGTCTGAATGGTATAAAACTGTGACTAAAAGGCTTTCAATACTTTATGAGAAGTGCTCTGTGTAAAAAGTTTGTCTAAAATAGAAGTCTGTGGCTTGTCTGCGAGTTTGTTTAGTGACTATAGTCAAAGTTTTATACCTGTCAGTACAGCAGAAGTTACAGAATATTGTGGCATTAATTTGAATACTTTGTGGTGTCTAGCTTTACTAGGAAAACATGTCCGTCTTGTCAGCTTTTAAAAAATGCTAGCAGCCATGGATTGCCATTAGATATGATATGGTACAGACATTCATGTCCCCCTCAGGATGATTTTGCAATGATGTTGGTGATCCCCTGACATCTACTATTATCATAAGGTCAAAATTTCACAGTCCACTTCTATAACTCAGGATCAAATATTTGCAAATTTAATAACATTCTGATTATAAATACTGCACCATTGACTTTAGACTAGGTTTTTGTTGGTAAGTTGTGCAATCGCTTTGTGCTGCCTCAAGGTAATGATGCACTTACAATCCACCTAAACTCACCTCATTGTAAGACCAACATGCCCATGTTGTGAAAAAGATTTTTCAGTTGTGAAACTTTTTTGTGTTGTGAAATTGTGAATTGTTAAAATTCCAACTGCATTGGTCAGAAAACATAGGGCCCTTGGTTTTAAAATAAAAAGTAAATAAAATTAAAGTTGTATTTTTAATGTAAAACATTGTTTTGAACAAGTTTTCCTTTTGGTTGATTTATTGAGCTATTGTAAAGCAAATTAAAAAAGGGATGAACCTTTCCTGATAAGGTTCAGAGTGAACTCTGACACTAAGCTCAAGAGTTTCGTTGACTTGTGATGTTTCCATAGGCACTGGCCCAGAAGGCTCGAGATGGGAAACTTCTCCCTGAGGAGTACCAGGGAGGCTCATTCAGGTAAACCTAAGACATGCATCACCTCTTGGATAAAGAAGAGATGTATAGAAAGTCATTGCATTATAAAACATTATTTATTTTCCAGGATTTCCTCTTCAGTTTTAAGTGAGACTGTCAATTCAATAAACTGATGGGGGTTTTTTATGTGTAGGAACAGTGGCCCTTTCATTTCTAACACCTAATTCTATTATCAAGTTCTTTTTTAGCTCAGCGATAAAATAGATCCTAAATTCCCGCTATTATGACTTAGATCCGGTATATTCTACATTACACGTGGGCCTGAACTGAATGTGGTCTTGGGCGACCATCAGTTACTGTGCCATCAATTGCAGAAAAGTAGAAGGGGGGCTGAAGACATTAGAATTAATGGTGTCATTTAGACATAAATGGGGTTTCTGTGTCAGGCAGGAGCGATGAATTCCTATGGAGATGCAGCCCTCTTTTATCCTCCCGAGAATATATATGCACGCCCTTCCTCTATTCGTTTTTCCATCCCCCTGTGCTAGAATTCTCATTAAGGCAAACTGCCCTCAGGTCAGTCTTGCTTACCATACACAACATTTAGGGACAGATTTGAAGGCTGGTACTGCTGTATTAATTTTTACTGATCAGTGTTCTATTTTGTAAAATAAGATGTTCACAGCCAATTATATTTATATATTCAG
This sequence comes from Hollardia meadi, assembly GCA_037974645.1. Taxonomy (NCBI): domain Eukaryota; kingdom Metazoa; phylum Chordata; class Actinopteri; order Tetraodontiformes; family Triacanthodidae; genus Hollardia; species Hollardia meadi. The sequence continues at coordinate 647,037 of JBBPCS010000672.1, forward strand.
TTCAGCCAATTTGTTATTCACTCTCTCCAAGAGGTTATGTTCTCTTTGGCATCAAGGAGCTAGTTTTAGAACCACCATTATGTCTGCTTAGTTAATTTTTATGCATTTTCTCCCCTGCTGAGCTTGACTAACGATGTTTAATGTGTACTGTCTCTTCTCCCTACCCATCCCATCCTCCCTCCCTTCCCCATATGTCTCGTTGGCAGTATATCTAACCTGGGGATGTTCGGTATCAGTGGCTTCAGCGCCGTGATCAACCCTCCTCAGGCATGTATCCTTGCCATTGGGACCTCTAGGGCCGAGCTGCGACTGTCTGAGGATGACCAGACCCTGCGCACTCAACAGCTGATGACCGTTACACTGTCCAGTGACGGACGACTGGTGGATGACGAATTAGCCTCACGGTTTCTAGATAAATTCCGTGCTAACCTAGAACAACCACAACACATGGCCCTGGCCTGAAAAAAAAGTGAAATAGTGTGAAAGTGATTGCAAAGACAAAGCAAGAAACACCTGCATGTCTTTGTTCCCTGCTTTCACAAGCAGAGAGCTCTTAAAAAAGGTCATGTTCATGCTTGGATTAAAGCTTACAAAGTAGGCTTGTACACAGTATAAATTATTTTTTTTGGCTTGCTTCTGACAGATAATCACCAGGCTTTGTGGTGGAGGAGGTAAACTGGTCGTCTGCTAGAGTATTAGAGGATTCTAGCAGCGGTATCCACATATTACCAAGACAGAAGTAAAGCAGGGTGCATCCCACACACTGACAGGGGTATTTCTATCTCACCGGTGTTGTACAGTTAGGTCCATAAGTATTTGGACAGTGACACAATTTTTGTAATTTTGCCTCTTTACACTGCCACAATGGATTTGAAATGAAACAATCAGAATGTGGTTGAAGTGTAGACTTTCAGCTTTAATTCAAGGGGTTGAACAGAAATATTGCATTAACCATTTAGGAATTACAGCCATTTTTACACAAAGTGGACCTAACTGTATATATGTATTAATTTATTTTTTGTGAAGTTTTTTGAAGTTGTGTTTGGAAATTTTGGAAAACATGCAACACACTGTGTTGTGTGCAATTCTTATGTGTGTTTGCTATATGAAATGTAATGTCAATATGTACATCTGAACTTAATAAAGCTAGTTTATTCTATATTTATCCTATTTTCAATCAATCCCATGAAAAGCCCAAAACTACAGTGTGTGTGTGTTCATGGTAATAAAGGAACATGTCAGCCAGTGTAACAGTTTTGCTCATGAATGTGTTTTCAATAGTTTTTGAACAACAATGCAGCTCTATGGCACAGAAGAATGGCATATTTTGTTTTGGTTAGTCAGCAAGGCAGCTGTGATCCTCCATGAATAGAAAGCTTCTTTTATTTGGTTCCACCTGCAGCGTTTATCTTTTGTTTGTTAGCCTCAGTTCTCTAAATTGTGTCATTTTGTGTCTTCTAAACATAAATGACATTAACAGTCTGATTACAGCGACGTTATGTTGCTTTGCTTGCCCATTCCTTTGTGGGTTGTAGCATAGAAGTTCTCCCTCTAAGCTTGGCTTGTTAGTCATATAATTGGTGCTCAAAATTATCAAGATGGAACATGGGAAATGCTTTCAAGATTATTTGGTTATAGGCTTTTTACATTACAATGTATATGCGTTCAGATTCTTTGGGAATCGTAGGTTGGTTTCAATGATTTAGTAGCTGGTTTAGTACATTTACTTACCAAAACCAGACTAAAGTGTTGGAATGTGGGCAGTCATGTTTCAGCTCATATATTCAGATATGAAGGTTGAAAAGCTGCACAGCGACTGCTAGAGCAGAATAACACAGACAAATATGAGCCAACGTTAGCCTGCTGCTTTTCACGGTGATCCATTCAGCACTGCATGCTGGATGCCAGAGGAAACATCAGCTTTCTGTAGCGCTGCAGCATCCTTCCTCCTCGTTAAAGCCATGCAGCCCATGGCGGCAGGACATGAACCTCATGTAGGAGTTTGAATTTGCCCAAAGGGAGGTGAGCCCTGCAGTGCAGGTGAACCCTACGGTGCAGCTCATCCACAGGCCTCTGCGTCCTCGGCTTCATTCATCACCGGGCTGACACATTCCTGCTGTCTGCCTGAGGCTCACACACACACACAGCAGGCTGTTGTACTCCCACACAGTGCCATGCGGTCAAACTGACAATACTGCTCACCCCAAACACAGAGTCCATTCTGTCTGTTAGCCGGAGGTGAAGCACACTGGGATTCAATGTCGGTTGTGCTTCAGGAGATAGATGGTTTAACAATTGTGAAACTTAGAGATTTCTACAGATGCCCAAACTGAAATATTAGCTGTATGATTAATGAATCTTTATTTGTGACACAAACACTGCCAGGGTCAAGGGTTTATGTCTTGTGCCTCGCACAATTGTGTGCCACGATTTCTATGCACATCTAACATAGAGTATATTGGCCGTGACATGACATCTTAGTGCGACGGCTGCGAGAGTACACTGTTCAAAACCACTTCAACCAACCAACAGACCGGGTCATTTTAGCAACTATTGGGACATTTTGCAGCCATCTTTGTGGCACCAAAACTGGATACTTTGAATGACACCCTGGGAGAGTTTCCAGCCATGATTGTGGTGACTAAAGCGGATATTTTGGACGAGATGTCGGGAGAGTTTCCAGCTGTGTTTGTAGCAAAAAAGTCCTTATTTCAAAGCAAAAGAAGGATCTTTTTCCTATCCCTGACGAAGACCTTAAGCACAGCTTTGTAACAACAGAAAATTGAAATGTAAAGAAACATTAAGTACATGTCAAATGTAAAGTTTCAACATAATCCCTGGAAATGTACAGAGCCAACATTTATTCTGCCAATTGGGTTGGTTTGTTGAGCATTCCACAACTTTCTTGATGACATCAAATTCAGCATAAGCCTATATTTACTTAAATCAATGAGGTTAATGAGGAAAAACATTAAATATCTCTCTGTTTGTCTCTGTAAAATTTTCAATTTTGATCATTTGAGTCACATTAATCCACCATGCTCCACATGGAACTGAAACTTAACTGTAAAATCTGTTATATTCCAGCTATCTGAGCTCTTCAAAATATGATAAAGTCTCAGACCATCTCAGACAGCTGGACTTGGTAAGGTTTGAGTCATACTAGGCAAATAAAAACTTTGTTTTTATTAAGACATTTCTAACTAACATTGGCAAGGTATTAAAAAAAAATAGAGGGTTCCAACTAGGGGTGTCACATTATACAGTTATCGACGATAACAGTGATATTTAAAAAAGGATATATTGATATTGTGTTAATAATACACATGTGATATTATCGTGTAAATAATCCACTGCAGATTTTAGGTTATGTCAGTTTATCTGGTTGCCTAAAGGTGAGTCTGACTGATGGCATTTTTTTCAAAATTTTCTGGAGACATCAAAATTATAACGTTATGGTGAATTCTTTTGGCCACAATAATCATGTAATGAAAATCTGATATCATGACAGCCCTGGATCCATCCCAATAAACCGCTCCATTCTGGTTCAGCAGTTTGGCGTTAATGAACGAATTCCACTCTGCTGACCAAAGAGCAGGGAGGAAAGCGTGCGTTACTTCCTGGTTTCAGGTTTTTGGCTTGTACACAAAGAAAAAAGCAGATGCTTTGGCACATGTTCTAACAGCAGCATGTAGAAACAGCCAAAGTGTCTGTGTGTGAAAGAAACTCGGTGTGTACGGCGTGTGTGACAACAGCGCGTGTGGAAGACGGATGAGTGTGCGAATTCATCTGACTTCCTGTGTACCAGTCAGCTGGAAGCTTTTGACTTGATTAAAGCCTTTGTGTGTGTGTGTGTGTGTGTGTGTGTGTGTGTGTGTGTGTGTGTGTGTGTGTGTGTGTGTGTGTGTGTGT
>JBBPCS010000672.1:666115-678024 GCA_037974645.1 Hollardia meadi
GTGTGTGTGTGTGTGTGTGTGTGTGTGTGTGTGTGTGTGTGTGTGTGTGTGTGTGTGTGTGTGTGTGTGTGTTTTGACCTATTTTGCAATAACCTTGAGCACACAAAGCAGTGTGCGCACTCTGATATCAAAGCACCTGAAACCAGTTTATGTCCCGCAGAGCGAGAGAGACAGAGAGAGCAAGGAAAGGAGACAGAGGAAACAAATGAAGGTGTCAGAAACAGGAAGCGAGAGAGGAAGGAGGAAAGAAACAATAAAGGCCAGATGAAGGATGAATAGAACAACTGAGGGAGAGCGAGAGAGGGTTAAACACAGTTCAAGGGTTCAATTTCTGTTCATACACGCACACACACACACACACACATACACTCGGTAACTCTCTAGTCTGTAATCAGGTAGTTAATTGATGAGAAACAATCTGTCTGTGTGTGTGTGTGTGTGTGTGTGTGTGTGTGTGTGTGTATTTGTGTATGTAGTATGCATAAGAATGTGAACATGCTTGCAGAGGCCTTGGCTGAGATTGTTTTTGATATGTGTGTGTACAAGCACTTTAACCTCAGGAGGTTGCCAGTTTTCGTGCCTGCGTACTTTATTCTCATAATGAGTCACACACATGCATGTGTGTGTGTGTGTGTGTTGCCACAATAGGAGCTCCATCTGTTGGTGTCGCTTGGTTACAAATTTGGTGTCACCCGCCCCAGTGGAGACGAGACACATATCCACCCATACCCACACACACACACACACACACACACACACTGAGCTGTATGGTAATGTGAACTTAGTTTCACCCGAAAATGCAGCGTTTGACCTGACCATGTACTCCGCTTTGCTCTCCTCCTCCCTCTCCTCTGTCTTCATCTTCTCCTTCTCCTCCTCTGCCTCCTGTCCTTTCGCTCTGCTTCTCCTCCTTCTCATCCTCCATCCTGCATACCATGAAAACATTGTTTGGATGACAGAAAACCTCATTACATTTCATCTCTCCTCCGATCCCTTGTTTTGATTAGAAAGAGAACAGAAAGATAGGATGGATGCTTGATATCTAACATGACAGATCAGAGGAGAGAAATAGGGAAACGGGCCAGAAAGCCAGAGTCTCTTTGCCAGGTCAAGTTTACCCTCTGTCTCCATGGTGACAGGATCCAGTCAGAGGCTCGTCAGGTCACAGATGTAACTGGAACATCTGCTCTCTCTCTCTGGAGCTACTTTGTTCGTTCTTGCTGTTTAATGAAACTTCCGGATGCAGATCCAGTTGATCTTCTACAAAAGGTGGGTAGGTATTTCATGTAGGTTATTTCATGAAAAAATAAAAACAAAACAAAACCAGTACTCTTGGCGCTCACACAAGCTAACACAAGTAAATCCATCCAAGAAACTCCTGAGACAGATTAATTCACAAGCAATTTCAACACATAGGATCATATGGAAGGCACAAAGAGCTGTTATCGAGTTTATCTGATGACTGAAGTCATTCTTCTTCTGCCATTTCAACTTCAGGTGCATCCTGGACTTCAGGTACTTTACAGCACCACCACCATGTGGACTGGAGTAGAACTAACCCTGGTTTGCATATAACCCAGGAAAGTGTAAAGGGCCATACTGATTAAAAAGGAGAAAACACCGTATAATAAACATATGTTGTGCACAGGTGATTGCTGTGAGTTCAAATTATTCAGTGTTACGCAGTGACGCCAAAATGCTAACCTGAACAAAAGTTAAAGGCCTCTCAAATCAATTTAATAGTTGAATAATAGACTTTTCACCGTCTTTAAATGCATCACTACACATTCATTATCATTTCACATTTCAGACAATGGTGGCCATGTGTGAGGCAGTACTGACATCTTTTTGTGCCCTCATATGAGCGCGTGTGCATATGTATGTGACGAATACGTTGGCAGTGAGCTACATGTATATCAGAGGTCATCATAGGTCCATCGTTCTGGACATGATTACAAATAAACCTTTGAAAATTACATGAAAAAGTAACGGACCTGAAGAGACCCATGAAGACCTACCATGTTTAAATGCAAATGTATACTTTAAAAGTTTACTTTTGTATATTTCTGTGTATGTATATATCTGAATTTCTGTCTTTAAACATGTGACTGTTTTCTCTAACCTGACGAGGCCCTCCCCCTTCCGTCATGCTCAAACACACACGCACGCACACGCACTCACTCGGTGCAGAACACTCTGACTGTTTACTGAGTGCCATGCAAACTGGACAATAGGTGCCAGATGCAAACTTGATGCGCCTGCTGATTTGACTGTTCAGTCCAAACAGCCGGCGAGCTTTGAACTGCTGAAGAAACACTTATTTGAATGGAGGCGAGTTGTCATTGCCTTCTTGTGCAGCTGCTGGCCGCACTCTCACAAAAACGGACTCTGTCTGCAGAAGGTACTGAATGACAAACTGTGGGAATGTGAGGCGCCAACATGTGTGAGATCTGTGCTACTGGTGACGAGAAGCAACAAAGCCTTTCTTCTTTAATACCTCTGTCTATCTAGAGGAGGTTGACTAAACAGAACACTCATTCACAGTCGTACACATTCCACACATTTTCCACACAGCCGGCCTCATCTGGTGGCCCGAGCAGCGCCCATGCTGCAACTGCAAAGGGTCAAAGCCATGTGACTGACCATGTGCTGTAATCAGCTAAATATATGAAAATTTGTTAAAATTAGAACAGGAACATCTCCTATTCCCTTCATGTTTGATCAAAGATAATATGACTGGTACGCTGTCTGATTTTGTTTTTGTCACAGCTCTCTTGTTGTCTTGACGCTCAACTGAAAAAACTGCTTCATAGTACCCAAAGAGGCCCAAATCTCTAGTTCCTACTCATATTTGAAATAATCATGAACATTATCTGTCGCCTATAGGAACACCAACCACAGAGCTATGAAAACAGCTCTGCAGTCTGCAGCTATTTTTCCGTAGTGGCCGTGTCATGTGATGCCTGTGAACTCAGAATGACTTTTAGCTATACGCATAAGAGAGAAGAAAAGAAACAGCCATGAAACCAGACTAAAGTGCCTCAAAAAGCCTTAATTTGTACAATGTGCTGTCTAACCTCTTTGAAAAGCAAACATGTTCATAGCTGTTTAGTACAGCCAGACTCAAAAAAGGCAATGTCATCCCTAACAAAGAATATGTAAACCCCATGGTGGCACTAGATGAAAAGTCAGGGTCACAAAGGTCATTAGAATTCATCCATTGAGAACCACAAATGTCTGCACCAAACATTAACTGTAAAATAAAGATGGGCGACATCGCTCCCTGGTGGCGGGCTGCAGTATATGTCATAAACCCCTCCCCCTCCGTTAGGGGTGTTGAAATTAATCATTTCTAAGATGCATCGCGATGCGGACATGAACGATTCTGCATCCATGCAGTGACAGAACATAATCGATTATAGCGTAGTAACGTTGCTTCTTGATTTTCCGGCCACGGCTGGACAATAAAGTTCTAAAGTTCTAAATAACTTCCTGGTAGCAATGTCGCATTGACTTGTGGGAGAATGGTGCTCGCGCAATATGGCGGAGGGAGGCGAAAATCAATAGCAAGTGATAAAAAACACAACTAGTATTTTGAAAGCGGACATCTGGGCACATTTCGGATTTTATGAACTTACTGGGAAGCACAAACTGGACAAGACGCACGCTGTGCGTAAAGTCTGTCACACAAAACATTTTGGATTCATTTTTGTACAGTGGGAAGAAGTGGAGACGCGTCGCCTATTGTTACATATGTCAATGGTACAAAATCTCATGGCGAGCCATCTAATAGTTGTTGACATACTTCATTCTGAATCAGTGGTAACACTTTGCCTGATGTAGCAAGTGAGACTTCAAGTATAGTCCTGTCATAGCAGAACTAGAAGGTGTGATGGTGAGCCATTATTTAAGAGTGTTGATACCTTCATGAGGCCTGCAGCTTTCATCAGATCTTAAAACTAACACAGATGGTTTATTAATGCAATCTGCTGTCACTGTCTCCTATATGAAGTCAGTTCATTGTTTCCTCTGTGTGAGCCAGAGGACCTCAACAATAACAGTAGTTTGCATTTACAGTTTATATTTAGTTGGCGGTGTGATGCCCAGAGAGTGTTGGCACATTTGTCTCTTGCTTTGAATAGGGCTGTATTTAGGGGTGAACCGATGGACTCTGACATGCAAAATAGGAGCTTTGAATATCAACAGCGTGTTAGCATGGCAAGAGATTGCTAATATCTAAGCGTGTTGGCATGGCAAGTGAGTTTAATGGTGCATAACAGTTTAGGCAAAAAGACCTAAAAGATTTTAATGTACTGCACAAGCACAGACACACTATTACCATCTGTATTTTTTAATAATGCTTTTTTCAGTCATATAATATTATTACATGATAAATAGCCTATGTGAGGTTCCTGCTGTTACCTCTGTTAGTCAAAGTTAGTCAAAGTCAAATGAAATGCTTTAAGCCAATGCGACATCATCATCACATACGTACACTGTCAGGCCTGGGTTAAGGTCCCAGGTTAGCGTGCCCCCAAATCCAGAGCAAGCCTTTTTAAAGGGACTATTTTGTCCCTTTGTGTGAGCGTGCGTGAGAGACAGAGAGAGCACTGTTTACAGGGCTTGTCATTGCTGGAATCTGGTGGTACACAACTGGGACACAAGGAATGAGTAGCCTAGCGCGTGTGCATCATGGAACGTCTTGCTTTTCATCTCAGCGCCCATGTCAAGAGGTTAGAGCAGCCACACAGTGTCTTCAGCTGGTCTTCATCTAGAGTTTCAGGGGTCTCGCCTATTTACTCCATGTCAGGCACACGTTCCTCAGCAAAAATAGACCAGAAAGTTGATTGGTGGATAGTCATATCAACATCATATCAGCGTTTCACTGCTCACGCAGCCTGTGTGGCTGTTCAGGATGTTCTCGTACATCCTGACTTGGATGTGCGAGTGCCACTGCCTCATGGACAAGCTCAGAATGGTGAAGAAGAGAGCTCTTTAGATAGCTACCTAGTCTATCTCAGTGGTTCTTAAGCATTTTTGTCAAGGCTCACCATTTATGAAAACAAATATTTCCAGGGCACACCTTTTCATCAATACTAGCATACTATGAGTCCTTACTATAGTTGATTGTTGAGGTGTGTATTGGTGAGTATAAGTAGTCAATCATTAATTTATAACTAGTGAAGAGCCTCCATAAGAACCTTGAACTTATAATTCATTATAAGTCACATCTATAATGACTGTTGATATATCAGAAAGCATTATGTGTTTATAAGCATTATGAAGGCATTATAATACACTATGGGTGCCCTCACAATGCAAGATAGATATAATCTTCATAGAAGGGGTTACAAAAATAACTTTATTTCTCTGATTCACTGCTTTGTTGTCGCTGATGCTGCTCTCTCTCCTTTTATTCACTGTCTAGCTCATCCGCTGTCTCTGGAGCTGATAATAAGGGGCCAACCCACAACTGAATCCTACTCATTCTGCAAAAGTGATAAATAATTTGTGTATCCACCCAGTTATTTGGATCTGCTCCAAATTTAATGATATCTTCCTTGGTCCATGCTACACGCTTCCAACTTTCATGAAAATCTGGCCAGTCATTTTTCTGTAGTCCTGCTGACAAACAGACAAACAACCTAACAAACCGGACTGAAAACATGACTTCCTTGGCAGAGATAATAAATAATTGTTGTTAAACAACCTTCTGGATTTTTCAAAGATCTACTTATTTTTTTGGGAAAATACAATTGCTAAGCTCTATGACTCCAATGTGACGGTGAGGCATAAATTGTTGGTGTTATGTTGCCAATAAAATATCAACACAGCATCAACGCACCCTTGGGGACAACACATGCAGCAACACAGCACAAACACTCTATTCTACTTAATTCTACTTTATCCTGCATACTGAACTGTCAATATTCCACAATAGAAGCTGGCTCAGTAGAAAGAAGGAGTTAGAGTGACCTCATAGTGATGTCAGGGTGACCTCTGACCTCTTGACTGGGTCAGTGTGTGTATGTGTGTGTGAGAGAGAGAAAGGACATTAAGACAGGCCGAGAGACAAAGTAAAGAGGATACAGAGTGAGAGGAGAGAGAGGAAGAGAGAGAGAGAGAGAGAGATCAGTCTGCTGACCTCTGGTTGACCTCTGTCTGGCTGACCCTGTTGGTCGCCGTGGTGATGACCACAGGGGTTGTGGTGGAGTCAGAGAGAGGTTACAGTGGATATCCCTCACTCTCTTACACACGTTCCTTTTTTTATTGTTTTAGTCTGTGCAGATACTGATAGACATGCTGCAGCTTAGTACAATGTGTGTGCGTGTGTGCATGCGTGTTTGTGTGTGTGGTCTATTTTGAGCATGGTAATGACAGACAAACGGCAGGCTGAGAGCTGGCAGAGGGAGACAGACCACACACACTTTCTCTCTCCTTTTCTTATTTATAGCAAGGGATGAGTCCAGAAGTCAAAGATTATAGCTGTAATCAATAACTTCACAATTATTGTAGCTGTCTGACAGGAGAAATCTGCAGCAAAGAAAGTGGAGTTGTGCGGTGTCATGTGGATTCTACTGTTTATTTAATCGGCCAAAACGTTTGGTGTCTGAAAGAACAAAGGGCCCGAAAAAAGAACTTGCACACATACATTTGTAAGTGGTACGTACAGGTGATTTAACTTGATTTAACTTAACTTGTGGCATTCACCAACTGTCTTATAATCTTTTCCTATGTGCAGTATGTAAAAATTGGCCACCTGTCGCTTTCATTACCTGAGTAACCACTAACTGCTGCTAACTGTAGTTGCTGTTAGGCTCTTAGCCGTGCAGCTAGTGGTACTAATAGCTGATTCGAATCATCCGGGAGGTCGGAGCTCGAGGAGTACTGGTGAATGCTGTCGGGGAACTAATGTTCATTTGTTGCTTGTTAGTTTTAGTTTAATTTTAGCCTCGCTTTATAAATGTAATAGCAGCAACACGTGATGCCCTTTTAGACACAGTGGGTAACAGGTCTGAAAGGCCACCATGGTTTTTCCCCATATGTGTCACTCACTCAGAAAAGTTATAAGTTTAATAAATTTTACTTGTCAAGCCCATGGCTAACTCTCATTCATCTATTGTTTTGCTACAGCAAACTAAAAACACAGCAGGCTAAGCCACTTTGTCCTGTTAGCAAATTTGCCGCCAGTTGACCAAGCCGACTACCCAGTAACAATTAAGGTTCGCAAATTTATATGCTTAGTTAACATTAAGACTTACAGTTAGCTAACTCACTTGAGGCAGGGTGGTGCCAAGTGTCTCTTCCTGTTTGGTGTGTTTTTTCCACTTAATTTGTAGCCACAGGGAATCTCTCTGTCTCACTTTACTACAGTGTATTGTGTTTCCTTTTCTGCTGAAAGTGGGTCCATTCAGTCCATTTTTTCCAACCACACCCTTTTTGGGCCCTATTTAAACGATCTAAAGCACATGGTCTACAGTCTATGGTGCAAGTGCATTTAGTGTGTGTCCATCTCCATTTTGCTAGTTAAATGGCGCATAATCTGTGCAAAAAGTATGGGGAAAGGTGCAAAGGGGTTGTATTTAGTCCCTTAATTATAGATGATAGGTGTGTTTGAGGCATAACATAAATTAAACCAATCAGATTGTCATCTCCCATTCCCTTTAAAAGCCAGGTGCGTCTGCTCAGGGCACATTGCTATTTGAAACAGTGGCTCTCATCTTGCAGAGAGACAGGTATGTGGTCTTTGGTCGGTTGGCCTCTGCCACCTCCCAATCCTCTGTCCCATCAACAACTCCATTTAACTGCATATGAACAAATGCACTGATCTTTAACTGAGGAGGAGGAGGGCTGCTGCACGTCACTGTGTGTGTGTTAACAGAGTGGATTTCAGTCCATAGATCAGGCCATAAAAATTATCATTCTGATTAACAGCAGATGGGTGAAGTAATACATTGTTAATGAGGAAAATATTAATTACATTACCTGCAGCGATCCCACAGAAGCAGATATATGTTTCTCCATGAAGAGACTTGTGCGCATTTACGCACAGCAGCTTAAATTAATTAATGATTTAAATCTGTCGACACCGACAGGACCGTCAGGATCTAATGTTAATTAATGTTCTGTGTTCTTCTACACATCCAAAAGATGACAAACACAGTCCAGGTTCAGTAAACTTGTTTGGAGTAAAGCTTAAAGTTTAATTCTGTTTCCTCTGCAGAGTTTCTGTCCTGCCAAGTTTATAACTTAGTTTTGCTGCTTAAGTGTCCCACGATATTTGCTGCAGTGATATTACTGCGGCGTGTATGGAAACATTTAAAATTACTGAAAGCAGCCTCTCTAAGCCTCTCAATCCCTGCATCAGTGTGTAGCAAGCAGAGTGTACGCACGTTGTGAAGCCCTCTTGTAGGCGCATCTTACTGAATAATGCACCCTTTAAATAGCAGAAGCTATTAAGCTATTATAAATATATATAAATACATATAATAAGTTATTAAATATTGAAGCCATGTTGTTGTCATTTACTCACTGTTGGTTTGGGACAACATGGAAATTTCTACACACGCTACATCAGTCTGCACTCGTCAATCAATGACAGGGATGCATTGTTTATATTTTTGACAGACAGACTTGATGCACAACTTGCACGTTTTCATGCATTTTTATCCCACCACTAAGATTTTAGTCCCATCAACGAAACATACATTTTGTCATAGTTTTATAGTCAAAGATCTATTTTTAGCTCGTCAACATCTTGTCTGAGTCATGGAAAAAAGGTCATAGAGGAACATTTTTCTTCATCATTACGGTTTCTGAAATTTACTTTGTGGGGATCCTACGCGTTCTCATCCCAGCTCATCACATTTCGACGTTTTGTCATGCGCCCTTCTTGTCATATCCAGATGCGCAAGGTACCCTTTGCCGTCCGTGGTCGATGCGCAAAGGCTCGCGTCCTACCCTGACACACAAATTCTACGTTATTTTGGTTAAGTTTATGCGCAAAAACCATGTGGTTAGGTTCAGAAAATGTCTGCTGACACTTGGTTTCACATGGGACTCAAACTCTGGTCCCCTGGGTGAAAATACAGTACGTTGCGGTACGTCACCTGCTGAAGTCGTCTGATACTGACGTGGACGGCTTTACATTGCTGGTACATTAAACCCCTGTGCGTCTGGATAGGACGCGAAGGGCTGTGACAAAACGTCGATATCTGACAAGATGGGCATGACAAAGGGCTGGGGGAGCTGTGGCAGAATGGGTACCCGAACCTGAGCCAGGCGAGCGGGCATTGGAACAGGGCTCAGCAGCCTTCCAGTGCTCATGACCAGACTGGGACCAGACGCACCTTCTGAAAGCAAAGCCAGTTTGACGACAGGAAATACAGTACTGAGGTGATACATCAGCTCTGACTCTGTTGCCAGGACTCTGACTCTAAGGGTGATGAAGACATGGCAGGCAAGGATAGGAGAGAGATGAATTGAAGTGCAAGAGGAAGGTCTGGAATCACTAGTGTGGAAGAATACCATTTGGAGTATTTTATATTTTCACATCTGACTCTGTGATTGAAGGGTTCATAACAACCAGACCAGAGTTTGCGATTGTTGAAACAGTTTAAAGACAAAACATGGCAGTTTTGGAGAGACTTATTTAGTTTCAGTCAAGTTTGAAGTGTGTTTTACGATAAGTTAACAAGGCAACTAAACAACTCTAGTACGGTAATAGAGAGATACTTGAGTACAGAAAGTAAACAGTTGTATTTTTCTGTTCAATAGGCATTTTTTGTAGCATGACATTTTGACAGTCACATTTTCTACCGGATCATAACAGTTAGCCTTACAAACCACTTTGTAACTGTGAATATTAGTAACATACCAGCAAGACTCATGGAGTGGTGGCACCAATGTAGATTTTTTTGTTGTTTGAATAGGTGGCAGCGGGTGCCTATACCATACACCACATGTTCAGGCCAGATGTTGCCCGTGGGCCGCCAGTTGATGACCACTTTCTGATACTGTACATGTCACAGACAGAGCAGAGGAGAGAGACAGCGATGTAACCGTGCAACATTTTTACCCTATAGTTCAACCTCACACCTTTGTGCACTGTTATTGGCTGGGGGCTACAAGCCCACTAACCAAAGGCTGATGTCCAGAAACATGATTAACACAGCAAAATAATAATAAGAAGAAGATCTGCAGATACCACCAGACACTTCTAGTGGGTCATAAAGTGATTATTGAGAGGCGGTGCTGATGCTGATGCTGATGCTGATGCTGACGAACAATGTTCATTTGGAAGAATGCCCAATTTGTATTGAGTAATTTTCAAATAATCAATCAATTGATATGATATCACTCGATCGAAGGAATTGTTAGGTTCCTTTTCAATATAAATTTGACTATTGAAGGTTTGTTCAGATCCTGTCTGATTGTGTGGCAGCTTGTGTTTCCTGCATTGTGTTACATTTTTTGGCACTTTCACCGCATTTTCAATTCTATTAATTTCTCATAATCCTTTGAACTGACTGCCAATCTTCTGCAACAAAACTGTAAATCATAATTTCCTCTATGTACGCTTGTGTTTTGCTTTAACTTAAACTTAATCACTTGTCTCGAATAGCCAGACCTATCTGCGCACTTCTTTAATGCTGTATCAGCACTGGAGAAAGGTCTGCCTGGACCCGTTATCATTCTGGTATAGGGGAAAAATGCCCTAGCTTCACTGTATTTCTTTAAACCAATCATCTTGGGCGGTGCTAATTCCAGGATGAAGGTAACACACAGGTAGTGGAAGGGGAGGAGAATTCCGACTGAAATAGTCGGACACTGGCGTGCTTATACCCTGAAGATGAACCTTACGCTCCGTCTCTTCATCGCTGCTGAACTTCACCTGTAACTTTTCAGGATATTATTGCTGCTTTGGTACCAACTGTGGGAGCTGTGACAATTTTACAACACTATCACCACCATAAACATCAATTAGCCCTGTTAAATGGCAGCGAGGAACATCCTGCTGATACACACACACACACACACACACACACACACTATCCAATGTACTCGGTTGGAAAGACAGGACAGGGGAGCTAATTGGATTTAATGGAAAAAGGGCTCAGAGCAATTCACACACTGATGGATAGGGATGTGTAAATATTGGCAGGAATAAACTCGAGCTAACTCCATCAATATATTCTACTGTGTGAGGAAGAGAGAGAGACAGACCATGAATATCAACAATCGTAATATTTAACGTGTTCCCCTCTTTCTTTTTCATAATTTTGATGGCAGACTTTCTTTAAAAAATAATTATGTGTGCCTGTGTTTGCGTTCATGCACATGAATGGTGGAAACAGGACAAAGAGCAAATGAAAGAAATAAATACATGAACCAGCGGGAGAGAGGAAGAATGTTGATATTTATACGCTCTCACAGGATCTTTTTTTAATAATTTAGATGCCAAACATACTTTTATTTTTATGGCATCTGTAATCATATTATCGTGTGTGTCGTAGTGCAGTACAGACTGCAAAAACACAAGCAGTAAGATGTGAACTAGACGTAATTCAACACAAATGTTAGAAAACACTGAACCAAACTCAGTTATAAAAGTAACATGAAACGCGTTGTGCAGTTGTTTATTAGTATCCATGAAGTATAACACAGTTACGATATTAAACATTCAGTGATGAAGTCACATGAAACTTGTTTATTATTATAGAGCTATAATATTACCATATAGGATGCCATAAAGTAGAATAGGAAAATAATTAGAGTCAACCAAAACACACACTCACATACAGTAGGCTGTATAAAGCCTTATTCACAGATGGTGTGTGCATGTGTGTGTGTGTGTGTGTGTGTGTGTGTGTGTGTGTGTGTGTGTGTGTGTGTGTGTGTGTGTGTGT
>JBBPCS010000672.1:752036-778066 GCA_037974645.1 Hollardia meadi
ATTATGTTCACTATGGGCACTGTTATGTTCTCTAAATTTACAGTGGGAGTCAGTGTGCCTTTTTTAGTGGCCGTTCTGTCTGATCCTTCAAAGCCACTGTAGTTGAGAAGCTACAGGTAGCTAGTGCTAGTAGCTTTGTGCTCTTTAGCTGTTAAACTTGTTAAAAAGCACCAAAACGAGACCTCAAAATAACTTGCGCTTAATACATTGTGGCAGGCCCTCTGTGGTCCAGCCCAAAAAAAAGGTCTCAGTTTTAGCTGCGATTACAGGTCTATGTGTTGGTATGGATATTTCAGCTTTCCTTAAAGTTGGTAGGGACATGTCCCTACCATCCCTACCTAAATCTACGCCTATGAATACATGTGTATACTTTATAAGACATATTCGTTTGAAACAGCAAAATTCTTATCCTTGATGGAGAAACCCTTATTACATATTCTGAAGATTGATACCATTATACAGTGTGTGGTGATGAACTGCACTGGTGTATTGGTTGGCTTAACTTTTCCTTGAGATTAGGCAGATTACCAACCAGGTAAAGTGGGCATCTTTGGGCCACAGGGGCCCCAAAAAGCCCAGGTTCACTGCATGTCAGGTTTCAGAATAGGTTTGGAATTTGCAACACTAACCTATATTGTCAACTTAGGCAGGTCTTTTTCACATAAGACATTTTGGCATGTGACAGTAAGAAAAGCACAGGTGTAAATAAAATGAATGGTGGCTGAATTCCATTTAGCTCCTTCAGTTTCAGGGTCCTGGTGTTGTTAATGCGGGCTAACTGTCACACCGTCATGACCTACCTGGACACTTGAATAGAACAAAACCATTGTTAATATTATTAGTAACACCTGTGATTTTCCTACTATGACAAATTGCTGTGATAAAGGCCTAGAACTGTACTTAGTGTTATGGCTTTGTTTTGCAGAGGTTCACAGTGACCAATCCTACTTTTAATACCTTAATTGTTGTTGCTAATACACTCACCGGCCCCTTTATTAGGTACACTGGTCGTGATTTACAGGCACACTACTAGTAATGTACTACATAAGGGTACCTAATACTTTAAAACCACCTAAAAGTTTCAGAAGGAAAAAGAGGCCATCATCTGGTCACGGTTTCATTTACAGAGGTATTTTTTCTATCAACTCTCTGACATTACAGCAGAGCTGAGAGCAGAGCTCTCCAGCTGGAGAGACAACAAACAACCAGAGCCAAGTTTTTCATGCCAAAGAGAACGGATTTTATTTACACATCTAGTTTGTATAACATGGTCACACATAACTCCATGTGCAATACACACGTAAAATAATTCAAAATGAACACGTGAGTTGTGACAAACTGTACCATTTTATCATTATGTGTAATATTATTCCTGGTAAATACTTTGGCTGTGGCACTTTAAAGTGTGCTATACATTACTGATTTCATATTATAATCTACAACACATTTTCTTATTTCATCAAAACTCTCAAAGAGACTGTTTTAATAAGCAAAATGACTTGCACATAAATAGTAACTAGGTTCTGTACAACATTTACAAGGTATGAAATCACAAATACTGTCATAAACTAAAAATGTAAATATAAAAAAAAGTTAGCTTACAATGGCAATAATGGACTAAAATCATAGCTTCTTAAATATTTTTTCCTACCTTGTAAGCAAATGCATAAAATGTGAAAGAATAAACTATGAAAGAAATCACTAAGTGAACAAGTTGTGCAATGAAGCAAAACTTTCATTTGATACTTAATATAGTGCTCACTATAGCAGCTCAATACTGCTCTCCTCATGGTGACACAACTGTGGAATATCGTTTTGGTATATAGGTCACACTGTGGGTGTACATGTGTGTGACAAAACATGAGGTTAAGTTAAATATTTAGGTTAAATTATTTAAAAGTGAACTAATTTACAACATAGGTGGGATAAAGTGGTTCCCAAAGACACTAGAGGCAGCTTTATAATCAACTGAGTTTCCCCGTTTCATATCAGTAGATTGCTTATAGTAAGTAGGTGCTTTTTCTCTGAACACTGCAAAGTTAAATACAGCATTTCTATTTTTCTATTGTCTATTTGGAAATAATCCTAATTCATGCATCAGTAAAATTTGATTTCTGACATTTTTGTGTTTGTAGGCTACAGTGAATGAACAGCTATACCTAAAGTGGCCTGTGGAAGTTTTCTTATGAACAAAGTTCTGTCCTTCAGGTCTAACAAAACTTGAGCATATTTTCTTCCCCATAAACATTTGTCAGGCTAATTTTTCAAAGTTTTAAGTCTTGAAGTGTTTACATCCATGTTTGCTAGCTTGCAGTCTTCACTGCTGCCCAAACTGTTGATCAGCGCAATAGTGTGAAACCCACCACAGGATATAAATTGCGCCCACCACATGCTTGTTTTCGTTGTGGTCATACTTTCCTACAGAGTCGAGAAACTGCAGAAAATCTGCTGACATGTAGACAGTAAACTAAATTGTGAAGGGGGGAAAACTGCACAACTCAGCTTTCAATATTTCCAGCTCTTCAGCTCCAGTTGTTGACATTCATAGTGAGCCATCCAACTCCGTATGATGAATTTGACACCCTTTAACTATGAATTGTCGATTTTGTCTGCGCATGAAATCAGTGAAATGTTAAGATTTGGCACATAATATTGGCTCTTGGCACCTTTAAATATACGTTTAACATGAGTAGTCTTTAGGAACCCATCCCGGTTAAATGTTAAAGGTTTTTAACAGAAATGTTTTGTCCCTCAAAGGCTCAATGACAGTTACCAACTTTAACATTTTGAATTAATCATGGAGACATTCAGCTGTCTTGACACAGCCAAATTAAAGGGTTAGAAGCTAAAGACTTGAGCTTATCTCCTAAAAGGCCCATGTCAGTGTTTATGCATGTTGTAGCCATTTACTAAATATACACAAATACTTTACATTACTTCTGACCATTTTACAAATATTTTGTTTCAGAATTTTTACAGAAATAGTTCAACATCTTTTTCACTATAATCACAGATGCTGCTCAGAAGCACTGGGCAGTGAGATGAACAGGATTACGCAAAAACTACTGGATGGATTTCAATGAAACTTGGTGGGAGGATGGGAATGGGCCAAGGAAGAACCCATTAAATTTAGGTGCACATCTGGATAAAGAACCTGGAATTTTAATCACTTTTGTTAACATTGTGAGATGGGGCATTTTCCCACATTTTCCTTAATTTCTCAGTGAATAATGCATGAATCTTGATGAGAAAATTCAGGCATATGTAGGAGGCGGGTATCTATGAGAGTGTACAATTTTGTGCGGATCCAAATAAAAATCTGGATATAGTGTAATTTTGTTTCTCAGTGTGATTTTATGCTATGAATAAATGCTGTTCTTAGTGTAATTTGGTTTCTCCATTTCATCAACTCATTATTTTTCCACAATGGAGATTATGATTTCACCTGCATTGTTCTGTTGGCTTAGCTATAAGGCTTGATTCAGCTTTATTTAAGGGGACTGTTGGGCCTTGGCGGAGGTATGCACCCTACTGAGTGCCATTCTAGTTGAACTTTTGACAGAGCCAGGCTAGCTGTTTTCCCCTGCTTTCAGTCTTTATGCCACGCTAAGCTAACCATGTCCCGACACCAACTCTGTACTTCACACAGCCATGAGACTGATGTCACTCCTCTCATCTCTCGGCATTATTCCCAAAAGTTTGAAATGTTCCTCCTCCTTTGATGTTTCCATTGGTTTTGATTCATTCCCACAGAACAAAAATCAACTTGCCTTGATAATGGTAGATTGATATTAAAGATCTGCTCAGCATTGCTACACAATATTATTACTTTGACAATGATAAAACAGACATGATGCATTTCAAGTCTCTACAAATTGATTTTCTTACCACTATGAGATGAAGGAAACTAACGGTTCTCTGGAAGATGTATTCAAAATCTAAACATTATGGATTTGTAGAAAAAAGCAAAACACTGGCATGGTCCTTTAAATCCCTAATTGTTTTATGTGACCCAATGAGTGACAGCTCAGTTATAATCAATAATTGTAGAGCTCTGTATTGAACAATGAGTACCGTGTCTACAGGAAATAAAGTGAACGTCAAAATCATTTCTTGTGCATTACCAAATATTTTCCAGTCCCCACATTTCAATAGTTTCAAATAAACAACTATAAAGCACTGGTGAAGATTAAACATGGCACATTAGATCAACAGTGGTTCATAGATTTCCTCATTAATAAGTGTCTGGTTCTAGTGGATATGAAGATCATCTGCTATACATTTTTGTGTGTGTGTGTGTGTGCGTGCGCACCCAAGTAACTACATTTGTGAGCAACAGTTTCAGTCCTAAGTAGTAGTTCACAACATTCAGAATTTAGGCTTGAGTTTAAAGTTATAATCCTTAGCATTTGCATTAAATCAAACTCAGTTTTTAAATTCTATTTATGGTTGGATTTTTTTCAGCAATAGTTATTTAAGGTAATTACATACTATAATAACCTCTATATAGTAGTTTTCATTGTTTGTGTTGGGGTTCATCATTCCAGTGCTGGACTCAAATTGCCTTCACATGTACAATGGACAGAAAACAATGCAACATATAATCCAGGGCATTAGTTACTGCTAATGCTAACCCAATATTTCCTAATGTTGATAGTTCAAATTAAAAGTATTCAACTGGCACAACATGAGCAGCTTTTACTGTGAAGATGTCAGAAAACGCAGGTTAGCGCTAATCCTGAAAAGTAATCAATCATTTGTTCTCCAAAACAAAATGTAATTTTCTGCATTTTCTGACAACAAATCTGTTTTAATTATTACAAAGAGTAACCACTTGATCTGCAGGCGAGAAATGAGATGGCAGTTGCTTGTGGCATGATGGAAAAGGGCCAATTATTGAAGGACATTTTTATTAAACCAACATGAATTTGTTTGGCTGCACTGTAAACAGAAACACCAGCTGATCTTCTGTTGGATGTCTGAAAAAATTGCTTCTTAAAGAGTACTTGCTGCCCCCTGAATTCTGAGACCTGCAGTGTTAAATAGTAGGTTAAACTGTGCACCGCCACGGGTGTCACCAAAGCAACCAGGGCTAAAATCATAAGGATTATAACTTTAAGGTACAAGTTAATAGTCAGGTAATGGAAGATCTCCACAACTACAGTATTACAAGGGTGTGTGTGTGTGTGGCGTTTAGTTCTTGATCTCCAGGATGGAGGGGTTATGGTCAAGAATGGCCAGAATGATTTTGTCCATGTACTGCCTCAGACGCAGGTTGATCTCCTCCTGCTCCTTCAAAGCATCGACCAGCTGAGAGACACAGAGAGCGAGAAATGCAGCTAAAGTGAGATGAGCATGCAGTCATATCAAATGTCAGCATTACACCCATCATCCACCAGCGGCAGACTGACCTCATCCCTGGAAGCATTGTCGATCTCAGCTGCCAGGCACTGAGCCTTGGTCTGACAGGAAAACAGGTTCTTAGCCTCGTACAAACTCAGGCTGAGAATCTGAGCGTTCAGGTCGTCGTTCTGATCCCGCAGCTTATGGTTCTCCTAAGGAAGCAAAAAGACAACAGTTCATTTCAGAGGAGATTCTGGATGAAACAACTGAATCAACTGAATTTGTAGTGGACCTCACACACTCAAGCGTTTATCAGCATCTCACAGAACTCGTAGCAAGTGAATTTGCGAACCTTATGCTTCTTTAAAGACATAGTTTGACGTTTTCTTTTACGTTTGACTTTGCTGAGAGTAAGATTGATACCACTCATGTCTGTACAGTAGATGTAAGGCGACAGCCAGCAGTTGGTTAGCTTAGCCTGGCATAATGACTACACACAGGGAAACTACAGTGACCCTGAGACCTCAACACACTGCTCAACTCAAAGACAGTCAGAATCAAATAGACGTCTTTTTCCTTTTTAACAACACATGCAGCATTTAGAAAATATGCTGCGAATACAGAAAAACAACAATGGAATGAGATGTTTGTGACTCATGAAGTTATTGAAGGCGGGACTATGTGTCATCCATTCATTCAATTTTTTTATTCAATCTGGAAAAATGTCAAACTTCTGTCTGTTCAGCTTTTGTGGGCTTTTAAAAAGAAAATGATGTTTTCTGCTTCCTGTTTTCTTGTTTCCGTTTTGAAGGTGTAATCTAATAAATAATTTGATTTGACATAGATAGAAGTGTACATGTCATATACATTATTTATTCTTTCGTGGGATTAAATGATCAATTTGACAAATAAAGTGTTATTTTGATGAAATCATTAATCCAGGTGTGCGAACATCACACCCGGAACAGTGATGAGTGTGTGCTGTGTGTTAACCTGTTTCAGTCTCTTGACTTCATGTTCCATTTCCATCTCTCTGGTCCTGGCGTTGTACTCGGACAGCCCCTTGCCCTTTCCTGGATGTTCCATCTCCAGCTTAAAACACTGCAGATACTCCAGCTCCCGACGGAGATCATCGATCAACTGCGGACAGAAGCTTAGATTAGATGGAACGCCCAAACATTGTCTGTGTAACGTGTCTGTTATCTAGAGTGCCTCACCTCCTGCATGGCCTCTTTTTCCTTCTGAAACTCATGGCGGTTATGCCAAAGCTTGTCCATTATCTTCCTGTAGAGGTCCATCTCATCTTTCAGTCTCAGACTAGTGTCCTCCAGCTTGTCTGTCATCCTCTGCTTCTCCTGCAGAAGAAAGAAGGCAACAACCAAACACACTGAGTTAAAGAATAATTCTTCTTTACCAATATTTGAGCTTGATTTTTGTAGTTTTGGGACATTTCTTTTAGTTATAATAAAACTCACCAAAGTAATTGCTGAGATGTGGGAACACATGGCTACAATAAGATGGTCTGTAAACTGTGATGGATGTTTACAGTGGAGTGGACTTTCACATCTCCATAGAAGAATTTGACTGACTTCTAGATTCTGTTCAACACCAGTCTGATTGTATCACTGCTTGTGTATGTTGCCTTGTCCTTTTAGCAATGTCACTGCAATGTCTCTCAGCAAAGTATTATTATTAGTATATAGGAACGATGGCCAAAACTACAAAAAAAATATAATGAATTGTCCTTTAAGTACATCACACTCACCTGGTCCAGTTTCTCAGTCTGAGACTTGAGTCTGCACACATTTAACATCATCTCTCCATTCTCTTCTTCTAGCTGCTGCACCCTGTATATGTACACACACACACACACACGCGCGCACATGTTACAGTCTGTACAGTGGTTCTAGCTCACTGTAGCAGCATCTGTGTGGAGCTGCAGACTTAGTCTTTTCATCAAAATAAAAAAGCTGCATTTCAATAACCCAATATAGTTAAAGCTTTACCAGGAGAACTACTCTCCTTTTTCACACTGTCAACTATTCATTCTGTGGTGGTCACATCTTTCAGGGTTTGGATTATGGTGGAAATTCCACTTCATGGTGTTCTGTTGAGGAGCTCACCTGTTACAGAGCAGGTCTATCTCGAGGTTTCTGTCCCTCTCCATCTTGCTGTAAGCCTCCCGGTGCCTCTTCGTCTCCTCCTCCAGACTCTGATCTGCCCTCGCCTCTGTATCTTTCACCTGCTCCTCCAGTTCATGCACCCTGGGATGCAAACAAAGACAGTGTGTGAAAAACAGCATTACATGCATTGTAAACATGTAATGATTAACATAGAAGCAATAAATCTAGAAAGATTGGGTTAGATGAAACTATTTCCAGATGAGCTATATAGACCTACAGAGCCAACCATTAGACGTAATACCTTATCTTTAGTCTAACAAAAAAAAGCATGTGAATTTATCATATAAGGAAATGAGCTCTATTGGAGCCGCCCCATCACTCCCCACATCCTAGACCTTCTTTGAATAAAATTTAGTCATTACTTTGAAATATTTATAAATTTTTTAAATGAGCAAGATAAAGATTATATTGTTAGTGAGTAAAATGTATAAACTGCAATAAAATGTAGATTAAAAATGTTTTACATTGTAATTTCCCGCCTGGGGTACAAGAATCTCTGCCCATTGACTCGTTATAGGAAACATGCCTTAAAATATGCCCTCTATAATAGTCTATTATAGAGTTTTCCTACCTGTGTACAAGCTGTGTGTTCTCCTGTTTGAGTTTAGACTTGAGGTCACCGTTGGCCAGATTGTCGCTTTCCAACTCTGTCACCTTCTTCTCCAGATAACTGACCTGAGGGAGACAAACAGGCTTTTAGCTCAGTCTACCACACACGTAGGAGGCCTCAGGTGGAATTGAGCACACTTTGAATCTCAAACATTCCTAATGTCCAAGCCATTTTATTAAGTGCATCTGTACACAAACTGCCAGCTCCTCCCAACAGGAAATCATGTAGCTGCAACTCAATATACACAAGAACAAGAGGGTCAGTTAGCTGTCAGCAAGTGTCCTGCTTTTATTCCACAGGCTTTAACATGACATACAGCATGTCAGCGTTTCCCCTCAAAGCCTGAGGAGACAAAGTCATCACTTTTTGTTGGTGTCTGCAGAGTCAGATTAAAAAGAACAGGCAACACAACACACACCTATAAGAATTTTGTAATTCACTTATTTAATGTGTGTTTATATATTCCTTGGTTGCTAAAATAATCATCCTGGAAAAAACATGAAATGTAAAAAAACAAATGTTGTCGGAGCTTAAAAACTTAAAGTTAGAGTTAAGTTAGTTAACAGTTAGAACAGTCAAGGAGCACATTCTACCTATAATACTTAAATACTAGAACGCTAAATGTACCTAAATGATGTCAGCAGAAGCATGTCTTCATGGTCACAGTCCTTTTTCAAATGGACACTGCCCGCAGGATATTCCACAAGGATCCTGCTGTATTGTTGAGTCCATGCATCCAAAGAATTCAAGCTGTACTGGACACCAAAGAGGTGTCCTACCCACTACTATGACTGCTACTACTTGGCAGACGAGTCTGATAAAGTGGATTTGGATTTAAAACAAACAGACCTCAATATTTGGGCTAGAAGTTTTAAGTGACTTTCATCCAATGTGTACAATAGCTGCCTGCATTTGTGTTTGTGTGTTTGTACTTTCTCTGTGATGTCGAGGTCGCAGGAGTCGATGCTGTCTATGAACAGATCCTCTGTGCTGCTGCCCTGACTGGACCCAAACACACTGTGGTTGGCCTGGAACAGCTGACTGCAGGGAGGAGAGGACACTTTAGGAACCAGCAGCACCCACAGAGGACATTATTACCCATTCTTGATCACGATTATATAAAGAATGTGGCAGCTTCTGATGCTGCTCTTCCCATATTTATCACCATGCTCATTGCTGAACCCATCATCCCTTACAAATTATTGGCCGGCTCCCTCTTTCTATGCAGATTCACTGCAGTATGGGTCATTAATAGGAAGGTCAGGTTACTCACCGTCCAAATGCTGTGCTGGAAATCTTTCTGTTGGGGCTGAAACAAGAGAGAAACTCTGAGTCACACACTCACACAGAAACCCAGCTTTTCATTCTCTCTTTTTAAGAATCCAACTACTATTCCTACTCCCACAGCTACCCCAACTTCAACTGATATGCTACTGCTAGAAGACTGTTTAACCTGCTAGCTGCGGTCACAATAATAATAAATACATCATTGAAAGTTGAGCTGTTTGGCTCTGAGCCCATTACAAGTAGCACAAGCACTCATCGATCTGCCATGCATTTCTTTTTCACCAACTTTGTTCTTTGTTGCTGCATTATATTGCATCTCACACACACACACAAAAACTTGCAACCAGCCACCCCACTGGATTGGGATACGGTTGCTATAGCAACAGCTCAGGCTCACCCTTTGATGTGGGTGCAGCTTTTCATGCCAAAAATGAATACCAGAGTGGGATTTGGGTGGAGGGCTTATGTGTATCTGAGCATTGCTACATCGGGGTGATGCTGAGGCAGCAGCTTAAGTGTATCTCTCGACCCATCCTCCTCTCCGTGTCCTCCACCTACCACTCTTTTGTCCCACTCAGCCTTTTTGTTTATGTTCCTCTCTTCACATGCTTTGTGTAGGGGTGCCATGATTTCAATTCTATAGCGAAAATCAATCAAAATGGGCTTTTAATTTTGATAATCAAAATCAAGGACAGGATTGGCGATTCTTAGAGTATATTTTTTTGGGTCTCCATCCCCCCCCCTTGAGTGCATCCAAAGGAAAATTCAAAAATAAAAACCCTTACTGCTCTTACAGACACTTATCCTGTGTGCACAAAGACGATCAGCTGACTGGTACCAGAGATCAGAGATGTTGGATATAAAATGAATCATGGATTTGGAGAATCATAACACCCCTAGTTGTGTCTTTTCATGTGTGTGTGTGTGCCTGCATTCTACCTGTTGGCCTTGAGGTTTCGAAGTCGAGCCTCCAGATCATTGAGTAGATTTACTTTCTTGCAGCACTGAGAACAGTAGATGTCCAGCAGCTCACTGTTATACAGCTGGCGCATCTTCTGAGGAGTCTGCCCAGCACTGCAATTACAAAAGATCCATTTATAATGTATATAAAGCAAGCCGATGACTGATCATTCAACGTCCGTGGTGCTCCCAGACAGAACAGTCTCATCTTGGCAAGCGCTTTGGTAATTTACCTGTGCCACTGATGTCTACATAGAATTTTAAAGATGAGATCTAATTCCTTTGGGAAAACCTTGGTTTAAGAATCAAAGTCTGCCATTGTTGCTGGTGATGAATTCTGTGCAGGCCCGGCTCATCTTGAACAAGCCTATTGTGACTCGTCATAGCAGAAAGAGCTCAGGTGTCACTAATAACATTAACCACAGCTCTGTTGTATTCAAGCCGTGACAGTGAGACAGTCAGTCAGCATGAACAAGACCAGAATTTTGAAACTGAACTCAGCCATCTTTCATTTCATTATTTACACCTGCGTTTCTCACAAAATACCTTCCATGAAAAAGGCCCTTTAAGCATAATGCATCCTCCTGCTCTTTGGAGTTTGGACTCCCAAGTTTAAACTCCCAAGAGTGCAAGTAGGAACTTGGCTGACTGTCATTACAAGGCACTTTTATGTCTTTGTTTTCTAAAATCTTCCTTACTATGATCAACAATTGGTTTAGTTTTGCTGCTGTGTGCAGCTCTTCCATTTATTTGAGAACTATATCTTGGGAGAAAAGCATTACTTCACCACACTTAAAAATCAAGCAACATTTAGTGTACTGTACATACTGACTTTTTTTTTTTTAAGTACGCTTTATTTTCTCAATCCAGTGTGGAAATACTACATACTCAAACTTTCTTATGATTAGAATGTAGCACTGAATAGTTCTCACATAGCTCTTTTCCTTGAGTGACAAGTCAAAATGTCCTAAGACTGACAAAGCAAACAAAAAGTGACCTTCTAGTCCAGCCACCAACCTGGAAGGAAGGGAGGATCCCAGATCTGAGAAGCCATTTGTCCGGGTGTCATCTTCAGGGCAAGGACTGCTGGGAGTAAAATCCACATCCTCCCCCTCACCATAGTCCTCAAACTGCTCCTCCCCGGAAATGACAGACGCAGATGCAGAGCCAGTCAGGTGGCTAGGGTTGCACAGCAGGAAGTACAGGTAGGGGGGTTAATATTCAACAATCACAAAAATCTGATTCAAAAATCCCACACTCAAAATCAAAAGAAATTTAAAATAAACTCTTCTTACAGCTGTAATGTTTTCATTCCCTTCATTTCCTTTCAAGGAACAAGTGATACAGATCCAAACTCTCATCATGTAGCTCCTGACAGTTAATTCTCAGATATTGCACTGACTGACCTGTCTTGCCGTGTTGGGTCCAAAGAGTCAGAGCTGTTGGCGTTTTCAGTGCTGCTGTCCATGTCACACTCCCCATCAGCACCCTCACCATACACACTGCATTCTGGGTAGGACCGCGTACACATGATAATGGGAGGGCACAGCTTGGCCTCACCATTCTACACATACAAATAAAATCAAATAAAAACATTAGCATGTCAACAAATGTAAAACAGTACATTACATGTTTTACCACTGGCTTGTAGTGCTATTTATCCATCTAGATTGTTTTAGTGAGAGCTGCTCAGTTTTGGAGATATTGACTTTAGAGATTTATGCCTTTTCTCAAATATAATGGAACTAGATTGCATTTGTCTTGTGGCGCTGCAATGAAAAACTCAACAGCAATGTCTCTTTCCAGAAATCATTGCCCAGTTACTCAAGATAATCCACAGACCTTGTTGTGAGCAGTTTCATTTGGGACCCATTTTCTTTCTGTATCACCGCGCAGAAGCAAGCGTGCATCTACTCATGGATGACAGGCTAGCTAACGTTACACCTCAGCTGAGGAAGATGCCATTAATGTTTATATCCCGTCCTGTCACGAGTACAAGCCTCTCGTCCATGAGTAGATGTGTGTTTCCTTCCGTAATGTGATACGGTGTTCAGTAAAAAAAAAAAATTTTTTTAAAGTTCCTACAAACTGCTCACAACAAGGTTTGTGGATTATCTTGATTAACAAGGTTCTGATTCCTGGAAAGAGACATTGTTGTTGAGTTTCTTAAAGTATTTTATTGGCGCTTTAAGCATCACAAGACAAGTGCCATCTAGTTCCATGATATTTGAGAAAAGGCAGAAATCTTTACAGCCGATATCGTAAAAACTCTTTAACTCACACCAAAACAATATATTTGTATTTTGGGGTGAACTGTCCCTTTAATAATTTTATTAAAATAAATTAGCATTTTTCACTCCCACTGTCAATGCTGTTTTGGTACAGGGTATTGTGTGCACCATTCAGTATAAAGACAACACATTTTGAGTTGTAGGTTAACTTGAAGGTACCCTCTGTAATGTTTGTCCAATCACAGGGAGACTGGCAGGAAAAGATGTCTCAGGGTACTCTAGTACTGATACTGCAACATTTTGTGTCACTAGTGCAGTGCCCATTCAAATCGTGCATTTGTTTGTGTAGGTGTCTATTTAGTTTGTCAATGACCCTGTTCCTGAAGCCAACAATTACCTGAGATGCCTTTTAAATCCAAGTATGCAGCATCAAAAAATCTGCCCTGAAACAGAACTCTCTGAACTTAAACCTCAGTTAAACCAGCTGTGCAGCAGCTCTAACTATACCTCAATTAAAACAGTGGCATTTCTACAGGACACAACAACTGGTTTGGAATAAACCATGGGTGCAGTTTAAACCACATCTCCCTGGGACACAGCAGTCGGGTTTACGAGGTCATGTGATTTTTTTTCTATTCAACACTTAAACCTTGACTTACAGCTAAGCTGTGTTAAAATGGTCCAGTGTGTAGGATTTAGTGACATCTAGTGGTGTGCTTGTAGATCGCAACAAACTGAACACCCCTCGTCTCACCCTTCACTTTTCGTGGCCACTAAAAATATGAAAGGCCCTCCAGTGTTTGTTTCGTCTGATCTGGGCTGCTGTAGAAACATGGTGGCGCAACATGGCCGACTCTGTGGAAGAGGACCCACTCCCTCTGTAGATATGAAAGCCTCATTCTAAAGGTAACCAAAACACAGTGATCTTAGTTTCAGGTGATTATACACTAATGAAAACATAATTCTATTATACTCCATTTCTGCCCCTAAATCCCACACACTGGACCTTTAATAAGTTGTTGCCTATAGTTGGCTCTGATTTTGTTTCTCACCTAAACTCCAGTGCAGTTGTA
The DNA here is from genome assembly GCA_037974645.1 of Hollardia meadi. Classification (NCBI taxonomy): domain Eukaryota; kingdom Metazoa; phylum Chordata; class Actinopteri; order Tetraodontiformes; family Triacanthodidae; genus Hollardia; species Hollardia meadi. The sequence continues at coordinate 765,724 of JBBPCS010000672.1, forward strand.
CATCAGTTGACCTGATGTCTTCAATAGAATTAAATTCAACTTACAGACACCGTGTGATACTACAGTACACATCTAGTATTTGACCTGGAGATGGTCTCCTGTGTTGATTTATCAGAATCACAGTGGGATGTAACATGCCCCAGATATGTGTTATTAATTATGCACGTGCCTGTCTGGCTAATCCAACGGAGGGCAAGGCACACACACACACACACACACACACACACACACACACACACAATGTCCTCCCTGTTTGCACTTAAGACTTTAGTCTGTACTTTGTAGTGTGGATGCGCACACATACAGCACACAGTCCAGCAGACATGTTATCATCTCTGAGGGACCACTCTGTAGCTTTCATTCATCAATTATGCACATGTTTTTGTCTGAGATGGAGAGGAGTTTTTGATCTATCACAAATGCCCACATGCTTTACAACAACCAGAAGAAAGCAGAAAATCATACAGTCAATACTGACTCTGTAGAGGCTGAAAAATGCAACTTTGAATTGGAAATCCTTCACTGAGGAGCTTTGCCATCACCTTGCTAGGGAATTCAACACCCAGTGACAATATTGACAGCTCAGTCTGCCTTAGATACAGTTTGTGACTTCAAACAGTTCTCACCATTGATCCACCCAGTGTCCCCCTCAGCAGAGTAATCTAATCAGCAGAATGACTCCACAGCTGTGTGAATCCACAAAGACCAACACCAAACTGCATGGACCAATAACGTCAATAAAGGTGGAGGCTGTCCCGCCTCCAACAGGTGGAACATAATTAACAGCAGACTGAGAAAGATGTCCATCAAGCTCAGTTTGCACACACACAAAGTCCTGAGAATCACTCTAATTAGCCAAACTAAGTGAAAGCACCTGTGTGGGTAGACCAGGAGTCTCTGTTTTATTACATGCTATATCATTCTAAAACCAATAAGCAGTTTCCTCTTTGACTTTGACACACACACACACACACACACACACCTTACCAATCAAGTGCACATGCCACGTGTCTCCTCTCCAGCCACACCATTGTGTGTGTGTGTGCGTCTGAGAGTGTCATCCAAATAAATATATGGTCTCCTTTATCGTGGAGGCAGTATCAAAAGCCACTGTATTCCTGAAGGTTGAACACAAGCATCCCTCACACACATATCACTGGAGCTCAGTCATTCACATTTGAAAATACACTGAGACAAAGCCACACCTCCATCTCTCTTTCTCTCTCTCCCTCTCTTGTTGCTAAGCAACTGTTCAGTTGGGATAATCTCTAGTGGGGGACATAAGCAGTCATACACTGCAACACACAGTACACACAGCCATTTATGATATATTGCATACTCATAAAAAAGAAAAAAAAGAGATGCAATATTAGGAATCATCTCCGTCTACTTGCACGCATCTGCTGCATGTCCGAGGAAAAAACAAACAAACTCCAGGTCAAAGGCAGCGTAGCTTACCTGTGGCCTGCAGCTGTTGTGTTCAACTTAACACCATGGCTACTGCCATGGACATGAACTAAAAAATCCTCCTGCTTCTCTGAAGTCACTGGTTTGGCTACATTTTGCCTTCCACGTAGGTAATGTCAACAACAACGTCATCATTGACAGAAAAACTCAACAGATGCTTGATAATCCCTCACCACGGTTTGGAATACTTCCTCTTTTTGAGTTTTGTTGTTGTATAACTGGGATATCTCGAAGTGGATTATTTTTGTTACTTTATAAAACTGAATTGAATCATATGGAACTGGACTGAATTATAAAGAACTGTTCTTTTCTCTAATATAATTGAATTGAGCATTTTATTCCACTGCCTTGAAATTAATGATAAATCTGTGTTGTTAAATTAACCAGCGTAATTGTTATTCTGAATCCATGTATTGTTTGAAACTGACACAACCTTTTTACTGGTTTAAACTTGGTCAAACCGTTATAGAAATAAATGGCCAACCAATGATCTATTGATATTTACAAATCAAGACTCGAAAGTCTAACAATGGCAATGCCATCAAAATTGAATCAAATTGTGACAGTTGTGAAGTCAAACGCAATTGTGGATTTGGAGAATCATGACACCCCTAATTTCAAATGAATGTACAATGATGAAAAGGCGTAACTACTTCTGCTTTGTAACCCCCCACCTCCAACTATGAAGCCTTTCAGTGCCCAACACCACCTTAGTGGGTGGCCATGCTAAAAATGCACTACAACATGGCTTTTTCAATGTGGAGGACATGAATACATGAATATGTTCTTATTGAGTATGTCCAAACAAGATGAGTGAGCGACGTGTGTGTGTGTCACAGAACCTCTTGCTTTTCATGTCAGTGCCCATGTTAATGCGCTGCTCACACACCTTGTGTGGAGTATACGTACATCCACCTTAAAGTCATAAAATAGGCTCAAAACTTCACCATCAGAGTGCAAAAGATTGTACCTGATAAATGTAACCATTGTCAGTAACAGACGGTTGGCTGGAGGCAACACTGCGAGGACCCACAGCCATCTTCAGTATCTCCTCACAACCTGAAAGAAAAGAAAGAAAGAAAGAAAGAAAGAAAGAAAGAAAGAGTTGTGTTTCTTTCAGATATGCTGCAGGAAGATTATCCAGATTCTAAGGGATAGTCTGACATTTTGGGAAAAACACTTAGATGGGAAGATTGACACCACTCATGTCTGTAATGTAAATATGATGCAATAGGCAGTAACCAGTTAGCTTAGCTTAGCATAAAGACTGGAAAGAGGGGGAAACAGCTAGCCTGGCTCTGTCCAAAGGTAACAAGATTAATTTACAGCATCTCTAAATCTTACTATGCATTCTTATTAGGTAGAGATATGGCAGTTAAAATGCAGTATTTCGTTAACTCTCTGTTATACCTCTTTTCATACATCATTTGCATCTACTATACTTGTCCTACCTTTGATGGCGAACACCCCGTGGCAAAAATCTTTGAAGTTGATCTTCCCATGAGCATTAGGATCCAGGTACCTGGTCAACTTCTTCACCTGCGAGAGACAGAAGCCAGTCCAAGTTAAAATGGTGAATTTGCCTCAGAGATCTTCACAATATGGACACAATATGGCTCCCTCTATCCCAAGACCCTCGACAGCATTAGTTCAGTCATGCGAGTACAACCCTGTTGTATATTACATACGTAGGCCTTTCGTTCTAAAATGTGTGGTGATTTTTAGCCACGTTAGTGACGTGGCTCTCTGGATGACAATGTTGATCAGCCAGTCCACCACTTTGATCCAAACTGATAGATCTTAATTATTGTATGGACTGCCATGAAATCATTTTACATGTGTTCCCAGGATAGGAATTAGGGAGACATGTTTGGTTTTGAGTGAAACATGTCAACAGCTATGAAATCTGGTACAGATTCCCATGTTCCCCGGATGATCATCTAGCACCATCTTCAGGTCAATATTTTCATTTACCCCATACTCTGTTTATGACTAAATACCTGTAAATCTCATGACACTCAAATCAGCCTCAGGTGTCCAACATTTGTGTAGACATGGTTAACATTATCCCTGCTAATCATCAGCATGTTAACATTCTCAATGTGAGCATGTTGGCAAGCTATTTATGTTTCAACCTGAATGCTCTCAGAGAGCAAATGAGGAGGGACTGAAAACACCAAGTCATGTAAGAATTCCCTTCTACAGGAAGTATTGAAGGTCAAAAAACTGTCGTTAATGTCATCTTAGAAATCGTGTGCAACAGAGAAATTGCAAGTGAATTAATCTAACAGGTTTTACAGTGTGAAGGAGGAGAAGAGAGGAGCATAAAAATAAACATCACAGTTGGAAGTAAAGATAGAAGGAAGCATGGAGGTGTGAAAAAAGATGAAAGTACAGGGAGAGAAGAAATAAACGAGTGAATCATGTACATCAGTCAACAGGTTTGGCATGCACACTAATAATCTGATTACTTTGAATAGCAAAATTAAATATTGGTTTAATTTAACTGCTGTTACCATGACTTAACCATGATGTGACACTTTAAGTGATGGGGTACTATATAACAGTTGGGAAACGAATGCTGGAGTGATTTTTGTGAATCAAAACTATGGAGCTGAATAGGTCAATAAATCTATCCAGTCTACCCAGAAGTGGAGTTGTTATTAACGTGACATCACAGTGATTCTGCCTTTTATCTACTGTTGCTACATGAAAACTGCTCTACTTAATTAAAAGTTGAATGACTGCAAACATGTTTTGAATGACTGAATGGGTTTCTTGTCTTGGTGACAGTAACTCACTGATCTCTTGGTGTACATGCACTGTCAAGTATTTCGTTTTAGCTGTTCACATTCAGTTGTGTCATAAAGTAAGATGTGTTTCAGTCTCCTCTCAAGGCTGCTCATTTCTGCCTCTTCAACGACTCTTCAAACAGTTGTTGTAACATTTACTTTGGCTGAAATAACGCTACAGTCACACATCAGAAGGTTATCGGCTTTGTCATTGAAATTAGCTTTGAGAGGACTGGGTCTCTGAGTCTGGATAAATGGATCAAAATGACCCACTGAGAGCAGAGTGTAAACTGTGGAACTAGACAAGCATCTGCAGAGCCACATGCTGTCTGACAAATGTTATCTCACACATACACACAGTCACACATCCCAGGGCTCAGTGTCACTTCATTCCGTGGGCTTAAATGCAAATGTGAACATGCTGTGCCTAAAGTTAATACCGCTCTGTGTCATCCATTTAACATCAAACACCTACAAACTTTAATGTCAGACAAGCACAAACCAGTGTCAAATAATCACAACATTATTCTACATCTGAAGCTCTTACACAGAGGTCACTATATAAATGTTTTAATGTTTGAATGGAGATAAATCTTGGGTTGTTCCCATACCAATGCCAGTATTGAAAATGCCTCACATACAGCTTTAAATGCTGGATTGGGTATTGTAAATCATGATTTTTTTTTTTGCCATATTCAAGCAGCCCCACTGTATGCCACTTCACAAATTCTTTTGAGTTATGACAACTAGTTAAAAAAAAAAGTAATAAAGTTCTATGGCAATCATAATCTGGGTTTAACCTGAGTCATGCCATACATACACACATACAGACATTTTTCTTTAATTATTGAAGGGATGGTACAATACAGGTTATGTGATTTCTTACACTGCCCTTCTATTTTTCCCCCCAATATATTTAAACAAAATTCCCTTTACCCACCCTCCCAAACATACCGTAGCAGCTATTCATAACACAACATTTCACAAATGCAGGTGTTTATTTTCACAGCTATAATTCTATGCTCTTACTACAAGGCACAGACCCACACATATCTGTGACATGTTGAATGTTACAGAATACACTTATTTATAAAGTATCAACCAGGAATAGACTGATTATGCCAACCGTCGCATCTACAATGCAGTCGTCTTCCGACTATCAGTATTATTGGTTTCCCTCTTTCTGACCAATTACCAAAAAAAAAATACTAATTAGCATTTTAGCATAGAGCAGCAGAAAATGGAAACACCCAAGCCAGGCATAAGTACCCCAGTAATTACACCAAGTACAGATACACATAAGCACTTAACAGTCACTTTCCATCACTGGCTATTTCAAAATGTTAACTTCATTTCTACTGCAAAAGTGCATCTGCTCCAAAAATTGCCTGTGGCTCCCCCTGACCACCTACAATCAGCATCATTATCGGCCCAAAAAAATCATATTGGTCGATCCCTAGTATATCAACCATCCTGTGAGGTAATCAATAAATAAAATGTACAAACCCCAAGTACAATCAAATACCGTCATCCTGTGAGGTTAGTTCCCTAAGATTTTCAAACTATGACAAGAACGGTCCCCATGTCAAGTAGAATTTCTTTACAGACCCCTTCAGTGTAAATTGTATCTTTTCTACATACATTTTTTATACACACTGCTATTGGATTGGTACTTGGTACTGATGTGCAAGTTCGGGTATTAGAGTCAGTATCGTGAAGGAAAAAAATTGTATTCGAACATTTCTAGACAAAACCATTTATATTTTATGATGCATTACAAGAAGCATTCTTCTATTACTACCTATTATGAAAGGGATGCCCCACAATGTACACAAACCATATGTGTATGTATGATTAAACAAAACGTCCATTTTAAGCTGTTTCTGCATCTACACATAGGGACTCTGCACAGTTTTCCTTGAAGAGTTTCCTGAAATATTTTATAATGTTTTGTAAAATATCAGTGAAGGGTCATTGTAGACCTGTTGACTGGATTGGGACAGCCTCTCTTCAACTCCTCCAAGAATCAAATACTAAAGTTCAAATACAGTTTTCAAACAAACATGTATGAAATCCATGCATCCTTTGATAAATAATGGATTTGTACTGTGATAATCCCTCATGTGGATGTGTGCACGTGTGCAGTATAGGCACAGCAGTGTGGTTAAAACATGAAGAATAAAATATTCTTGCTGTATGAAGCAATCTCACGCTCACTGCAGTGAACTGATCAGCATACAATGTGATGTATCTGAATGTGTCACTGGAGAGAACATTGTTTTCCAAATGAAACAGGTGTAAATACAGGACTGGTGCAGTGAGCACCATCTCATAGGATCTATAGGCGGATTATTTCTTAATAACCAACCAATCCGCTCAGACTTCTCCTGAAGCTCTCGTCGCCATGGTGACTAAGAATACAGAGATGAGAGGAGCTGAGAGAGGGGAGAGAGGGAAAGAGGAAGATGGAAGAAGTAGCTTCCTCTGAGTACAAGTGAGTTATTTTTAGTGATGTGTTCAGGGTGCTCAGCCGCCATGACAGCTTAAAGAAAGATCCACTCTCACTGTAAGATACAATTTATCTGTGATACTTCCAGGATTTAATCTGCCCCCACTACTACTGACTCCTATTTCTTCATTGGGTTCAGTTTCTTTCTCTTCCTAGCTCATGTTCTACACAGCAGTCTCCAAATAACCTGATGTGACCAAACAGACTTATTCTAAGACAGAAATAACAAGTACCTGGGGAACTGGGTGGTTTCTTGACTGTAAAGGAGGCTAGTTAATCTCTCACCTGAAACCAGTACTTTTAGTGAATTGCATGTTTTAGCCAATTCACAAAAATTGTGCAACAACATTTACATTACACTTTGCTTGTGAGCATTTTTTTATCCACTTGTGAGATATGACATTAATCTTATACTATAGTTGCAAACACGGACCATAGTTTGGTGGTGCATTTATAGATGATTCAACACCCAGTGTTTTAGATTTATCCAACAAACAGCCGTACATTCCTACAACTTCTCTGTTGGCAGAAACAACACTCCTAAATCTTGCCTTCTCCACATGACAATATGACAATATTCTAACCACATCTCCACAGATGGAATTTCATACCATATGAATGAAATCTGGAGACAATGTTGGCATACACACACTCCATCCATATTTACACAACGCACACTGTGGGTCAGACCATGTGCAAACCATTCACAGTTTAATCCTACATACATACAAAGAGACTTTAACTCAGTAAACAAGCCATGGGCTTGAACGGACTGATAAAGAGGGAAGTAGCTCTCTCCAGTCATCGCTCCAAACACACCAGCCAGTCAGAACTTTTAGATTAATCAGGATAGATACAATATTTGGCTCCAAATGATAATAGAATACCAAGCTGCAGAATCATGGGGTAAGCGATCAAATGATGAATTAAGAGTTAGTGGTAACCCTGCTAGCCCCAGGTTCAGTACCATACAGATAGCCCTGGCAGTGCTGCTGGGTGCTGACCTTGAGACTGGCAGAGCGCTCTCCATGGTACTGAGCCTAAGGCTGGCATTGGCTGCCACACCCCTGCCAGAACTGTTAGCCCCAAAAGGGCACATCAGATACAACATTTAAATATCTGGAGTCCCTTTGGAGCTAATCTGCACCCTCAACATCTTCTCAAGTGCAGTTCAGTGCCATGGTATTGGTGCTGCTGGAGGTGAAGCTCACAAAATGACATTCAGTCAAAGGTGAGCTTAGCAACACGGAAATAACGCAAGGTAGCTTGGCCTGCTGCGTCAGCATGAGTACAGAGTCCCACTGATGTGGTGTCAGACACTTAAAATCAGTCATTCCTAAACCATCAACGGTCCAGAATCCCTTGGTGAAATACTGAGTAATCAGATACTGACATTTACCTCTTCAGGCCTCTAAAATCATTCAGATGAACCAATTTGAATCTGAAGTCTCTTCACCTCATTGCATGTGATCAGATATTACAATGAAGACGCATCTGCAACACTTCACTCTTGTGAGATTCTTATCACAATATATAATATCAACATATATCATGAAATAGTACATTTACTTGAAAATCAATTACGAACCTTTTTATTGGTAATATATCCAGACAGGATTCTTTGTTTCCAGTTAATTAAGTGAATTAAATACCTGACAAATTAGCATTTATCAAATTGTGCAAATATTGCCATTGGTCTTGTTTATTGATTTGCAAAATTGCCCACAATGGCCTAATACAACCGGAGATATAAAAGTGATAGATACCACTGTATAAACTGTATTATCCTTGTATGATAGTTGAACATTAATGCACAAGTTGGTAGCACCAAAAATAATCTTTTGCTCTTAGATTATAAGGAGCCAAAACCATTTACCATTTAATGTTTCAATGGTAATGGTAGGCCTAGATGACACAGACATTTATAAAAAAAAGAAAAAGAAAATAATTTAAAAAAAAATAGTTTTAAGCTTGATGGGTACTGCTAAACCATCTACTTGGCTTTTTCTAGCCTGGTAGAAGCCTGGAAGCCGTTTCAATATTTTGGATAACACACAACAATGCTTGTGACACAACAAGAGAGACACAAAAATTAAGTGGTGGCAAACAAAACAGGTCGGTGGCAGTCAACTGTCGTATCTGTCATATCACCAGTCCAGCAAATAAGCTACTAGCTAATGTCTAAGTCATTAGCCAATAAATGCTAGCACCTCTAGCACACCTGTGACATTTAAAACCGAGGACAGGTGTCATCAGGTCTACCAGTCACCACTTGTTTCCAAATATCCGTGTAAAAATGAGCGACCACAGCTTGTTAAATACAGAATAAGCATGTAGAGGAGGTATCGGTCTATAGTTACCAAGCCCCCCCCCCCCCCAAAAGCGTCTCACCTCGTCTCCTTGACCGAATTGAAGACCGAGGTCCTCCAAGTGCTCCACCCGGATGAAACCGTCAGCATCCTCGTCACACACGTCAAAAACCTCCTTGAGTCTCCTCAAAAACTGCAAGAGCTGCTGTTGGTCGGGAAAAACATGTCCTTCCATTGTAGAGCTGGTCGTCAGCGCAAGACGTATTTTTCCCTAATCAAATTTACTGTTAGAGAATCGGCTTGACGGTCGCCATCATCGTTCCCGTGCTCAGCTCCGCCGGACCTACTGGTGCTGCTGTTGCTGCTGCTTCTGTGACATAAGCAGCATCGCTTGTTCAAGAGGCGCGAGTCACGGAAAAGGGCGATGATTTACGACTTGGCACGAGGCATTGCGTCACAAGCCAGCTGCTAATTAATAATCCAGGTGTGTTACCACCCGCCTCCTGCTTTCCTGCCAAATTTTTTTTTTTTAAATGGAATATCGAGCAGCTGCCTCCTTGGCCTAAAATACCCTTTCAGTTATTTTTTTTTAAAGCTGTCTTGCCACTCCAGCTGCACTGAAAACCATGTAATGACATCAACTTGTGAAGCAGTATGGAAGCCAAATTCCGCCAAAAAATTAAATAATAGATTAAATGCAGGTAATGACAACAATATAAATGCTTATGGCTGGTTTTGAGATTTAAAAAAAAATCAGGATTATAATTTAAAACAAAGGCATGTAACTTCAAAGAGAATAAATTCTTATAAATGAAAAGTTGCATTCATAAGAAATAAAACACATCTTCACTCAACGTTTGCTCTGACGAGTCAAAATGTCTGCTGATCAACCAATCCATTTACAGTATATTCCCTCAGTGTGTTTTGCCACGTCAGCCACTGGCTCATTTTGGTGGCTACGGTAATGTTGACATAGTTGAAATATATTTGTTTCAATGGACTGATATAAACTAATAATAATGAAAAAAAATACTATATGTGTGTAACTGATATTACTGAGTCAGTTTGTCAACATTATCCCAGAAATGTTACTTGTGTGTGGCTATAAGTGACATTATTCAACCAGTCATGTGTACAGTCTTGCTTTAAATTTTGATCAAAATTATTTATTATATTATAGCTATGTCCCAATTCCATACTTAATAAGTCTCAGCAAGTTTGAGTATTTAGCATGCATACTAACGCTTGATTTCTGAGTTTGCTGTTGATAAGCATTTTTCTCTTGCAATGCAATGCAAAAAGGAGATGGAGATGGTACTTGCAGCTGCAAAGAAATACCTGAAGTGAGTATGAGACAGCCTGAGAAAGATCAGAAAAAACATAATGTAATATTTGAAGAACCATTTTGGTTTTGGGTAAAGTCGCAGTTTAATGAAATGTCCCAAGCCTCCACATATACCTATTTTTTATTTCAAGCATTTCGACCATTTCAACCACTTTTTTCTTTTAATGGCAGAAATGAGCTTCCATCAAACAGAAAAAGTCTACATTGGAATAATACAATAGACATCTACCCAATAGTTAAAGCAGGAGATGCAGTGTTTTATTAGAAAAAAAACCAGTTTACACAAGACTTATATCCACAGTAACATCACTGTACAAAACATCAAACCATTATGCCCCCGTCCTGGAAACAACCACTCATTCCACCTACATATAAAACAGGGTTTCACATCCAAATTTAAATGAAACAATTATTTAAAAAATGTCAATACTAAAACCTGCTATGCAGTAGCTTCTGTGCAAAGTGATGACTTGTTTAGTAGCACAGAGAAGAGAATATAATCAACCATAATCGTATCCCTTAGCTGTCACATGCAATGTAAAGAAGTGACTCCCAGTTTAACTTTGGAACTGGAGTACAAGTTAAGGGATCCTGAAATAGAGACAAATCTATCTCGCCAAACTGGACAGATTTAAATGATCAGCCTTGGTTCCAGCAGGGAATCCCAGCGTTCCATCACCTGTGGGAGGGAAGTGAAGATGTTAAAATTATGAACAACTCTTACTTTCTGCATATACAGCCATGTTTGCACCCCACTTTCTCCTATTTGGATGTGTAATTGAAAAGAGGGGATCACTGCACTCACTCAAAGTAGAGTGAAGGAAGCTAAAACCTGGGATTAAACACAAAACAAAAGCTTTGGCTTTAACTGCTTCTGCTGAATACCAATGCCACTGTACATGTTTTCTTCTGCCAATCATACTGACAGGGACCCAAACAATTTGACCTCAGTTACTAGGGCTGGGTATAGTTTTAAAAAATGATGAAACCAGTACCAATACCTGTCCCCTTAAAGTGATACAGATACCAGTAGAGTACTTCATTTGATACCCATCACGTGAATGGAAACACTCAGCCCTATCATTTACACCATCGTTACATACATGCCATTATGCCCACAAAACACCCAAACCGACTGCATCACCGGTTCTACTGACTGTATCTGGAAACATGCTGCTGAAGTGTTGAGTGGAAAGATTAACTCTTGTTAACTCCTAAGATTTGTAGTTTAGAACTTTGGACAGAGCTAGGTTGGCAGTTTTCCCCCTGCTCCCTGTCTTTATGCAAAGCTATGCTAACTAAGTCCTGACTCCATCTCAGTTCCTAACACACAGGAATTAGACTGATATTGATAATTTCATCTCACTCTTGGAAAGAAAGCAAATGAGCATATTTTCATAGGTTGAAGTATGCCTTTGTGCTGTGTGTGAGATTATTATGTAGTAGCTATATACTAAGGCTTACCCGAGAGTCTCTGGACACTGCATACTCCACTCTCTCCGAGCCGTCTGGGTTCTGATAGACCAGGTCAAACTTGCCAGGCTCTAATGGAGCTGAGGAAGAAGCACAAATGTGTGGAACATGTTGGAAAATATTGTACAATCTGCAATGAACTGTGTGGAGTAGAGCCCGACTGATATATCGGTTGGCCGATAACATCGGCCGATATGACCCTTTCACAGACGTATCGGTATCGGCGTTGTCATGAAAACTTTTATTTTACAGAATAAACAATGCAGGAAAAAAAACGCTTTGGCTTTTAGAAATGGTGTCATTATGTAGTTTGTCCAGCAGAGAGCGCTCTGACGGCATTGTTTACAATGCTCTCAGCACTCCCTGGGAAACACATGAGGCATTGGTTGCGTCACAGCAAACGGTGTTGCGGATTCTCAGCAGTGTCTCCACGGTAAGTAACTAGCGT
>JBBPCS010000672.1:782839-835056 GCA_037974645.1 Hollardia meadi
AATCACACAGAAGAAAGCTTGTGGAATTGCTCTAATTACAGCATAGTATTCACTTCTACAACATGTTAAATTAAATTCATGACTGAACTCGTTATAATCCAATATATCGCCTCTGTCATCCATTATATGTTGAACAGACCATATCCCTTGCTTCATCCATTCTTTGAAATAAAATGTCTTTTTCTTCATCAGTATGCATCTATTGTTCCAGATTGGGGTATTGTGGGGAGAGAAATTATGTTTATAAAGTAGTATAATCCAATAATGGAGGACTTGTTGGTGAAATTTAGACAACGTAACTGGCAGTTTACTAATCTCAAAATCACATTTCAGTAAAAATTCGACAGCCCCCCGACATCCATAAATATTTTTGAAGGTAAGTTAAACCAAAAGCTTTCATACTGATCAATAAAACTTTTTAACCACTTTAGCTTCAGGGTCCCATTCATAGGGTCAAAATCAATTGCATTCAATCCCCCTTCTTCTAGTGATTTAACAAGGTCTCCCTTTCTGATGTCTATTTTTCCAAATGAAATTAAAAAATAATCTGGTTTATGGATTGAATCATATTGTCAGGGATAGCTAGAGAATAGGCAGGGTAAATGAGTCGATAAAGCTTCCATTTTAGATAATAAAATCCTTCCAAATATAGATAAATCCCTTTGCGACCATGTATTCAAAATCATTTTACTTTTCTTCAAAATGTTTTCAATGTTAGCTTTCTCTCTAAAAAAATAGATCCTTAGAGACAGTAATTCCTAGATATTTAACTTCGTTCTTAATTGGAATGCCCTGAATAGTTTAAATCAATGGTTTCGATGCTGGGCTCCGTGGCACCATGAATGCGTAGCACGCAAATCACGACGTCGGTCAGCTGACTCCGGTTGTGGTCATGTGATCTCTTGAGGCGATAAAGCCATACAGAGCGGAGCCGTCCCTAAACTCTGCTTCAACAATGGGCCGGTTAGAAGCAGCGTCCACTTTGTTGTTTTTACTCGCCATCATCGTGAATAAAGGTATGATTTATGGTCATTTTATAGTGCTAAAACGTAATGTTCTCTAGCCGACTAAACTCAGACACGAGTAAACCAATATTTATTTGTATTAACGTTATCCCACGCCTTGACTCGGCTCACTGCAAAACGAAAGCACCAGTAACGTGATTTATTGGTGCTGTTATTTTTGATACCTCCTTGCCGCAGTAGTGGTATAGTTCGTTAGTGTTTAGTTTGTAAGTAACACGGAAACTGAATACCAAGTTAAAACAGCGCGTGTAATTGAATCCCACGCAGGGCTCCCCAGTCCCCTGACGGGTAAAGAAGCCTGGAGCTATGTGGAAGTGAGAGACGGGGCCCACATGTTCTGGTGGCTCTACTATGCTGACAGCCAGTCTGCGGAGTACAAGGACCTGCCTCTGGTCATGTGGCTGCAGGTAAGAGTCGGCCAGGTCCACTCATTTGTGCTGACAACTTCATCTCAAAGGTCCAGTGTTTGTGCGGGATTTAGCTTTTACATATCGCCTACTTGGGCTAATTATTCCAAAGCATCCTTTATTATCAGTTTGTTTGTATGTTTCTGAATGTGCTTGTCCCTGACTTGCAGGATGCTCCATGTTCCCATGCATTAGAAAAATGAATTTGCAGAGACTGACCTATATGAGTTAGGGAATTCTTTACAGTAAATACCATCCCTGCCTGTGTTCTAGTTAAAGTTGCATCATTGTTTTTGGCAGGTCGGCTTAAAGTGGTCACTTAACTGATTTTTACACATTAGGATCAGTACATTAGTCATGGGGGCCATCACAGTCACTGCAAACAGTATAATGTGTTCTGTGGCTCTGGAGAAGCTTTGTTTGGTAGAATAACCCTGGTGATGTCATCATGCTTGGGCATGCGGACAACAAATTTATAACAAAGCCTACATTCTGGGTTCAGAGTTGATGCATTTATTTATTTATTTTTCACCTGCCCAGTGGGTCAGAAATCTACTTGCCCAAAGTCAATTTTGACTTATCCCTGTTCAAACCGTTTTATTTATTAGTGATGATCAAAACAAAAGTTAATTGTCATGTTTAATCTTAATCTGCCTTGTTCTCAAACTTGTCTCTCAAACTGCGTCATACATAGCTGGCAGTTTGCCTACATCCTCTTTAACACCACCCAACTGAACTACTGTTTCCAAGATAATTGAACTTGCACTTCAGTTCATAAACATTTTTACCCACCACCTTCTCCTCACGACTGCTCGATCTGTACTGCGCATGTGCAACTCTCAACAGAGATGAGGAAGAAGCTGGATGTCTCACTCCTTCCTTCCATCATCATGTCTGTGTTGAATTCTTTTTCACCACTTACAAGATCAGGCAAGTTTACAAGCCCAATGTGGCATTTTACTTGTCCCGGGCAATCAGGCGATCTTAATTATTGAGCCCTTTATGTTACTAATAAGGGCTATGGAGTTTGACAGACATTGTATTTACCAGGCAGCGGGTCCAACAAAATATACTATTGAGGTGCATTCTGTGAAATGTAGTATTTTTTTTGGCACCTATTAAATGGTCGCTCATACCTCATTCCTCTTTTGTTGCAACATCCCCCTCAACTTTATGGAAGTGCAATACTAAAATGCTAACTCCAGCAAATCAATGGCTTCTGCAAAGTGTAGGAAAAGTTGAGAGATACTGTGGCACGCTGTCATAAATGATCGGCAGTAACTCGCACAGTGTTTAAGCTAAAACGCTCAAAAACATTGATATGTTAGCTGGGTGACAAACAGAAAGATGACTAGAAAAAAGCATGTGGTGGTGTGACTGAATGAGTAACAGCAGTGTTGCTCCTATTTTCGACTGCAGAGGAGGAACTGACTAATGAGGTAAGGTGTTTCTGACTATAGGAGCCTATCCTGCAAGAGTTTAAAAATGAAGCCCGCCATCTTAGCAAAATAAAGTTTAGAATATTGTAATTAGTTCTCCAATACAGACAGAGTTTCCCTCAGGAAACTGGATAGCAGAGACATAATCTCTGAAATGATATCTTATATGGCTTTTGCTGTATTAATGCTCTGAATGTTGGAACATGATGAGGATGTTTGTCCATGTGTCTTCAGGGTGGACCAGGAGGATCAGGAAGTGGCTTTGGAAACTTTGAGGAGATTGGACCTTTGAACAGGGACCTAGAGCCCAGAAAGACGGGCTGGGTAAGATGGTTTCAAGTGATTGATCTTTTTGTTCGACATGCTGTTTAGTGATCAGAACACAGTGTTTTGGAGCATTGTAGAGCTAAAAATTGTGATAAGTTGTTACTTGGGTTGAGTAAATTCCTGCATTGTGTATTGAAATCCTTGAATACACACTTTGCACTGACTATTATAATGTAACTTGGTTTTGTATTGACACTGTTTAAGTCTGTTAAATGAATTAAATACAGGTTAACATGCTGATCTATATTGGATGTGCGTGTGTTGGCTCTTTCAGGTCCAGGCAGCCAGTGTGTTATTTGTGGACAACCCTGTGGGCACTGGCTTTAGCTACACTGACAGGCCAGACGGCTATGCTACCAATGTGGCCACGGTGGCCTCGGACATGCTGGTGCTGCTCAAACACTTCTTTACAGAGAGGGCAGAGTTCCAGGTATGCCAGCTGGATCCTCACAACAGTCCACGTTGATTCACTGACTTTATATTACTCTCCAAAGAAATAGGAGTCTCAAAGAAAGCTGGCTCAGGTTTATTTAATTAGGTTTTCCATGAGGGCATCTTAATTGGATTATTGGAATCATTATCTGGTCAAACACAACGAAGGTGCTCATGCCTAAAAGTGTAAACACTCAAAGAGTTTGAATACTCCAAACGTGTTGATTGAATTATCCTAACTTTTCAAAATTGCCATTTTTGGTGGAACACATTGGGACACTTGGTTGGGGCCAACAATTTAATTCTTATTTTCAGTGTTATTGTGACATATTGAGCTGACAAAAGTCCAAATTAAACTAGAAAATTATAGAAAGTAGTTTATTGCACTTAGGGAATTAGGGAATGCAGGCCAACCAACAACAGCCAAGCTACGGCGTAATGTTTTCTAGCTAGATTTTAATTTTTTATATTTAATTTTGTTATTTTTTTTAGCAGGAAAAACACCAGAGCAATGGAGAACATTACAAGCTGTGGTATTAACTATGTTTAAAACGGCAGGTTTCTTGGCATCCTTCACAGTGAGGATAAAGAACAAGTAGCTAAACGGTGTCAACGGAGGACAAGCCGAGAACAATAAAAGTAGCAAGTTAGACAAAAATATTCTTCATGTATAAGGACTAAAAACAAACTTGTTCTTAAAAAGTGAATACTAAAGAAAAACTTTATAGCGTTTCACAGGAAATTCAGGGTTAGAGCAGGGCTGTAATGATAGCTAACCTAGTTAGCCATCTTTACTAGCTACCTAATGTCAGCCTGCTAGCCTAGTGTTGGTGGTTAGCCTTTGTTTGCTAAAAGGGTCGAACAGCTCACTGTGGGTTATCTTTGGCTTTTAAAAATTATTCTTTGCATAAATGTGTTCTCAGTGCCAACCAAGCTCTTGGTAAACATTCTTAAATTAAGCTAGCTGAACGCTGCCTTAACACAGGTTTGGTGCCAAAGTCATGATGGCAGCCTGGTACAAAAAAAAGTCATTGATGGTTTCTTATGAAATGAAATGGTTTCCAAACAATGACACAGTACATACCATACAATAATCATATACTATACATGTCAGTGATATATTTGAAATGACGGTTATTTTATCCTCTGCAGAGCATCCCCTTCTACATCTTCTCTGAGTCATATGGAGGGAAGATGGCGGCTGCCATCTCCTTGGAGCTCACCAAGGTGAGTGGACTGCTTTGTGAGTCTGACAGCAGAATGTTACTTCTCTTTCCCTTCATGTGAGCTCACTCAGACTGGAAAGTCTTCATGCCAAAGAAATGTCATATGATGGATGAGTAGGCAAAAAATACGGGACAGTTAAATGGTTTGCAAGTAATGGAAGAAATAAACTTTTGCAATGGGATAATGGGATTTACTTACTGTCATTTCCTCTAGTATAGTCAGAGTTTGGTCTGTAAATACAGTATGGATGTAAAGCCCAAGAAGCCAGCCATTTATTGTGATCAGCCAATGGCCGTAACTTCTGGGGGCTTTGGAGAATATACAACTGTAGCACAATCTTTTTTTTTTTTTAATTTTAATGACTTTTTGTATTTGTGTCTTGTCTGTCCAGGCCATAGCACAAGGGACGGTGAAATGCAACTTTGCTGGTGTGGCACTGGGCGACTCCTGGATATCCCCACTGGGTCAGTATGAGTCGATCTTTACACCTATACCACAACCTTTACAAGTATATTGCTCAATGATAAGGCCTTCAAAATTCAAATGGCACAAGTTAAATTTACTGTAGATCTCTGTTCTCAACCTAGATTTATTCAGTGAACCTGTCCGTATAGGAAAATAACTGCTGCTTTTGCATGAGAAATGGGAAATAAACAATGCTTACTTGTATCACATGAGCCTTGACCCAGGCTTGTTTTGCTATAGCTGTTGTTGGATATGTAGTGGCTTCTACAGATGGACACAGATTTCTGTCTGTAAAACGTACTGGAACAAAAAGAGGTTACATTAAGAAAATAAGACCATAGATTAACATCAACACAAGGAAAGTAAGGAATTGCATTCCTGCTGTTTGCACCAGTCCAAATTCCATTTTGAAGCTGGGTGTTTTCTGAAATGTTGTGACCTTGATGTGTTATATTAATGCCGAATTTCCCCAACAATGCAAGCAATAATGAATATATTATAGAGCATGCTCAATAAGGTGTGTGATATGTGCCCCTATCAAAAGAGAGAGATGTTTTTGAAGGGAGTTCAGTGAATTTCTCAGCGGGAGTGTATTATTACTTACAATAGACAATCACAGGTCAACAGGAAGACAGTTTAATACATTACAATGATCAAAGCCTCTAAAAAGAGACAGCAGGGTTTAATATTTAAATCTGTGAAGAGAATTAACGGACTTCTGCTTCATCACAGATTCTGTCATGACCTGGGCACCGTACCTCTACACCACTGTAAGTAACAACCAGTAGGCAAATGTTTTTTGTGAAAAATGTCTGTTGAAAAATCATATTGTGTAGTGCTGCTGGTGCGTTTGACTGCGACTCCTTTGCTGTGCAGTCGCTGCTGGATGATTCCGGCCTGGCGGACGTCAGCAGTGCAGCGGAGGCGGTGAAAGAAGCTGTGGAGCAGCAGCAGTTTGAGAAGGCAACCGAGCTGTGGTCTGTGACTGAGACGGTGGTGGAGCAGGTCGGTACAACACGGGAGGGTCCACAGTAAATGACATATCAACACACATCACTGTGTGATGCTGTAAGGTTCACTTCTTGTATACAGGGAGCTCCTTATAGTGTATACCAGTAAATGGTTGGCTCAAGCTTCATATTTACTGTACAGACATGACAATGGTATTGATCTTCTCATCTCATTCGATGAGTGATTGACGATTGGATCTAAAGACGAAGCGTATTTCCCAAAATGTCGAACTATCCCTTTTGTAATATTTTAAAACTTAACTTTCTTTACCACTTTTTTGTGCTGAAATCAAGCTTAATTAATGCTAGTTACTTTGTTTCTATGAGCCCCTCATAATTGATATAGCTAAATAAGTTAAACAATCTGTAAAGCTCGAGATATTATTACATAAGAGCATGTGTATGTGGCTATATATTACAAAAAATTACGATGTGACGATTACATGAGAATGCAAATATATATTCATACCAAGGAATTATAATAAATATTATGGCCGTTTATCAGATCCAGCATTTTTCCAATAATTGGCATTGGTGTTTTTTATTATTATAGTTTTTAAAATTTCGGTCCGATTGCCAATAAAATAAATAAATTGAATAAATCTGATGCAATAACGTTATCAGTCAATCCCTACTCAAAATTGTAACATTTTCATATTGACAAGTGTTCTGAAAGTAATTTAGTCCATGTTGCATTAAGTGTGATCTTCATCATTACAGCCTTGTGTGTGTGTGTGTGTGTGTGTGTGTGTGTGTGTGTGTACAGCGATCATGTGGTTTGATGTAGTCTTGTTTTTGGTTTTCATGTCAGAACACCAATGGAGTCAACTTCTACAACATCCTCACCCAGGAACCAGATGAGAAGCTCGGCTCTTCGGCCGGAGAAGATTACATCTGTAAGACTCTGTGCTAAGTGATCACAACCATTCAGCAAATTTTAATACTAACAGCTCATCGGATTTGATGACATGCAAGTCATTATAAGAGTTTTGTTTTGTTTTTTTCCCCTCACCAGCTCTGCAGATACGTCGTCATATTCGACCCCTCCACAGGCAATCGCTGAGCGAGCTGATGAATGGTCCAGTCAGGAAGAAACTGGGTATCATCCCCCAGAATGTCACTTGGGGAGGTACTGTATCTCCACAGGGAACTGTGTGTTCCTTCACTTTGGTTTTTAGTGACATACAGTCTTAAAACAATATTTCTTACAATTTAGAAATTGGTTGGTTTTTTTTTCTTCTCCTTTTTATATTTGGTTTTCCCTCTGCTGTCATACTGCATGTCCAGGCCAGGCAGAGGAAGTCTTCAGCAACATGGCAGGAGACTTTATGAGACCAGTGGTGGATGTAGTCGACCAGCTGCTGACCGCTGGAGTCAATGTCACCGTCTACAATGGCCAGCTGGATCTCATAGTGGACACCATAGGTAACTTGCTCAGTGTATTACCTTCTGTTCAGCTCCAGCAGCACTGGTGTCTGGCCCAGGAGTCAGAAATGTAATTCCTATAAGAGCTGTGCCACATGAATCTCTACTTATTGTCACAGGTCAGGAGCTGTGGGTGAAGCAGCTGAAGTGGGAGGGGCTACCTGGGTTTAATAAGCTGAGGTGGACCGCCCTGGATGACCCCACCTCCCCAGGCATTACTGGAGCTTTCTACAAGACTTACAGGAACTTTGCCTTCTATTGGATCCTCAAAGCCGGTCACATGGTAAGACACTGGCTAATGTAGTTGAAGTTGCTGCAAAGTAGAATCACAGATACAACAGCTTTTATTTTAGAGAGGAATGTTTACACTTCTTAACCAGTCACTTTAATTTCACACTGGTAATTGAAAAAAGTAAAAAAATAAAAAAATTTGTATCCTTAAATGGAGCGGACCCAGTCAGAACCAATCAGGGTAAAGATGCAGCAATGTGTGTCCTCTCCAGCTCTTTCAGAAAACAAAAGTAAGGTAGTTAATGGTGAGAGATTTATTTTTTATTCATTTTTTTATCCCATTTTAATTGTGCACTGAATTACATATACATTTTTATGCTGCTGTCTTTTTTAACCACGTGGTTTTTGTTTACTTATTCTATTTATATGCTCTTTTAAGTTATTTTTAGACTATATTTAAACCTTCTGCTGTCACTTTATCACGCTGCCAGGACCTGAGTGTACAAATTTCGTTCTTCTCATGTGAAGCATGTTTTTGAATGACAATCAAGGAACCTTGAACCTTGATATATGATGTTTGTCAATTTAAAAGATAACTTTATAACTCAAAAAAGTTGCAGTGTTTCATAAAACTGAAGTATAAGACTGTGAAAGTATGTAATTGGACTACACACCCAAGTGACATTATTTCGTGTAACCTTGTCGAGCTGGTCCCGCATGCTAGCTAGCTAACGAAAACTGTTTTAATACTTTTTCTGTGCCAAGGTGACGACCATGTCGGTGACGTATATTGTGAGAGACAAGAAATGTATGTTACTAAGCGCTTTCACACAAAACTAAATTGTTCTTCGCTATCTTTAGGAAAAACTGCAGCTTTCTTTACTCGCAAAATTAATTCATGGCACAGTTCAAACGGGATCAAAAATTTGTCTCTTGCATTAACGACTATTCACCTTTCTTCTCAAATAACGTCCCATGAGGGATCTCTGAAGGGGCGGGACTTCGCCTGTCCATATGGCCACTTCTGGCTTCAAAAACGAGACATAACAACCACGAGGCTTTAAAATCATATACCACAAACCACTGGGTGACAGTCACTCCCTCCACTATTTATTATACAATCCATGATCCTGATGCTAATGCTAATTAGCAACCAGTCTCCACCTGGGCAAATCAGACTCTCACCATGTTTGTGATGCGAACTGAACTGCTGTTGCTGTAACTGAGCTACAGTGATGTTACCTTGTCCAAAATAAGCTAACTTGGTAAGCATTGTTGGCCTCCTGAAAGCGATCTGTCTCAAAGCAGAGACATTTCCTGTAGGACGCAAGTTATTTACTTCTGGTTGTCATATGTAAAATCCCACACACCAGCATAGTTTTGACACTCGTTAACTCTCCGGACAATGTTTTTTTTTCTTCTGTTGTCACAGATCCCTTCAGACCAGGGGCCTATGGCCCTGCAAATGTTGAAGATGATCACCCAGCAGGACTGATCCACCAACTCTGATGCCAGCTGGAATGGCTCTGACAATCACAATCATCACATTTTTATATTCCACTTCCTGCTAAACCAAATCAAGAATCTCACTTCTCTTTGATCACAGCAATGACCTGTGTACATCTTAGCCAGAACAACAATAAAGACATTTTTATTTTTTTTGTAAATGCTGTCCTGGCTCCTTCTCTGGTACGAAACAGTCCAAAGATGCTTGTTGTATTATGACATAATGTGCTGCATGTAAGTGTGTTTTCTCCAAATCCAACCAAGTTTTTTTTTTTCTTTGTCTTGAATGAAAGTAATCTAGAAGCCATGACATTTATGACATGGTGCAAAGGTCTTTAATTTAATGACTTGTTTTGTCACTAAATTAACTTCCTTGATGGCATGCCAGCGTTGAGGTTGACACTTGGGTGATTATCAAGTGTACAGCAACACTAGCAGCTCTGTGAGTCTGGACATGAACACAAGGAGTTTCAGCACACCAACATTTGGTACTTGGCACTGACACAATTGAATGCTGAGGCTGATGGGAATGTTTTGCAGGTACTTGTTTATAAACCAAAGTATTGGACAAACTCTTTGATGGTTGGGCTAGAGTCACCTCTAGTGAAGGGATCCCTTACATTTTGAACCATAGGCATACCAATTTGATCGACGATTGGATAAATTGACATTAAATTTTGTACAGATGTTCATGGTCCATAAACGATGAATCCGAATGACTTTGTTGACCTGTTGACTTTTCCTGTAGTGCCACCATGAACTTGCTAAACATCAACATGTTCACATTGTCATTGTGAGCCTTACAGTGCCACTAGCATGGCTGTGGACTCTCCTGTTACAATTCATCCTGTAAGGAGCTTGACTATGTATCAAATGTTGTGCCAGTCCATGTGGTGAATATCAGGACATTTTACTGGATAAGTTGTGCTAGTCAGCAGATAATCAAAGTCATCCTCTGGGGACCTTGAATATTTCACTCAAAACTAAAAATGCCGACCTTATGGTGGGACTAGGAGGCAATGTGTCAAAGTTTATGCCACCAGAACTAGTCTTCACAACCTGCATGGTCTGACACACACTAGTATCATTCATAGCAATAAGACAACTTAATACAATTTCTTTGCACATTTTCTGCACTTCTTCGTTTGATCAACAGAGACATTAATGTCAAAGATGAAGCAAATGTAGATGAACTGATCAAAATCAAGTACAAATTTTTTTAAAAAAGTGTTAACTTGATTTGCAATCGGTTTGGCCAAGTAGACCTGAAATGTGTGAAAACTGTATCTGAGTATAGAATGGCTGAGAAGAAATAAACTCCTGATGACCACATGTTGTGGTTTATTGTACTATGATGTGGCAGAGTAGCTGGGGTCGTCACATTTCAAATTCTCAAACAGTTTTGAGAAATTTTCAAGATTTTCTTGCTGAACTTTAATCAACAAACACCTAGAGATGTACTCTGGAAATCTCATGCTTAGTACATACACGGTAGCCCTGGATGCACTTCCTCTGACGGCTCAATTACAAGTTAAGCATTAATTGAAAGCAGAATTGGATCATTTCATAATGTTACATTCCCTAACAATCAGTGACATCTTTGTTAGCACGGAGTCATTGAAAATGATAGTTTTGATAAAACAACAACCTTAAAAGAAGAGTTCCACATTTTGGGAAATATGATCATTTGCTTTTTTTCCCCAAGAGTTGCATGACGGTACAGTAAAAATAAAGCTACAGCCAGCAGGTGTTTAGCTTAGTGCAAATACTGAAGACGGGGACAAAATCTGCCTACCAGCACCTCTGAAACTAATTTTACACATGTCTAATTTGTTTAATTAGTACAAAAACTCAAGTGTAAAAATCTCTGTAACTTTGCCAGACAAGTGGCAAGAGTGCCAGAGTGGAGACTCCAGGAAGTTGAGTAATAGTCTGGCACAAAACCCTCCTAAAACCACAACTCACTTTTGTACAAACGAAAAAAAAAAGAGTATGTTGATTAGTGAGCTTTAGAAGTAGATGAAAACTGTTATATGAGGAAAAGCAAGTAATAGTGCAATGAGTTGGGATAAGAAAACTTAGGGTTGGTTTAAACAAAGCAAGACAGAATTATTCAAACAGATGAGCATCATCATGTTTGGTCAATTTTCCAGTATAGTTGACAGCTGCCACTGGGGCGTCTCTTTGCAACGTTTGAGCCACAAACAAATTGTAGGCTACTGAAGTGCTCCAATTGTGAAGGTTGAATTTTAGATCAGAGCCATGGCTGCAGCACCATTTATTATTATTTATTATTAAAGAGTCCAGGAGAAGCAGAGTAAAGTCACTGTGTAAAGTCCTCTGTGTAGCTGAGGCTTCGTCTTCCCCAGTGGCTCTCTGGGACTGGGAAGCCCTTCCTGATCACTGGCTCCACTACCAGCTCCAGTAGGCCCGGTGGTTGTGGCACTACCAGCTCTGTCACTCTAAAAAGATTAGAATGTGCCCGGCCCACCAGAACCAGCTGACCTGGTGGGATTCGGGGGTCAGGTCCTCTCAGCCGTCGCCAGTACACCCTGAAGTGGCGTACGAGCTCGGTCGGGTAGTCCCAGCGCAGAGTGGCACTGAGGTGCAGGCAGGGGGAGGGGGATTCTGGAGAGGTGCAGGCACCATGCAGCCACACCACATCATAGATGCACAAGCCCTGAACCAGCTCGGGGGGAACCTGCAGACTGGCTACATCTAAGAGCTTGTAGAGGGAGGGAGAAGAGGGGGGGTTCAAGAACAATTAAAAAGGAGGCAGTCAAAATACAAATACTGAAAGAAGTGTAAAAGGAAGTGACAAGAACTTTTAGTTTCCATTTAGTGTTGTGCTGAAAGAAGTTCTAAATTTTGTTTAAAGGAACACTTCACCCCAAAATTAAAAATACATATTTCCCCTCTTACCTGTAGTGCTATTTATCTATGTAGATTGTTTTGGTGCGAGTTGCAGAGTTTTGGAGACATTGGCCGTAAGGATGTCTGCCTTCTCTCCAATATAATGGAACTACACTTTGATGGCACTTAGCTTGTGGCGCTCAAAGCAGCAAAAAATACATTTGAAATGTGGGAATTAGTAGAGCTGAAGTGCTTTTTGTTGTTGTTTTTTGTTGTGATAATCTCAGCTGAAGTGTAAGTTCAAGAGTGCCAGTGAATAAACCAAAAGACGATGTCAGCTGAAGTGGAAGCACTGGCAGAGTAAACTGTGTATGAACCGAGGACGTTGTGGGAGTCAGAACAGCTGAACAATTTTTTTGTTGTTCAAAGGTGAACAAGCTTTTGTCTGGCCTCTAACAATGTACAGTAGAGACAAAACATTGAACACAACTGTCTCACCATGATCTCTCCCACCCTGCAGCTGAAAGGGGTGTCCTGAGGCTCCCCGTCCCGCTGGATATTCAAACAAACTTCTCTCAGAGTACAGCCACGAAGCTCCAACTGCGAACACCTGCACACAGAGGGACATGAAGGCCACAGAAAGACCAGGAGTTTAGGCAACTTTATAATGAGGTCCATTAACGTAGCTGTGACAGTGCCTCACCTGACAGTCCAACCATCTGGATTCAAGTTGCCGCACAGCTGAGAGAACTGGTTCACCAACTGATGCCCCTCATCCAGTACGACAGGAGAAACACTGGTCACTGCAGAAACACGTACAATCAACAATAATTGAGTTGACGTGGAACACCTCTACAACCAACAAGCATTGGGATGCTACTTGCACGATGAATGGATGCTAATATCCCTAAGAGGTTGGACATTCCTCCTGCAAGAACATTTTATCATAAACCTCTCTTACTGTTTGCTGTACAAAGCATTCAAAGGCGAATTCAGCAAACTCCTTTAACTGCACAAAATCATTTTCAGTCTGAACACCACCTGCTCATGAGTAGGTGCATGTTCATGAGATTTGATCGTCAACAACTCGGCTAATTTGCTTTATAAGCTACGTGTTCCATCCAATTTGTGTTTAAGTTTTGGCCAATAGTACAAAGATGAATGTCACACAAGTGCTGCTGTTGTGACTCAGCAGGTATAAACACATTTTGCAGTGTCACTATTTGTGTTAGGATCCCTGAAAATGAGAACACATAAATACAACATATTGATAACACAAAGTGGTCCATGACTTAGGTGGTCATGGGTACGAGACATCATGGAGATGGGCGAGAGAATACTATACTCCATTAGAGATACCTGCAGAATTGTTTTCTGCCAGAGGTGGAAACACAAACTTTGCTGTGGAAACTGTCAAGACATGCGCCTTCAGATATGTGGCATCATATGACAAAAGCTAAATTGTTCATGTCACATATTTATCATGCCTTGATTGCTAAAAATATTTGATTTTCTTATAAAAATCAAAAAGGTGGTTTAACACTTATTTGAATGTGAAGAAAAATTTGCGCTGTGGCCTTTTATTTTGACAGATTTCAAAAATTTGAATGGATTTAAGTGCTGTCGACTAGTGCCAATCTACACAGGCCAAAGGTTCATTTAGATAAAGGCAATCAATTATTTTATTACTGCTATTATAAAATATTTTTTATTTTTGTATTGCTTTTATAATATGCATGCTATTATTATTAGTAGTAGTAGTATTGCAGGTAAATCAAGCTTCTATTGTTTTTCTTCATTTTTAAATCTTCACTTTCATCATTACCACTGATGCTTGTTTAATAATATTTGCTATAAAATGAGCGGTACATTTAACCGTTGTTTCTGGTGTGTTTGCTGTTTGCCTTTAGTGTTTTTGGGTCTATTACAGAAATGAAGACAGAATGCCATTCACAACTGATGTCGTGCATATACATGAAGCTTGATTTCAGGTTAAATTTGAGAAACGTCTGACTCAAGCAGCAGTTAGACTGTTCAAGATTTACCTTGTTACACTGACTCCACGCCGTCACATGAATCATAAAAGCTGAAAGCTGAAGACTCTTTACTGCACATTAAGCTTCTTCTTCAGACTGAAGGATTATATAAAATGCTTCTGATGTGTACTTTGCAACACTTACACTTTGGGGTGTATGAATTTTTTAATGCAGAGCACTACTTGCAGTCTGCCAGGTTACTTTAAAGTGTTCAGAATTCTCTTCACAGAAAGCTCTGAACAGCATGTGTGTGCACTGGCTCTTAAGTGCTGTTGTAGGAAATGTGTGCCGAAAATAGAGAGCACTGACCACTCGTGGATTTCATTTATCTCATATGTGCTGCATATCTCATCTGTTCCTGTGAGTGTTTCTTGAAAAAAAACAACTTCCAATCAATCACAAACTGCTTATTAAACTAAAAGACTTTCTTTCATGTAATAATAATAATAATAATAATTAGACGATCATGAACAGCCCTGTAAAGGATAAGCAGGTATGAATAATGAATGGATTGTGAGAAACTTACATTTAACATCCTCGACGTTCATGTGTGTGCAAAGACTGGCGTCTGTTGTCTTCAGCTTCAGGGAGACTGTGATCCCAGCAGATGGCTTGTAGATGATGGTCACCAGAGTCTTGGACGCCAGGGCTACATTGAGGGAGAAGATCCTGGGAGATACAGAGACACTTGAGTGTTTGGGGAGGTAATGGTGGCAAGATGGCTACTAGAAAATAAAGCAACAGAGAACACACACACTTGGCACAAAGTGGAGATGTGTGCGTGGCGGGGATGAGTCCGTCCAGCAGCAGCGAGCAGCCTCCGTTCCAGGCGTCCTCTGGGCAGCCGCGGCTCCTCAGCCAGCCCGGGCCCTCCAGCTCCGTATGGTAGTACAAGGGCTGGATCTCCTGGGCGGTCAGGTTGAACCAGCCCCTCCTCTCCTCACGCTGCACATACACAAAGCAAGACGGCAGAAAACACAGGGTTTCTCTGTGAACTTGCACTCACCTATATAAGATGAAAGTGACGTTAACAGAAGCAATTTGAACTTAGGTATTTTTTTAACGAGAGGAGATATTTAGCCCCCACACACACCACATCGCTACACACCAGCTGGACGTGCTCTGATAGATTAGTGGTTATCGTTTCCATGTTGGTCTTGTTTTTAGTTTTGCATGATCACTACAAAGATTTCCCAAAAATACATTTAAAAGCGAGACGTTAATGCAACTTTATAATCATGTTAACTTCATAATCCAATCACTTTGTAAGATCTGTCAAAACAGTATTTAAGACATTTTAAGACTTTTAACAACCAGTAAGTTGGTGTTGGTGTGTGTGTGTGTGTTTTCATCAACTTTTTACTGTTGGAGATGGGGATTGGTGTGGTGTGATAAGTGTTGCCCATTCTTGACAAAACTCTGAATGAGCTGTTTATTGGCAGACCAGTGAGGAGGAAGAGTATTACACAATCTTCCTCAGCTGATTTAAAGCCACCATGGATGAGAAGTGCTCTGTAAACCGTTTTGTTAAATACTGTGAAGTGTGAGAAGAAATAAAGTTTACCCCCCGGAGTGATTGAAATAAAAATGGCTTCGATCTGACAAAATCACATAGATGTCTTAGATGATAGATGTCTAAACTCACTACTGTAGTGCTACAATTTGGGCAGAAAAAAAATCTGCTAGCAGAGACGTGTCATCAACTCCTTCCCTCCATCTGCATGTGGCTCATGTATTAAAAATGTAGCACAACAAACAACAAGCTGCATGCATGGCCAAAGTGCTGGCAGTGTTTTTGTTTGTGATTTGTTCAAAGATGGCCCTCAGCGTTGAGTCAGCCAGAGTTTTGGGCATCATTTTCAGCGTGGATCGGAGCAGCAGTCACATTGTGACAATCTGGTGACCAGAGCTCTAAATTCACTGTGTTCCATGAGGTGATTTAGGAGCACCATTTCAGACTGATTTACTGTGTATTGTGAGTAAATTAAGACCTACTAGGTCCCATTTTCATGGCAGCACAACAATAAGTGCAAGCAGCACTCTGGAAGTCATTATGTGGCATTTTGTGGGAGAAAAACAAACAGGTGCACAGAGGTGTGTCAGAACCACGTCTGTTCCTGGTGTAATGTCAATCTGCCACAAATCTGATGATTTTATCATAAAGAGCAAACCAAATACTTGAAGCAAATGTACAGTAATAACGGAATAATGCTTTAACTGTAAATTAACTATTCTAATCAAACACTCCTCTACCAGTAGATAAATTACATCCACAGCAAAAATTCATGTTTAATGTGGTTAAAGCAGGAACACTGATAAATCAGCCTGCACTGATCTCTAAATAAATAGGAGTGGTTCTTACATTATCTGTTGTAGGGATGCAAATAATATTAACATGTCATTGTATGAGCCGATAAAGGCTTTAAAGGGACAGTTCACCCAAAATCCAAAATACATATTTTTCCTCATACCTGTAGTGCCATTTATCCATCTAGATTGTTTGTATGAGTTGCTCAGTTTTGGCACAATGACAGGCTGTTTGACAGGCTGATAAGAGGACACTTTAATTATGAGCATGTGATGCGAACCATTAGCTCAGTAATTTTCTTCTTTTGCCCGGTGAAACTGTACATTTTGAAAAGCATCGTAAGTCTGCATCTGCCGTCATGATAAGACAAAGCATCATAATTCTCTTTGTTCTCTGCAATTAAAAAATATGGTAAAAAATATGTGCATATACTGGCATCGGCAATCAGCCGAGATGAGCTTGAAAGTATCGGCATATCAGATATTGGCATTAATCCAATATCACGCATCCCTAATCTGTTGTCCACAGCTGATTTATAGTGTATCACTTCATTAAATCCTTACCCACAACTGAAGGCAGCAGTGCCATTATGCACAACAACTATCTATGGTTACCTTCATTAACTCACCTGCAAATGATACCACCCTGTTACAACATAACAGGTTCTATCGTTTATAGTGAAGATGTCACTAGAATGTACTAGAATGAATTCATATTTTCCTTCTAAAACTATTTTGGATCATTTGTTTCTCTTGTCACTGTACTGATTAAAACCCCACATCATGTGTCAGTGGCTGCAGATGCCGCTCCTTCAGTACCTGTCCTCTCCAATAGAAAGCCTTCCCAAAGCCTTGGCAGAAGGAAGAGATGAAGGGGAGAGGTGAGGCTGGCCGATGGACGTAAAGGTAATCTGATAGAAGAGCCCAGAACCTGCAGACAGGACAAAACATCTCTGCCTCAATCTACACATCTACCTCCACTAACCAACAGACACTGACCTTTTCTTTTCTTCTGCTTTCCAAGTTAATGGTTAATGTGTGTATTTACATCAGTGTTAATACTATGTTGACCTCACTTGTCCTGATTCTTGCGGAATTCCGTCTTGTCGTCGTGGGCCTCATACACCCAGCCTGGAGCAAAGATGGCAGTAGAGAAGTTGTGCTTCCGAATGATTTGCAGTGCCTGTAGACAAGCAAACCAAGAAGGTGCACACCGTCAGTGATCTGATAATCACTAATGCTTCATATTAATAAACAGACACGCCCGCTCCACACTGTGTACCTTATTTGTTTCGAACATTCCTCCCACCACCTTGCCTCGGGCGAACACGTCCACCCCGACGTAGATGTCAGCCTGGCGGCCTCGGACCCCACTGTAATCCGTCATCGACTCCAGGCTCTGCTCTGTCCAGTTGTAGTTGGTGAAGAAACCATCGCAAGCATCGAAAAACATCCTGTTATGGAGAGACAAAGTGTCGGATGGATACGTTGTAATAAGTGAACTGACAAATTCTGGTAACACTTTCTAGGAAAACTACATCTATAATGCGTTATGTAACAATAATGCATTCATTATAATGCATTCCTAAGACATAATAATTACAATGCAGCAAATATTCTTTCAAATGAAAATACATTACGCTTTACATAACACATACAATGATAACTTATGATACTGCATGGACTATTATAGCATACTATGAGTCATAACTACAGTTCATTGTTGACGTATGTATACGAGTGTAGGTAGTCATAATGTATTATAAACCCCATCAGTCAACCTCTAGTTTATAATTAGAGAAGAACCTCCAGAACACACTTGAACTTAGAATTCATTATAAGTCACATCTATAATGTTTTCTGACTGTTGATATCATGTATCAGAAAGCATTATGTGTGTTTACGAATGTGTGTCATAAAGTATTATGAATGCATAGCACTATGAATGCCCTCATAATGCATTATAGTTGTGGTTTTCATAGAGTGTTTTCCTATTTATCTTGACTGTCTAAATAGACACATTTCAATGGCTGATGTATTTATTTATATTGACTTACATTACTAATTTTTAAGTTTTCAAACCGAAAAGGAAGTCTCTCTACCTGTTGGACTGGTTGAGTTCGTTTTGCCACTGTAGATGTCCGTTCTCGATGACACTGTCGTACCACAGGACCAGGCTGCCAGACACTCGCTCGTGCATCTGGTCTGTCAGATAGCGCAGGAACAATGGTGTGTTCTTCACCGCAACCTCCTGCAAGCAGAGGACCGAACACACAATCTGGTTGTATTAACGGACAGTACATGGTGCAGTCAGCATGGTAAAGGTCAAGATGTTGAAGAGAAGGCCGCAACAAAACTGTGAAACTTTACGTCCACTATCTGCTGTTACATCTTCTTTTTATTTGGAAACCTCTTTCCACCAATAAAACAAAATAAGAGCCTAGCTAGCAGCTTTGTGGGTTTGTAGACAC
This sequence comes from Hollardia meadi, assembly GCA_037974645.1. Lineage (NCBI taxonomy): Eukaryota > Metazoa > Chordata > Actinopteri > Tetraodontiformes > Triacanthodidae > Hollardia > Hollardia meadi. Next base: position 802,001 of record JBBPCS010000672.1, read on the forward strand.
TGTATGCTCACACTGACAATGCTAACACACTTATGTTAAGCAGGTGTAACGTTTACCATATTCACCCTCTGAGTTTAGTGTGTTATAAAGCTAACATTTGATAATCATCACTAAAATAAATACAGTTATTTGCCATAGATTGTAAAATAAGTGGACAGAGCTTCCAGGTAAAGCCAATTTGGTAATGCCTTACACCTGCATTCTTTCTAATGGCCAGCAGGGGGAGACTCCACTGGTTTCAAAAGAAGTCAGATTGCCTATAATCTAATGAGAAAATGACCCTACTTCTCACTTGATTTATTACCTCAGTAAACAGTTTCCGAATACGTTTATTGTCTCAGTTGCTTGTTTCAAGTTTTCTTCAATACAGCGTGATCTTAATTTTGTAAATTATTCTCCCATTTAGAGTAAAATGGACAATAAATCAGGGTACGCTTTAGGGTGTGGCTACATTGTAACTGACAAGTCGCCACTACTATGCGTCTTCAGGCTCTCCGTCAGATCCAATTAGGATACAGGCATAGTAATGCGAATCCTCCACAGCTCCACATTCTCGTCCAAATATGGTCACTTCAGGCTCCAAAAAACCAAGATGGCAACAGCTGTAATGCCAAACTCAAGGTTTCAAAACGGTTGTCCACAAACCAATGGGTGATGTCACAGTGGCTCCGTACACTATTTTTATACAGTGTATGGTATTGGCACAAATTATAATTTGGACCTGGTGATGGCGCTAGACGAAAAACCAGAGGATCACAAAAGTCATTATCCTGTTTTACTCAGCTTTATTGGGGCACTGTTGTAGAATTTATCTTCTCGATTATTATCTCCACCAGGCATATGCCAGGCTTACCTGGTCTGTTGTAGAACAAAAACTGACACCCATAGAAAAGATTGGTCTCATCTTGAACCAGAGCATCTGCAGATGAATAGCTGATATCTTTTGATCCACTGAAGTCAGGCACGATTGCATGCTATGCTGCAATCTGGACTGTAAATCTGGTGGAGATCTGCTTTCTACTGAGTGCACTCTCGTAGTTCTTTAATTATTTGTTAACAATTAACAACCTGAGCAAGAGCTTTAAAGTAGTATTTTTAAGTATTACTCACACTGAGGGCATTCTCTATGTTAATGAGCCAGCCATCGAAGCCATAACAGTGGCAGATCTGGACTAGTTTATCAGCGACTGCACGGTACGACTCCTCTTCTTTCAGGAAGGCCTCGCAGGATGCAGCTCCATCTGTCCACTCTGTGATGAAAGTCCCTGGAAAGGTGGCAGGAGATTTTATACTTGAGGACAGACATAATGACAGGACGTCTGATTGAGACAGAACTGAGAATTTGTTGCTCCATCAAATTCTAAAACAAATTCTATTTCAAATCTTAATACTTAACCATCTAAAATACTAAACACTTATTCAGGTTTACTAAACGTGAGCTGGTTCTGTTATATTTTGCCTTTTTGCTCACCAAGAACGACGACTCCATGTTTATGTGCAGCATTGGTCCACACAGCAGGAGGAATAGTCACCAGGTTGTGTGTGAAGTAGTTGAAAATATCAATGTACTGCCAGTGGTAGAAAGCATACGGAGCCTCTGAATTTGTCCCCTGGATAAACCTTGACAACAGATGAAAGCCATGACATCATGGTACATGGATGTGACTGCAGGTGCAAGATAAACAAAATGGCAGGAGAACAGGAGAATTTTGGACCCAAATTATAGAAATCTTCACAATCAGGGAAACAAAAAAAAATCCTTCTGTGAAATTAAAACCTTGTGATAAATCCTGTGTCATGGAAGGGATCTTTAAGTACAAACAAAATTCATGGGTGGTCCAGATCTGTATGAGTCAAGCACAGATAGTCTGGCCTGGGTCCTTGATGCTGTGCATAAAGCCATCTCCATATGATTTTTCCAGTTTGCTGTGGAAGAACTTGACTGGCTTGCACAGAGCCCTGACCTTAACCCCATCCAACACCTTTGGGATGAACTGTAACAATGACTGTGAGCCAGACCTTATCACCGTTATCAGTTACAAGATCAGGGACTACTTGAAGATGCAGATAGGAGGAATTTTTTTTGATAGACCAAAAACCAAACATCTAGCTGATTTTATTTAGCCCTAAAAATGCATTCCACACCTGTCATCTAGGTAGCCGCCCATCATGTCATGAGACACCAAGGTCCGACGCAGACAGTTGGCCAGATGAGGCTCCCGAGGTGCCAAAGGGACTGCCGCCACATTAAAGGGGTTTGCCTCACTTCGTTTCCACAACAAGAGCTCCTCCAAAGTTTGAAGACCACAGCTGATTGGTTCAGTGGTGTCGGCATCGTAGTGTTTGGCTGAAAAGCACAGGAAATTAAATATCATATGAGATGATGATGGTGTGGTTTGATCTCCAGAGATCAGCTCAGATTGTTGCAGACTGTCTCACAGGGGAACTACAGGTAATTAAAGTCTGATACCAAACCTGGTAGAGGTGAGGGAATATACTTGATGACTTCATGGATACTGCCTGAATCCATTGGTTGATCCAAACAAGACTCCAGCCTGGTGATAGGACAAGGTGGCAAGGTGAGACATGTACATTCGGTTGAACATCAATTGTTCTTTTTGTTGTTGTTGTTGTTGTTTTTACACAAGTTCAGTTTATTTGAGTGCTAATCAATGTGTGAAAACAGTTTTACAATGTCTTCTGTGGCTCTGGAATAGGTTTGTCAAGTCTGAGAAAATACACCTGATGATCTCATAGTGATTTTGTCTCAGTTTAGGCTTGGATATTTGAAATGTATAACAGAAAGCCTGTGTTACATTAGGTGGATAGGTAACTTTAACCAGTGAACAATACATTTATTCACTGACTAGCTAACTCCTTACACTGACTTAGGCTGGGTCGGTGTTTTTAAATCTTTAAATAAGTAGCCTATAAGTGCCGCCGTGCTATTGTAAATGAGAGTTCAAGTCACTACTGACATGTATGACAGTGGAAGTAAGTAAAAAGCAGTACAGTACCGGCTGGCTTCCGTTTTGTCCCTCTTCACACCGACATTATCTTCTCCGTCCTCTCGTTCCCTTCGAAGCTTGTTTCCATCCAAAGTCAATGCCATTTTCTTGACTTTCACTGCGAGACCATTGAGGAAACAAACTGCATGAGGGAAGAGGAAACAGAAACGTTTGCTCGACCAGCAGCAACGACGGAGTTCCGATGCCAGTCCTTCAGAATAAAAGCATATTTTCTATAAAATAAAATTAACAAAGTAACAATTTTTATTTCGCATGTCAGATACGTTGTTAGTTTATGCAAGTCGTCGAACTACATTGATTAAGCGTATATCACAAACCTGTAATGTAAAGTTTTGGGTTCCTTTTACAGAAAACTGCTATAAATGAAGTTACATTTTTACCATGTTGTATTGCAGAACTTCTACAATACAGGCTAGTGTTTACTTTAACTCGACAAAGCGACATTGTTTATTTTTATTGTTTATTTTAGAGGACTCAGTGCAGTCTCTTGTCCATGAAAGGGTGGGCTGAGGGCAGATGGACAAAGGACCCAATCTCTTGTTGTTGTGCAGGACGAGACTCTTTAATTTCGAGGAGATTAGTTCCTAGCAGGAAACACGGAAACATCAACGCTGGGGGAAGAAGGCAAAGATGGCGGCCCATGTGTGGACGACAGTGCCGTACACGTGATATGTACAACTGGAACAAAACAACTGATAAGAAATTTAACACTCTTGGCTTGACAAGACTGTGAATTTTAGCTTAGCAGACACAGTAAGATGTTTGAATTACCCATGCAGTAGGACTACCAGCTCAGGTTTATATGTAGCTAAATGTTGTTTGTTGAATAATATCATATAAACTGGAAACAATACATTTCTCAAATGTTTTAAATGTTAATTGTTTGATGCTTTTGAAACAGTTTAATAAACACACCAACATATTTTAGAATTGTAAATTTGGTTTGTGAGATGTTATATGAGTGTTGCTGAAGCACTGACAAAGTCTGAAGTACAGTTGTATAACTGAAGGTCATTTAAGTGCTATGAAAGCAGTCATGGAAATGAGCCCAAGTTTCAGTGATATCACTGAAATACATTTGAAATGTTCGTTGAAGTGTAGATCACTGTAAGCTGCTGGACTATCATTTAAACTAGCTGAAATTGTATGTGTACTGAAAAGAAGTGTGAGTTGATATGCAAATACTAAAGGTCAAGTTGATCAGTAGAAGTAACTAAGTAGCCTAGGCTACATTTGCTCAAGTGTTGTAGCATATTGTATGTTTCACTCACTTACATTTATTTAATTTTGTTACTTTAGCTTAGCTTTCAGATTACAGATTTGTTCTAATGTCATATATATAATAATATATCATGCTGAAAGATTTGTCTGAATAATGTTACTTTTACTTTTGATAATTGAAGGATATTATGCTGGTAACACTTTTGTACCTCTCACTTTCGTTAAATATTGAATGCAGGACTTTTTTTTTCTTCTTTTTTTGAATTGTTGTAATACATATTGCCTTATAAAGGATCTGAGTATTCTTCCACCACTATTAAAAGGGGAGAGTATCCTGTCACTAGATGCTGATCCTGCAAACCTCATGATAGGGGAGATCATGAGTAAGTCATGCTAATCGGAAGGACCCCGCTACATTGGGAGGGAGCGTGGTGAAAATATTGGTGCATTGCTCCAGGCCTTTAACAGCCACATAGCCTGTTCACACTTTGCACATGCAGTGGCTGTATTGTCACCTCTTTTTATGTTTGTTTTGAAATCATGGGGAGGGTATTGCATTTTCTAAACTTCAAAGAGTATGAAGGGTGAAAAATGCAGGGGAATTGAAAACAAGAGGGGTGAAAATGGTTGTGAAATGAAAAATGGAATGATAAATTAAAAAGTGACTTGATTATTTTAAAGCAGATTTGATTAAAAAAGTCCTGATATGATCGAAACAGAGCTATGTTTTATAATTTTCCCCTCCACCAATAGAATTTGCAAACCCCCCCCCCCCCCCCCTCCCAGCCTACCCCAATATTGTGAAAAAGAGCTTAAATCAAATGAATGATTCAATTAAGGGGGCGCTACAAAATAACAAGAAAAAGTGTGATGGGGACCATAATCTGAGCAACTCAATGGTAATCCAAACAATCAATGGTGGTTGAGAGCCTATTGTTACTTTTATTATCACCTATTTTTAGGTTCAGTCGTTTAACAAAAGCGACCTTAAATCGTCCCATATTACCAGTGGTGGAAGAGGTACTGAGATCATTTACTTAAAAGTATACCAAAGTGTACTCTGTTACAAGTAAAAGCCCTGCATTTAACATTTTACTGAAGTAAAAGTACATGTATAGCCATCTAAATATACTTAAAATAGGCCTATCAAAAATAATAGTACTCATTTTGCAGAATAGCCCACCCCACAATTACCATTTCTTGATATTGACTGGTTTTATTACTGCAGCAAGACTTATTTTGAAAAAGTGAAAGAACATAAAAACGCCGGAACTCACTGAATGGCTTAAATTAATGACCGGAACTGCTATCGCTAGAATAAATAACGCACTGGGGAAGTTTGGGCAGGTTTGGGATCATTTCTTCCGGTACGTCGGGGGCTCACTGCAGTAAAAGATTGTTAGGAAATCTATGATAGATATTAGAGTAGCCGGAATTATTTGGAACACTGTTATGGGTGCTTTTGTAGACTGCTGAGGATACTGTCACTGACTGTTTTATTTTTTGTTTTTTGTTTTTTTTGGTGATGTTTCTGTTTTTTCCCTTTTTTTGAGTGTGTATGTTTTGAAAGATGACTCGTACAATTTTGGGAGTGTAAGCCGTTCATAATTCATATGAATGTAAGCTGATTGTTAGGGAAGAAAATCAATAAAAACTTAAATGACAAAAAAAGAATAGAAATTTCAGTGGATTATTGGTGCATTCACACGTACATCACTTTATAATATTGCATCGAGTAAATGCACGGCTAATAACTTATTTATATTTTAAATATACTTTATAAGTTCAATGTGGGGTAGTTTGTGATATAAAAATATCATTTACTTTTTGATTATATTTTACTGTATAATTCTTATTCTAGAAAGTAACTAGTAACTTAAAATATCAAATAAATGTAGTGGGAGTAAAAAGTACAATATTTCCCTCTGAATGATAGTGGTTTATAAGTATAAAGTTGCAGAAAGTAGAAATAGGACTACTCAAGTAAAGCACAAGTATATGAAAATTGTACTTAAATAGGCCTACAATACTTGAGTAAATGTAATTAGTTACTTTTCCTCACTGCATGTTACAGTCATAACAGTTCACAGCTGAGGACGTACAGAGGCTAAGAAGAAGAAGAAGAAGAAGAAGAAGAAGAAGAAGACATACAGAAGATGTTGTGTTTCCTGTATTGTCGCTGTTACCGACACTGGTATCTGTTGGCAGCTCTGCACTGAGAAGCTCTCTGTCAGCGTCATCACCCAGCAGGGAAGTGATGTCAGCCACATTCAGCAGATCACTGAACAGGATCCTAACAGAGGAGAGACAGCAAGAGGAAGCGGACCTGACCGTAATCCTGAACCGAACCTTCTCAAAAATCCATCTTCATCCGTGGAGAATTAAAGCGTATCCTCATCAAAACCAAGGAGAGCATAAAGTACACACTTAGACCTTTCCAACGAACACCGTATTGCCGTAATATGAGAATCGTGGTATTTTAAAACAAGTGGCGAAAGATTGTGAGGGCTTTCATCCGGAGACGACATACAGAAGACACGATCCATTGCTCGAGTAGATTTTTAACCTGTCTGGTGTTTTGCCTATTTTGTTTTTGAACAAACTTGGGCTTTAAACCTGAACATTTTTTGGGGGGATTTTGGAGCTAGCGAGCGTGCTTGCTAGCCGTACACAGATTGCTTATCATGGAGTTGAGGGTGGGAAACCGATATAGACTGGGCAGGAAAATTGGAAGTGGATCATTTGGAGACATCTATCTGGGTAAGTTATATTTGAAGAAACTTGCTGTCTTGCTTCTATTTGTTTTTTTATTTACCTCAGAGTCGTACACGAAGCTGTACGACTATGCCAGCTGGTTGCCTTTCCGGGTTTTCCATTACGAGCTGAGAGTCAATCAGCTGTTCAGTGTTTAGTGTTAGCAACATTAGCTACTAAGCTAACAGTCTGTGTAGCAAAGTGGCTAGCAGCAAGGCGCCTGTTACCTTTTAGTAATTGATAGTAAACGATGTATTAGTTGAATATGCCCGGCTTGGGGAACATTATATAGGCTGCCATAATGTAAAATTAATTTCCAAATTAACCGTGTTTACATTAAGGTTGGAGACACACTGCTGCAGTGTAGCTACACCCTTTATCACCAGTTAGCTAACCCTAGCTAACATTTGAGTCTGCTCTCTGGCTTTAACGTTACTCACCTGGAATCAGCAGTATCCCGCGAACAGAAACGCTGACCAGGCCACATACCTAAATGTTAAGTCCCTAAAGTGATAAATGACATTTAACTTGTTCACTGGTGCTGAACAGTCGCCTTTAAACACAACAGGCCCGTTCACTTTCCTGTTCCTATTAGGAGATTAGTCAGAAGGCTTTGCTACACCAGTGGTTCTTGAGAGGTTTTAAGAGGTTTGTTCCGTTTAATTTCACAATTGCTCGATTTTTTGTGTGAAAACAACAACAATATTAAATGTATGAGAAAGTCTTGGATTGGGTCCTTGATACTTAATTTGAACAAATGAGGCTCCAAGGCCTAGTGTGTATCAATTGAAGTAGACACTACGATGGTTAATAAATCCTGCTGCTTTTTAAGTGCCTGAGGGGACAGGTTCATATAATACTGGGTTTCATTTACAAAGTGTCCAAGGCTGTGGTCTATTGATTGGGTAGTTTTTGTTGTAATTGATTGGATGTGTTACCTCTCATTGAAAATAAAGGTTGAAGACATAGACATTAGATGTGCTGATTAAAGATTATTCACTACACAAGCAGAGTGGATTTAGATTGGCCAGCAGCAATGATGCTGTTATCATTAATGGTTGGATGTGGGGGTCATAGTGATAGTGGTAAGTGAATCATTACTGACCCCTGTGCTTTTGAGGTACAAACATAGGGAAAACATGGATAATGGAAACCATAAAAATGCCAAAAATTCTTGCATGGTCTCATTAGAATATATTCTGTATACTGGGTGTACTAAATACAAGGGACTTATTCCTGACATTGAGTTGTGCTACCTTCATGGTAATGCATCCTCTGGTGGCCATATTGGAGGTCCACAGCTCTTGGCAACAGAAGAGAACAGCTGATCACATTTCTAGGCTAAAGACTTGGTCATCTGAACAATAGAGAGGAGACATTGTTAATTCATGAAGCATTTTTGCTGAGCATGGACTGATCGCTTCAATACTGATATCTAATCAATCCAGAGAGAAGTACACCCAAGTCTAGCTGTTGGCACACAATATGATTGAAGAAGAAGTATTTGAAATGGATGGGCTTCCTGATGTTTGGTGAAGACCAGCCTGTGCAACACAGATTGTTCTGTAGGCAGTCTTGCTGGTCAGTTTGTGAGATCTCAGCTTCACTCTCAAAATGATTTTTGCCTTAAGGGAACACACTGACTTGTGGGAAATACAAAATAGTAACTCTAAAAATACTATAATAAAAAAACTGTTTTTAAATGACCAATTTACTCAAAATGGATATTCAGTCATTATCTACTCATCTCCTTGCTGATGGAAAGTCAGGTTCAGTTTTTTTAATCCACAAAACATTTCTGCAGCTTCACAGCAAAATGGCGTTGCAGCATTCTCCTAAGTAGCTGAAATAGATGGGGACTTGTTTGAAAACATAAAAAAACAAACAGAAAACAGACATAAAATGGATCCACACACCTCGTCCAGGGTAATCCAAGTCTCCAGATGCCCCAAGACCACGCATTAATTTGAAAAGACATTATTTTCACACCCTTTTTAGCCAAAATCTTGACTGTAGCCACTAAACTGAACACGTAGCTTATAAAAGGGTGCAAATCCTGTCTTTTCATACCAATCTCAGGAATTCTAGAGACTTGGAGTACGCCAGACGAGCTGTATGGAGCAATTTTTCTTTTTTTCTTTTTTTTTACAGTTGTTTTTTTCCCAAACAAGTCCCCATCTACTTCAGTTGTTTAGGAGAACGCTGGAACACTGTTGCAGTATTCAACAGTGAAGCTTCAGGGACGAAGAAACTTTCCATTGGCATGGGGGCGAGTAAATAATGACTAAATTATTCCTTTAAGATCTGCTGGTGAACCTGGGGTTCTGAAGAGTAGTACAGTAGCAGATGATTTGCTTGGCTCTGCACCACAACGCTGATATCCAGATATATTCCCGTCTAAATCTGTACAAAGGCAAACAAAGTGAGGCTAAGTGCATGAATCAGATCCAGTCTGTTTTCCATGTGCTGTTGATTGGACTGATGGTGAGAGCTGCTTACATATTCACTCCTCTCCCTCCCCTCTGAGAGCCTGCTGACTCATGTGACGTAACATTGTTAATCAGTCAGAACAGTGTGTGGTTCTTTAAAATCCAAATGCCCGACCTCCCCCTGCGGTTCAAGTTTTTGAAATCTAATGGGAATATTTTGTGCTCAGTATTTTTTTTTACATTAAACATGCCATAGAAATTTGAATAAAGGCCAATCGCAAACACAACATGGCACAGAAATGTATTGGACAGTAAGTCCCATATTAATGCTCCCTCACACTGTGTGAACGCTTCAATAATAACAATAACAATGTGTGAGCTGCCTGGTGTGCTGGGGATGTCTGGGTGGTGTTTTCTGCTTGTTGTCAGTATGAGAGGCTGTTTGTTATTGGCAGGAGGAGGAGATGAGGTCACCGCTTGGTATGAAGCCTTGTGCTCTGTGTGCTGGACTGTCACATATTCACAACTGTTAGAATAGTTTGTAATCTTTGAAAGGTTTGTCATGTCGGTTGCTGCCACAAATAGTGGATCACAAGAAAATAAGTTGCCAGTTATTTTGCTAATTAATTGTTTCAGTCATTTTTCAAGCAAAAATGTCAAACATTTGCTGGTTCCAGCTTGTTAAATGTAAGGATTTGTTGTTTTCCTTGGTTATTTATGATAGTAAATGAAGAGTCTTAATGTTTTGGACTGTAAGTTGGACAAAAGAACCGATTTTAAAATGTCATTTTGGGCTCTTGGAAATTGTGGTAAACATTTTTCTTGTTTTTTTTTTTTGACGTTTTATAGACTAAACAACAAATTAATTGATTGTGAAAATGATCGATGATGATAATGGCAGCCCCCGCCACCAGCAGAGCAAGTCGGTTGAAATCAAACTTTTACAGAGGCCAGTCTGAAAAAGAGCGAAAACAACTCTTCCATCAAGAAAAGCCTTTAGGGCTGTTCTTTGCCAAGTCACTGATACTATCGAATCTGTGACTGCTCAGCTTTTCCACGCATGTATTGCTAAGCTCAGTCCTGAGGCACTCTGTTTTGTTAATACTTCACTACAACTAAACTCCCACTCCTGAAGCAAACAGAGTCCTCCCGCCCTACCCAGCATTCATATTAATGAGACTGCTTTATTGGCCGAGTGAGGGTGCCGATGCACAATGCTTTGGCAAAAACACAGTGTAATTCGACACCACCCGACAATGCACTGTGCTGGCGAATCATGTATGGGCAAGGGCACACTCCTGGTAGAGCTCTTTCTGAGCCCATGTTGAGGAGACCTGTGTAGTGACATGATACAGCACTGCTTCATTCGACAAGTACCTGTTTGACGAGGAGTTGTGTAACAGATACTTGGCTTGTGCTATCTTGTTAAACTGAAACTGTTCCCAGCCGTGTATGCACAAGGGGATGGGCTCACTTATGTAAGCAATTACAACAGTGAGGTTGTTTGAAAGCTCCAACAATAACTGAAAACTTAAGACATGCTTAGGCTTAATGCTGACAGTGAGTCAGTTTTCAAACTGATGACGTGTTTTGGTGCTGCTGCCTTCCTGCTTTGTGGTTTGATTGTGGAAAAAATGTTATGTTTTGATGACGTCACCTCAGACAACTGCTTCTCCAAAAATGTGGGGTTGAGAAATTTTGAGTTACATCGTCTGTGCAACATGTGTCTGTTTCCTCACAGTATGCCGCTCCACTACTTGGGATAGGGGATTGTTAGCATTCTGTGGCTGGTCTTCATTGCCTCGTATCACATCAGGCTTACTGTGTTCCCTGTGCCTGCTGTGAAGTGATGCTTCAGAATGAGTTAAATTAGAGCTAGGCTTCTGTGTTCAAGTTTCTACTGTGATGATTTAAGACACCTTCATTTATACTTGCATACTATATATGCATCTCTGTTGGCAAGGTTACAGATATGATTGCAGTCTGTTTTCTACTACTCAACAGCATGCGCCAAAATTACATTTAGCTAACCAGGAGACTTCAATGTGCAACTTGTGCTCACCAATAACTCCTGTTTTCATCATCATCACAATATGAACATGCAATAAACAAATTGCAAAAAATGGCCCGAAACACGACGAATTAGAAAAAATAATTTTATTTACATGTATCATTAACACAGCGTGCAAACATTTGACCTGAGCCCTGGATACATGGGCCATGCATTCACACCATTTTGCCAATCAGCTGAAGCCCCAGCTAGTTGTCAGCTCCCCTCAGATTAATTGGTGTTTTTGGTGGCGACCGTGAGATTAGCTAATTAGCTAAGGAAAGAGAGATGAGCTAACATGGGCACTTCAGTATATGTTTATTTATTACAATTCATATCATCGTCGCATTATTGAACAGATTATCCTCATGTCGTCTCTCAATCAAAACTAAGACCAAAGATAGTTTGATGACCCCATGAAGTAGTGTACAATCGCAGTAGTTGTCTTCATTGTTTAACTTTGGGCCGAGCTGCTGCTGACGTTGTCTCAGTTTGTTGTCCTGATAACTTAAATCCAGATGACTAACATACTTCATCAGGTTAAACGATATTCTTAAAAAAACGTCCAAGATCTGAAAGGTGATGGTTACGTGACTTGTACTAGTAAGAAAGGAGTCAGATGGAAATGTTTTAACGTCCAGTCATCCGGCCAGCTACTCATGTTCCTGGAAAACACTGGATCTACCCAAAATGCATGAAGAAACTGGGTGTAAATGGGGTCTTAGCTGTTTCTGTTTTTGAACCAGTGTTGAGGGATGTGTCTAGACATGTATTGCCAACAGCACTGCTCAGGATAAAAACACACACACACACACACAGACACACACACCACTTAAGTACACATTTTCTCAAAACACACACACTTACAATGTCCTCTCTCTGAGAAGATCAGCAGGGGGCTGCATTCCCCACAAAAATCTGTTCAGACAAATCCCATTCCTATGCAATATTGCAGACGGCACACCAAAATGTGTTGTTCTGACTGTGTGGTAGACATTTTTACTGTTGTTGCTCATTGGTTGATTGGCCAAGCACAAAACTAGAACAAGTCTTTGTGTGTTTAGTGTCTTTGTGTAAAGTTGTTGTGCTGACACTGAAATGGATTGGAATAGCCCTTGCCCACCACACACAGACTGTTAAATCTATGGTCAAACAACATAGTAGGGCTGTCCTGAATACCATTTTTGGGGCTTGGAAGCTTCAGTGAGAATTATCCGAATATTCGAAGCTTCTGCTTTTGTGACAATTTTTCCTATTCTGCTATCCATCCAACCTGAGGAACTCGCTAATCAACAGTAGGAACAATAGGTATTTTGCATATATTGGTCATATTTTTCCACTCCACTTCTCTCACTTCTGTGGAGAAACAAAATGTCCTCTCCAATACTATGAAAGTGAATGGGATTTTGTAAGTGATTTGGGTGAACTGACAATTTCAAGTCACTAACCAGACTGATTTGGTTATGGATTTGGGTGGCCAGCCAGAGGCAGATCAATGGCATTTAATTTAGTTGCAGAGATGATCTGCAGCAGGACTGCCTTGCGCTAACCGGAGCCAATATTTTCCTGCATCATCGCAAAACTTGGCAGCAGAATCCTGCATGTCACGCTGCACAGCCACAGAGGCTTTTCTCCAGTATTTTTTAGACGGTTCATGTGTATAAATTATACAACATATCAGCTTTGAACACGGCCCTAATCGTGTGCTCTGGTGCTCTGCCTGCACAGATGACCTCACACAGAGAAATCGATGATGCTCTATTGGTGCTGTTAGCCTACACCATTTAACTGGCGCACGTATGAGACTGTGTGTGTGTGAGAAATGGGATTATGTAACCTGGTGTCCAGTTGGCTGTGTTAATGCGGAGGGAACTGGACCCCATAACCATATTTAGGAAGAAAGCAGCTGAAGCACTGGTTTGTCAGAGCGGCAGAGAGTGCTGTCAGATAGACCGCTCCCAAAAGTCCTCTTGTCTGTTAAAGGAGTTCCATGGAAGCTGTAGGTAATTAGGACTACATATGCAAGTAGATACGTGAAAGCAGAGCGGTGTTTACACTGTTCGCTTCTCTTCCACTCTGGCTGGCTTTGCTGTGTTAACAACCACCGATGAGTCCTTGTGTACTCAAGCAGGCCTCCTCCACTTGAATCACCAAGTGATTTTTTTTTAAAAATCTGCCACCAGAAGCTACTGTTCTCATGATACGACTTGTCAAGGTTTACCATTTATTCCATCTCTCATAGTATTGATGGACATGATATAAAGATGTGATATAGATTGGACTTTGGACCTTATACTCTTTTGACTTGTGTGTACTCCATGCTGCAGATTAGATACTGTTGATAAATCAATGACATATTGGATGTACTCTGGTAAACATCTGGAAGGTCATCCTGCTATGCTACATACTTGAATCACAATTATTTGATGCGTATCCATGCAACTGACTTCTCTATCTGTGTCCGTCTGTCTGTTTAGGTACTGATATCTCTGTCGGAGAGGAAGTAGCCATCAAGCTGGAATGTGTGAAGACCAAACACCCACAGCTCCACATAGAGAGCAAAATCTACAAGATGATGCAGGGTGGAGGTACTGTATATGCTTAACACACAATGTCCACACACACACACCAATCCTGCTGCTAAATTGTTGTTGGTGCTTTTATGAACTAAGTGCTCCACATGAATATTTATAAGCACTAAAAATGTATAAACCAGCAACCATTTATCATTGTAAATCATTAGCTACAAAGAAAACGATCCTTGTGTCATGACTATGACAAAATGTGTCCATTGAGATAAAGGGACAGCCCAACCCAAAATCAAAAATTCTATTTTTACCTCTTACCTGTAGTGGTATTTATCCATCTAGATTGTTTTGGTGCGAATTGCTCAACTTTGGAGATATCGGCTGTCTGACCTCTCTAACCCTTTATAGGGCACTCATTGAAATACTTGGAAATTAAAAATTTCAACCCTAGAGGCGGATGTTACAAGACTTATTATATTATAATAATATAAATATATAATATTTATATTATAATAATATAAATGTATAATATTTATATTATATATATTATTATTTTATTCCAACACTGAAGTTACCAAATATGGTCCCTCGCCCGATAAAGGGTTAATGTTTACATCCCACCCTTTCATGCGTATGAGCCTCTCGTCCTGAGTAGATGGGTGTTTCCTTGCATGGTGATGCGGTGTAGTTCTGTAGAAAGAAGGTAGTTCCTACATGAAACTGCTCACAACAAGGTCTGTGGATTATCTTGAGTAACCAGGTCATGATTTCTGGAAAGAGACATTGCTGTTCAGTTTTTCAAACTAAAATCAAATGAAATTCAAATGTATTTTTTGGTGTTTTAAGTACCACAAGTGAAGTGCAATCTGGTTCCATTATATTTGAGAAAAGGCAAACATCTCTTTGGTTGATATCTCCAAATATGGCAACTCACACCAAACCAATCTAGATGGATAAATGGCACTGCAGGTAAGAAAAAAATATGTATTTTTGATTTGGGGGTGAACTGTCCCTTCAACTAACTGGAGGAAAGTTATGGTAAGAGGGTAAGGTATATTCAGTATCTGCTCTTCCCACTGTTGGATGTTTTGAAACTCTGCTGTAAATGGTGAGCCGGGAGAACCTGTCTGGCTTGACCCCCTGTGTTCACACAGTTAATTATGACTTCAACCTTTAAAACATGCTGCTGCCTTCCACCATGACTTATGACTTCAAAGGTGACCAGCAGCTTGACATAGACAAGCTCTGAAAGGGTTTTATTTTATGCAAATGTTCTCTGCAACATGGAGGCAACTGATCTCCCTTTCTAAGAGGGACGTACTTGCATGTTTGCCCACCGGTTACGGAAAAAGTTTCTTTTTCCAAGCATGGCCTATCATCTGCAGTGAACTAGCAAAGGTAACGTTCAACCAAGAGAGATGGTGTGAAAATGCCATTGTTTTGGTAGTGTCCCCCTTGGTTGTGATTATGGAGGACCAAGTGAAAACCCTGCAGTCAAGGGGTAGCTGCAGCATACGCCGGACAAAATCCAGACACGGACGGCAAAATAGCTGCTGGCCAGTACTCTGCTGAAACATTCGTGGGCAAAGATGAATGGAGAGCCGTCCTGCAAACGACGACGTTTTGAGAGCGATTGGTGGGGATTGCTGTGGACAAAGTACGTACGGTGATCCATTGGTAAAAGCAAATAACTATTAACCATCTTTCCAGCTAATTGCTAATTTCTATAGCTAACGTTACTACATAAAAGTCGTATCACATCGTCGACATACATCCTAGACTGTTTTATGTGGAGTTTTCTTTTGTGGGGATTGAGCCATTTTAATGCTAGGGCTCGCCTCCCACGTGCAAATGTTCCATCAAAACAAGTTCCCTGACGAGACTATTTTGCAAGGGCACCGTCGCTGCTTCCTGGGCTTAGCGCCGCCCACGACGATTGTGATTGGTTTAGAGAAATACATTTATATTATATATTATCATTATATCAGTGGCAAAAATGGTCTTAAAATGACAATATTATCGTTTATTGCCATTATTTCTGGGACAATATATTGTCCAACAAAAATACTTATCGTGACAGGCCTATACAGCTCTTTACTATTTCACTTTAATATGTAAACATGCAAAATGCAGGAAAGGTGAATTGTCAGAATGCTAAAAATGCTCCCAATGACAATGGTAATGTTTAATGGGTTTATTAACGATCATAACTCATCATAATCCTAACTAAGCCTATTAGAATTTGCTAATTAGCAATAAAATGCCATCAGTTGTCAGGCATTTTGTCATAAACCAAAGTATTATACAAATTGTGACCTGGTGATGGCACTAGAGCAAATCATTAATTTAAGGAATCATTAAAGCTGGTACAATTAATTTTTAGGGGCACATGAATGTGTGTGAATGTGATAAATTTCATTTAAAGCCAGAACCTCATGGTTGCACTAGAGAAAAGGCCAGGGGGTCACCAAAGTTGGTAGGATTCATCTTGTGGGGACCATGAATGTACAAAATGTCATGTCAGGCCATGTGGTAGTTGTGGTGAAATCGACCAACCATCTGTACAGCAACACCACTAGAATGGCTTAAAAAACGAAAAATGCTTGGAAACGCATTTCTCTGAAATATGATGACGGTACCTTGCACCATCGTAAGAAAAGAACATTCCAATCAGAGCTGATATTTGCTCGACTCTAAACATGGCCACAAGCTTCAAGCATGGAACAATCAAGAAAGAACCTGTCACTCTTTAGTCTGTGCGTGTGAATGAGGATGTGTTGGTTCCAGTGTTGGAAGTAAAAATCAGGGAGTTTAAATGTTCTGCCAGCTCAGTCTGTGCAACAAACCGACAACCTGCATTCTCTTATCACAGTCATCAGCAGAGGGTTTCATTTTGGAATACTGCACAGGTGAGACCACTGCGGCATGTTTCAACTTAGGTTTAAAACTAGTTCTCTTTCACTGGCTGATAGACTGTCTGCATAGCAAACAGTCGACTGGGCTGAGAGACAGTTTGTCTCTCTAAGCACAACTGTGCGCACACATGCATTTGTATTTTTGTTCCAGCATGGTAGGATTTATTGGGGCATGGTAGCTGACCCAGACAGTGAGATATATTTGCATTTGTATGTATATAAATAGCTGATGCAGAGAGTGTGTGTGTGTGTGCGTGTGCGCGCGCGCAGTGCTAGGTGCTGAGCAGCTACATTTTGTTGCTGTCTGCCTGTAGAAGGAAATGCCAGATGGCCTCTTCGCCTTGGCAACGTCAGCCTTTTACCAGCTACTACTAAACCAGCTGGCTTTAACACTCCTCCTGTGTGTTGGGACACGGACACTGTGTGACTGTGTTCGTGATCCAGCCTTTCAAATATATAAGCTAATTCTGTTCTCTACAGTAGTATTATACTGGCCTGCATCAGACATCTTTATAAAATCTGGGCCAAGTTTTGGAAAATTCAGACTACAATTATGTCAACCCATAATGACCTTCCTTAAACATTGAATCAGGCTTTACATTCATACATTTGCTTGCTTGTAACCATTGGGAATAATACTCACATTAAACACATTTATATCAATCATAAAAAGTGCTATATTAGTTCAGCTTTTCAATCAAAGAATTTCTGGTGAACTTAAAAGACAATGGATAAGAAAATGCAGGGGGGGGGGGGGGGGATTGCATACAGAAACTTTCTAGGAAATTTATCTGAAAATGTTTAATTGTGAGTTTGATTCCCTGACTCCTCTGTTTTGGAAGCACAGAAACGATAAAGTGTATTTGAATAACAAACAAACATTTTATTTCAACTCTTTATTTTATTTCAAAATGAAGGTTTTCACTTAATATGGTAACTGTACCCATCTTTAACTCATTTAAGTTTGTATCTGTATCTGTATCCATCTTTAACTCATTTAAGTTTTCTATTTATAATTTCCAAACTAGCACATCAACATAACTATTTCTCATTGGGGAATGAGTAATCTCATTGGGGAGTAAGCTGTCTTCTTCATTGTATTGAAGCATAATGATGGACACAATGAATGATGAGTAAATCGCAATACAATGTGAATTAGGGTTGCAACCAAGGATTGGTTTATTAAATTCTGGTATCGTGACAACCTTAAGTAATCTATCCATTATTTTCTCAAATACTGGTCAAGTCCAAGGTGACATCTTCAAATGTCTTGTTTTGTCGAATCAAGATTCCAAAGCCCAAAGAGATTTAGTTTACAGTAATACGCAGAGCAGAGAAAATGGAGAAGCTGCAACAGGAACATTTTTTGGCATTTTTGCTTGAAACATGACTAACAATCGATTATCAAAGTAGTTTCCTATTCATTTTCTATCAATTGGCTATTAAATGAATTGACTGTTGTTGCTGCTCTTTTGTTGCAACCATGACGCATCATGTCTAAGTTTGCTATTGGCTGATTTACTGCTTGGGGGAGGGCATTGTGGGTAGACATACCTGTAGTCCTTATTTTAGAACAATGAGGAGACTGTAGTCTGTACCGAAGAACCACACTTGGACTTTGTTTTAACTTCTTTATACAATTTTTACTTAAAATATTTTGACTCTAAAGACGAAGTGTAGGATCATTCTTAAGACCATTTCTCAGAAGTTTATACACACCAGCCCAGACATATAACACATTATGCTTTAATCCTACAAGAAGTTGGATCAACCAAAAGATGACTGACTGATGACTACAAATTAAAGAAAAACCTTTTTAAAATTTCTTAAGGTGTTGGTCCACCACAAGTCTCCAGGACAGCTTCAGTGCTTCTTCGTGTAGGTTTTCTATTTGTTCAGTGTCCAAGCAACCAGAAATGATAACAAATTTCTAAATGTAACTTTTTCCCTTCTTTGCTGCTCCCTCCTCTCCTCCAGTGGGTATTCCGACAATAAAGTGGTGCGGGGCCGAGGGCGACTACAACGTGATGGTGATGGAGCTGCTGGGGCCCAGTCTGGAGGATCTGTTCAACTTCTGCTCTCGAAAGTTCAGCCTCAAGACGGTCCTGCTGCTGGCTGACCAGATGGTGAGAGCCAGAGAGGAAGAGAAATAAAGGGGAAGGGGTGGGTGCAAACTGGAAGGGGTGCTGGTAGTCTGGTTTTGTTATCTTCAGACAGAGCCAGGCTAGCAGTTTTCCCCTGTTTCCAGTCTTTATGCTAAGCTAAGCTAACCAGCACCATACAGACATGAGTCATATCAATGTTCTTGACTCACAGCAAGAGGTTGAATAAGCTTATTTCTAAAAATGTCAAACTACCCCTTTAACAGTACTAAAAAGATGTTATTCTACATTGCAGTACCACAAAAACTTGGTGTTGGATTGATCCCAATATAATCCAAATGCTAGTTTGATTTGAATCTAAATTTACCCTATCCGAATTCTTCAAACCTCAATATCCAGCTTCACTCAGCCATGACTAGAGTGTTAACTACATTTTAAGCTCAGTATTTGTGTCATTCCAGCATGTTTGCCTGTTAACGCTGACATCAGATCCTCCCCTGCTTCTGCTTCTAGATCAGCCGCATCGAATACATCCACTCCAAGAACTTCATCCACAGAGACGTGAAGCCAGACAACTTCCTGATGGGGCTGGGCAAGAAGGGCAACCTGGTCTACATCATCGACTTCGGCCTGGCCAAGAAATACCGCGACGCCCGCACACACCAGCACATCCCCTACCGCGAGAACAAAAACCTGACCGGCACCGCCCGCTACGCCTCAATAAACACACATCTGGGCATCGGTAAGTCCAGTCCACTGCTACGTTATGAGTGGACAGACCCCTCCTGGCTGCTGATCTGACTTTGTCCACTCTGTGTCTACAGAACAGTCCAGACGGGACGACTTGGAGTCGCTGGGCTACGTCCTCATGTACTTCAACCTGGGTTCTCTGCCCTGGCAAGGCCTCAAAGCCGCCACCAAGAGGCAGAAGTACGAACGCATCAGTGAGAAGAAAATGTCCACTCCCATCGAAGTCCTCTGCAAAGGCTACCCATGTAAGTTTAACTGTTCCCCGCCTTCTTTTATTGGTTCTGTGTAGGATGTAGTGTTCGTATGAATAACGGCACCAGTGTAATACACTGTACCTTGCTTTTAATATCGGGATGGAATCTGGTGTGTTTTGTATTGTCTTTGTTGAAGTATTTGCCACAAAACTGTAGTATTACCATGTGTTTGAACTTAACCGTCGTCTTCGTCCTCCACAGCGGAGTTTGCCACCTACCTGAACTTCTGTCGCTCTCTGCGGTTTGACGACAAGCCTGACTATTCGTACCTCCGCCAGCTCTTCAGGAACCTCTTCCACAGACAGGGCTTCTCCTACGACTATGTCTTTGACTGGAACATGCTCAAATTTGTAAGTTGTACTGTCGCATTGAGGGGATTCACTTAATTCTTTGTCATGTCCAAAGTCAGTCACCACATGAGTATTGCTTCCACAGATGATTAGCATTGATTGACTGCATTCAGAGGCCCGTCTCAATACAGAGTATACCAAGTACAAACTCGCATTCTTGTGAGTTCAAACTTGTCAAGTTGATCTCAAGTCAAAACTCCTGAGAGCTGGAGGACGCATACTTTGAATTTCCAACTTCAACATCAACACAACTGTAAACTTGTGTGTGAAAAAATAATCTCAACTCAGAGGTTTCTGAGGTTTCAACCGCATGAGATGTGGTCAACAGAAATGTTACTAAAATGTTTATTTACAGTAAAACTAAATATCAGCGACCGCACTGCCTCTGATCGCTTTGCTTTTTTTTATTGAAGATCTGCACATACAAGGAGCCAAGACAACACAGAGGCACTTCTTGTACAAGGTTAACAAACCTTAACTTTATGTTCAACTAAACTCATTTGAACATTACAACAATTGGTATTCCAAAAAAATGTGTCAAGTGCTGTGGAGCCATCCATAGCATACCACCAGTAAATAACCACATGGCTTGCTGCCTACAGGGCTTCACATACTGCCCTGAAGTGCAAAACACAACAGCAAATGACAAAATATGACAGCAAAAGAAATGACAAAACACAGCAGCAAGTCAAAACTTGTGTTTTGCAATTTGCCTTTGTAATTTGTTAATTTCTAAAAAAACAAAAAACAGTTGTGGTGTTGGCTTTGCTGCAGGTTGATACAGACACAAATATTGTCTGTCCAATTACATGTCTTTATTTGAAATTGCTCACTACTTCCACCAGCTGTAATGATGGGAGAAAATGTTTTCACAGGCAGTGTACCAATGTATTATAACAGCATTTGCATTATTATTAATATTACGTCTGGGTTTATTTGAATTTAGCCTTAAAAGACACTGACTTTTGTTTAGGGAATAGCATATTTTCATTTGATGAATGTTAATCAGATACAATGGGCCTAATGTGAGTACATTTCCATCTTCTTCCAAGTTGGAATTGCCAAACTCTGTTAACTGGACAAACTTGTTTCAAATCGCTCGTTTCAGCCAGATAAACACCACCGGTGTTGCACCTCTAAAATTGTTGTGTAAGGTTGCCTGCTCCACTCCTGTTGATGGAATGTCTCATTCACAAAAATGTGATCAAAGAATAAAAAGCTAGAAAAGCAGAACCTAGGATTTGCCAGAGCAGCCCTTGTGATGAGCTTATAGGCTCTCCTGGTGGGCTTTTCCTTTTAACCCTAACCCTAACCCCCAAGTCTTTCAGAGCGGACTGTAAATTAATTTTTTATGGCCTTTGAACAAAGAAAACAAGGTCAGGAAAACCAAACTTGCACACAGAGTTGATAGAGAGGTAATTTCAGTAAACTGATGAGGGCTATGTGTGTTTGTGTGTATTTCAGGGTGCCAACAGGGCCGTGGAGGACGCAGAGAGGGAGCGTCGGGAGCGGGAGGAGAGGCTGAGGCACAGCAGGAACCCTGGGGCCAGGGGCATGGCCTCAGCCTCAGGAAGAGCCAGGGCAGCTCAGGATGTCACAGCCCCCTCACCACTCAACCCCTCCTCACACACAGGTCAGCACACACATAATTATATCAGGAAAAAGGAAAGCTGGAATCAACCAATTGAAAGCTCATTAATGTAGTGATCCAGTAATTTGATGGATAGTTTTTGGGGCTGAAGGTAGACAAATACTGACTCAACCAGATGCCGCTACATTGGGTTTAGTTTGTCACCAGAGTTTTGTGACTGAAGCCTTTTAAAATAACTGATATTAATGTTCAGCTGTTATTTTCCACATGGAGGTATTGTTAGTTATCACAACAGTGTGTAAACCACGACACTCTGTATTTCCATCCCCTGATGGCACTCATTTGACTTCTTGTACCTTTTTGTCTTCCAGGTTTGGAGAAGGAGAGGAAGGTGAGCATGCGTCTTCATCGTGGCGCACCTGTCAACATCTCCTCCTCAGACCTGACAGGACGCCAGGACACATCCCGCATGTCCACCTCACAGGTAATGCACACACATCTACAACAAAGGAACTGTATATCACAGTAGAACAACACAGTATGTATCGGCATGTACAGCTTTGGTTCAGGCAGTTCAAAAGGACGAAGCACTTCCCCTTTCACTTGTACCACATGCTAGTTTGTTCCCCTTTTTTGCATTTTACATAGGAAATTAATCACTGACATGAAGCAACCAAATGGCAACAGCAGAATCTACTGAGACACTAATGAGGACAGATGAGATGAGGGTGAAAAAACTGGTCTTCTTTTGGATGTAGTTAAAGAGCATCTCCCACCATCCTGCTGGGGTTAGGGTCTCCACTGCATTTCCACTGTTTAATGGCTTCATCAGATCCTTTGTTCTTTTCTTTCTTGTGGACCTAGTGTTCCCCCAAGAGGTCAAAGTATGTAACAGCCATACAAGGTCTAAAACTGTTAAGTTCGGGTCTGCTAACCACTTTAGGTGGGAGAGGTTGTCTTATTTCTCACAAATCATTTCTACCTCTTGATAGATATAGAAATATATATAGAAATAGATTAAATTTTCTGTGCTGATGTGGAGTTGGAATCCAAGCCCTTTTTTATTCCTCCTTTAAATTGAGCAATGTTTGTGGTGCATTTGTGTACTTGTCATAAGATGTGATTAAAGAGGTCTCCTATTTCAAATCTGTCTGTAACTTTGTATCTCAGCAGAGCTTCATAAGAACAATTTTCCTAATTTCACAGTTTAGTTTTCCGTTGTATTTTCTGGCAAATTTTCAGTCCACACTGAACTAGTCTTTTGTCATGTGTATGATCTCTGCTGCTGCTCTTGAGGTTGAAGCGCAGCTCATTAACATCCTAAATCCTGCTGAATAATTTAAATCATTTGCATGCATGAATATACATGACTCTGGCAGTTTCTTGTGTATACACATAAAACCAGACAGTCCCTGGTGTTATTGAGGGGTTTGTTTGTCCACTGAAAGCTGTGAGTTCATTTTATTTTAAAGCTCTGTTCAGAAATCTATAAAAACTCTTCATTTGTTGTGTTGACAGCATTGTTGTGATTAAACGGTTGTCCAGGTGACTCGGGAATGATCCACACAGGTCATTTTCTACAGTTTACATAAGGAAGATAAATTCAGTAGAAATCACACAGTTTCAAGACACTAATAACAAACTTGGTGGCTGCATCTTGTCTTATATTGTAATTTTTAAAAGATTTGACAGCATTTTTGATTTTACTTTGACTGTACAGTGAGAAAGGAAACATGGGGAAAGACTCGCTTGAACACGCCCGTCACATATTTTAGTCAAACCCAGACTCACTCCTCTGTGCTTACATGACAATAGTTTGTGGTTGTGGAGTACGAGACAAAATCAGGTATTTTTCCACACACACGCTCTGTGCTTAAAGGAACAGCTCACTCAAAAATGAAAATTAAATCATTATCTACACACCTCCATGCCAGTGGAAAGTCTGGTGAAGTTTCCACAAACTATTTCTGGAACTTTTCTATTTCTGGAACGCTGTTGCAGCATTCTCCTAAACAACCGGAGAAGCTGGAGACTGAAAAACAACTGGGGAAAAAATATGGCTGCATGCAGCTCGTCCGGCATAATCCAAGTCTCCAGAAGCCCCGAGAGCCCAAATTGATTTGAAAAAAAAATTTTTTTTTACACCCTTTTTTTTAATAGCTGAAATCTTCACGATGACCACTAAACTAAAAGCGTCAGTGTGTACCCACAAATTGATTATATTGGCTCAAAAAGGGTGTACATAATCAAGATTTGGATTATGTGGGACAAGCTTTATAAATGATTTTTTTACATTTTAAAACAAGTCCCCAGCTTCTTCAGTTGATTAGGAGAACACTGCAACACTGTTTTGCTGTGAAGCTCCGGAAATGACTTCACCCATCAGTGTGGGGGTGGGCAGATAATGACTGAATTTTAATTTTTGGAGAACAGTTCCTTTAAGTCTAGAGTCCAAGCCATGTGACTCAAGTCCACGCCTCTGGTTGATGTGTAAGAAAGTGACTGCATATCATTCGTGAACACAAAACAGTGGATTTAATCTAACTCTTAACCATTAGTTCTTATTTATGTTGTTGATGACGTCACCATGAACAAGACAATGTTCTGTCTTCTGCAGGCTCTGTCCCGGGTCACACCCAGCGGCCTCCAGTCTGCAGCTCCACGGTGAAACCCTACCATCCACCTGTGCACCACGGAGGCCTGAACATGCACCACCTGCAGCATACACACACACACACACACACGCACGCGCACACATACACACACGCGCACACACTGCAAAGACAAAGTCTTTATTTGACACGGAGGACTACTGACCTTTGCACAAGAGTCAGGCTGCGCTCTTGTTCACTCAACAGAGGAAGAGGTGCACAACCAGGAGTGTGTGTGTTTGTGTGTGTGTGTGTGCGCGTGTGTGTGTGTGTGTGTGAGAGAGAGAGAGAGAGAGAGAGAGATAGGCGGGTGGAGTATAGTTTGGTTGTCTTGACCAACTTGGAAAAGTAGCAGCCTCAGCCTCCCTTCTCACACGGAAGATGTGGAAACACTCCTCGTCCTTACTGTTGATGAAGCCATGGAGTCACTTTTCTCTGGCATCTTGTTTGTTTTTTGTTTTTTAACTTTGATTTTACTTATTTTAGCATTAACACTTCTCTTAACACCAGCTCCACTGGTCAGACTTCACAAGGGTTTGAAATAGAGAATGACGAGTCTGTTAGCTATTGAAAATAGTATGTGGGACTTTTAATCTTAAATATGAAAGCAGGAAGACACGTGATCCATCATGGCAATGTTAAAGGACAGTGCCTAAACTATTTTGTGTCCCGTAAGAGTCCTTCAATCCCTTTTCGTAGGTGTTTTAGGTTTAAATGTAATATAGATCGGGGGACAGCCCCCTTGTTTTAAAAATGGGACAAAAGGATTTTTAATGTTCTATTTTCAAAAGTGAACCAGTATAAGTTTGGGTTCTTCTGTTTTTTTTTTGGCCTCCTCAGGTGTGTTGGAAGCAGGATGTTGTATTAAATCCCAAAAAACTTGCAGCACATTTTCTTTGTGTGTTCAGGTCGTGACTGCAGTTGTGCTGCTTGTGAAAGCTGTGAATGGAACAGTGAAACAGTCGGAGGTCGATCTGTCCACATTGAATGGATGAAATGTTGTTTTTAACCCAGTGCATAGTGACGTGGTTTTGTGTGTGTGTTTGTGTGGTTCCGTCGTAGGCTTATTCAAGCTCAAATGGGTTGGGATGAACATGTTGAGGGGTAATTTTTCTTTTCTTTTTTTTTTTAAAAACTCCTTTGCCACCTAAATCTCACTTTAGACCATCTAACAGTCGGCTTCCATTTTGGATCAAAATGCTCTTGTTCAAGCACACCTTTTGGCCATTTCCTGCTTAGACCTTGTTAAACGGTGACTGACAGATGCTGGAAATTTCGGGTGGTTGCAGCTTGCCTGTCTGGATGTGACTCTCCAATACTATCCCAGTAGACAAGACAAAAATTAACCTGAGAGGCGCTTAAGTAATGTCTTTTCCAATTTAATGATACTTGTTGCAGTTTAGTTTTCATCATTTGTATTGCACTTATTTACATTTATAGTCAGCCAGGCTTGAGCGAATGAGCAGCTGGTAGATTAGTGGTCAAAACTGTAATAATGGTTGTTGTCTGTCCATTTGCTGGATTATAGTGGAGAGCTGCATCCCAGTAGGCAAGACAAACGACTCTATAGTGAGTTTGGTTGGAACCGGACAACGATCCAGGTCAATTTATATTGATTGTGCGCCATTACACGATATTTTGCCACATGATTGCAGAGTGTTCCACTAAACTGCATGACCTTAACTAAAGAAGTCAGTTTAGATCCTTGATATCTGACAAAATTAAAGGCACACAAGGCCAATTTTACACATCCAGATCAGTTTCTCAGTCGTGGACAGTAATATTCAGTCTGGGAACAGCTGTAGAATGTCTTCTGTAGCTCTTAACTAAAAGACTGTATCGAGTTGCATTATGGGAAATGTAGGAGCCAGTGTTTGATCATATCTTAGCCCCTGTTTCCTTAATTTTGATCATTGTTCTTTAAATCTGTTTTTCTGTGCTTTATGGAAGTACAATACTAACTACTCCACTCTACAGACATTTAATTTATTATGAATTATTAAAAATGATAAGGTCAGAGATGCAGAAGGAAGAAAAAAAGAGAAAAAAATCAGGCCTTATGTAACAACTATAGTTGAATTAAACACTGTCTGGATCAGCTGTGATACTGATCTCTTAGCCCAACTTGGGACATCCCCATCAGAAGAACAGAGGAGCGTTGGGAGAGTCCAGGTAGGAGATGGACCGGTGTGCTTTAACATCAGGCTAAATGGAAGTGAGTGTTTCGGAGTGCCATGGGCTGAGTGTCGTCTTAAAAAGTCCCAACGGTACTGGAGCCGTGAGCCTCGCGTGACTTTTCACTGACTCGCAGACTCGATGTGAGCAGTCGGCCGAGCTGACCAATGAACCCTGCAGATTTTGAAGTAGAAGATTCTCTATGTGGTAGACTGGTTGCAAAGTATTGTAGTTAAAGGGGGAAAGGGGTTGTAGTGGTTATTCGTACACGTTTGTTCTGTTGTTGTGTATAGGATGCGCCCACTCTGTCTACCATGTCCACATTAGCCATCGTACGGTAACGGATGATGACGACAGTGTATGGAGGGACTGGGAATGCCTCACTCCATTAGAGCTCCTGCTAAGGAAGTTTTCTTTAAAAAAATATACTTTACCTGTGGGCTTTAAAAACAAAACAAAAAAAAAGATGGATTAACTTTTTTGTCTCACTGATGATGGCTATGATAAATGCAAGTACACTTTACATGGGAGTATAGTTTATCAGTATGTCATGCCCGCTTCTCAGTTATTTCTTATTTTGTTCAATTTTGCTTTCAACTGTGCAGTGGAAATGGTTTCTCATGCCCCACAATGCAACTCTTACTGTGGATTCATGGGAAATCTTTCTTTCCTTCCCCCACCTTAAGACTCTTGCTCCTCATTTGTAATGCCACTGTTTTTGTGTATTTTAAAATTGTGTAAATAAATTAATAAGTACTTGTATGTGTTGTCTTTTATTGATTGGACCGGCTGAAATGAAGTGTTGATTCTAAATGGGATTTTTGGGGTTGGTGTGCATATTTCCTTGGCTTTTTCTGTGGCACTAGGATCAGCAAATCCATTAGAAGCCATCATGTGGAGAACATAAATATTTGGATGTGTATACTGTACACGCATCATCATTGGGCACTGAAATTAAGGAAAGGGGGGGGGGGGGGAAGAAACAATTCCAGATGGTCTATGGATTAAAGTTGCACTAATCAATGGGGTTTTTTTTAAGCCATGTTAGTGGTGTGGTAAATCAGTTGGGCAGTCCACCATTTTGGTCCAGATTGAAATATCTCATGATCCTCAGAGGATGAGTTATAATTTGTTCAAAACATGACATTCCCGTCAGCCTTACCTGTTCTTTGTTTTTAGTGCTATTAAGCAAATATTTCCATTAGGGTTGAGCTCAGCTGAAACAAACATCCAGTACAGATGATGTACTTTTTATGAGTATCAGAGTAAAATGTGTCAATATCTGTGCCCGTGATGAAGCAAAATCCTCATTGGGGAGCTGAAGTTTATTCAAAAAGAAATCTTGTCAATTCTAAATGGTTTCTAAGAAATAATAAAAAATAGTAACTTCCGATTGACCCATATCAATTTCATGCTACATTAACAACTTCCTGTTACTCCCACTTCTGGTAAAGTCCTGCCCATTCTAACTTTTTTTTTTAAATCTCGGAAATACATTGAGGTAGAAATCTCATTTACAATGTATCCAAATAAAAAATAAAATAAATGTAAGCTCCTAGACATAAAGAAACTTCAATGAGAAACTTGCATAAAAGTGGCAATAAAAAGTAAAAACAATAAAAACCACAATAAAACCTTAAGAGTAAATAAAACTCTTAATAATAAATAAAAAACATCCCGAGTGCAGACATGGATACAGATAACTTGGTTGAACAGATGCAGATAACGGTGTACTTGCTTATGTGATTAGGTACTACTTGGTTTGGTTTCAGAATTAAGCTCATGGTTTTGGGTTAAAAGAGGAACTTAAATCCAGGAAGTTTATCTCTGGGGGTGTCTCCTGTAGTGAAGTATGTGTGCTGTAAGACCACATATGCCCAATTATGCTGAACATGATAAACATACTTACTAAACATTGCTATTTTAGCATTGTCATTGTGAGCATGTTGGCTTATTGTGTCCAAGTACAGCCTTACAGTCATTAGCATGACTGTAGACTCTTAAAGGGAAAGTTCACCCCAAAATCAATAATGCATATTTTTCCTCTTACCTGTAGTATTAGGGTTAGGCAGCTGTTGGCTAACATGTTCACCATGACAACTTTAGAAGGTGGTTATACAGTAGATTACTGTTGTGCTTTAAGCACAGATAAGCACAGATAAAGAATCTGTATAAATGGTTCTGCTGCCCCAATTAACAAAATAGTTATTTTGTTTTATTTCAGTTTTTGCCTGTTGATGTTTATTTTCACATAAAGCTCTTGCTTTAGTGCAGCTTTAATATCTAATACCAATCCATACAATACAATAAAGCTTTGTGGCGTCCAGTGCTCAAATAAAATGGCTTCTTACAGTAATGACACAATCTAACCACTGAGTGGTGCTGTGTTATAACTGGAGCACCTGCACGCTGCTGCACAACCAGGACAGTTATACAACAGGTCATGTTGCTCCTCCCTGCAGGATGTGCAGAGGCAAATGTACCCAGGAGAAGACAAACAAAACGATAAGAGAGGAGCAAAGCACAGTGGAAAAAAACAGTTGATGTTTGGATCATGATGCTTTATATGGAGAAAATTTCTGGGTATATTTTTAATACAATGAAATGCGAGCATCTGTTTTCACACAAGGCATCTGGATTATTATTCCAGCGAAAAAATGCCCGTGTAAGAGGGTGCTGGGTGCGTGTGTAAGGGAGGGACACAACACACATGCTGCCTGTCCAGGGGTAAAGTGGGGCAAGGGGAGTGTTGACGTCAGCAAACCACATTCTCTTCCCCATAGCGACAGCACAGTAGTTTATTTATTCCCTGATTATAAACACTTTGTCAGTCAGAGCAGCACAAGAAAGAGCTAGAGCACAGCAACACACCTCCACAAGCAACGCATTTTCTGATCGATGCAAATATATCCAAAGTGCATTACATTGCACGCACACAAGCATCTCAGTCTGCGTGTAACAATAACAGGAGGGTAACATGGCTGAGATTGTGAGATTTGAATACAATACAGGAAGACAAGCAAACATGCGCCGAAACATGAGTGTCTTTATTACTTAAAGCAATATTTATGTGTAATGTGAAAGTAGTGATAAACCCACAGAGAATCATCACATGCACTTTCAGCTCATTGTTTTGGTTTTATGGTCCACAGCTTTACTGTTTTGGTTCAGTCTTGCTGCTCTTGCACAGAGGGCAGCTCATTCAGTACAAACCTCTGATGAATCTACTGGACACTACCAGCCAGCTTGAATATTATATGCTAGCCCACAACAGCCTTGTTTTTTTTAAAAATCCCATTATCTCAAGATCAAATCACAACTTTACAACAGAATATCAATATTCTTAACGCAAGAAAAGAGCCTGTCACTTTCCCAAGATATAATCTTCCCCAGTTTCTTAAATTATCTTGAGATGATAATTAACCTGTTATCACACGAAAACTGCTTGTCTGTTTTCGCTTATCTCAGCTTGGGTTGGAAGGCTACAAACCAACAGAAATCCTGCGTTACAAACTATGAGTATGAAGGTGGAAATATATAATATAATATAATATAAATATATTACATATTATTGAGATATGCTTAAATAGTGTATATGAGATTTTTTTTTGTAGTTTTGTCGGAATCCTTACTATGAAACCAAAAGTATGTGAAATGCATTTCCTGGGAAATATTACAGTATGCATGCACCGGACACCCTGTGCCAGCACAAATATCCCACAATGCAATGCAGCAGTGACGACAACAGCAACAACTTAACAGACAGTTAAGGCAATTAAGCTTCAATAAGTGTAAGTATAACGTTTCACTTTGCTAGGCATAATTAATTTTTTAATTAGCTCACCATTGGCACAGGTTACCATGGTTACGCATCTCCAACCAGCAAGGAGGCTCTCAGGACATGATGTGATAAACACTGAGCAGTAGGCTACCTCCAAAAAGAAACATGATACTGGTTATTCAAACTAAAGTATGTTTAATGGTAGCACACATAGCCTATTGGGTAGCATGTAGTGATTAATATGCAATATGTGGTGCATGTGATTTCAGACCCAGCAGTGGTCTAATGAAAGATATTGTCGAGTTGCATTATGGGAAATGTAGGATCCAGGTGTTTCTGGAACTTGGCCCATTGCAGGGCCATAAAATCATATTTTTGACCACTCTTTTTTCTGTGTTTTGCAAGTCCCCAAAGCTTGCAGAAGTAGGCTACAAAGGTAAACTGCTGGAGTACCCCTTTAAGATAAAAATGATTCTATTTTTAGTTTCACATTTTGTTTTCTTATGTGATAATGCATTAAAAAACTAACCCGCCTAGTGCACTTGCGATCCTTATGTTCTTATTGCTACAGCCCACAATTTTAAGTTCTATTGACCTTGATATTTATCTTGTTTGAAGTCATGTATTTAGCCACCACCTTCAGTAAGCTGCTGCTACTCTGCACAGAAATGTAAAAAAAGAAACTACAAAATATCTACTTTCAACCTGACATTTTTTTTTCAAGATGTTGCCCAGTTTCACTGTCAAGTTTAATGTGACTTAACAGGTTTTTTTTTTTTTTTTTTTTTACAAAGGCAGGGTAGAAAATAGCATGTTTATTTAAAATCTAATTGAGCTCAGCAGGGTGACGGGATCAACAAATTTATTCAGTGTTCAGTTGACAAAGTTGTGTTGAAGTTGTACTGCACGTTAATCATTACAGATGTGTGATGTGCCATCTCATCTTCAAGACCACCTCTACTGGGTGCGAGGGCCCAGCAGGAGCCAGAACAGCTCTAAGGTGAAACACTTGACTTTTTCTGTCTGGGATGCACATAAAAGATTGGATCCTGTTATTTTGAACATTCATTTTAAATGACTATAACTGTAAATGCCCATATCATCTGTGAACATATGATAAACTTTTGATGCTAGGACAGCCACGACATAAAAGTTTCAGTGTGGCACATGTTGAGAATTTGAAACCAAGCACCTTGTCAGAGACGTCTTAGGTTGGCTTAAGTGTAGACACTGAAACTGTCTTTGTGAAGAGATCTCGTATGTGAGTGTAAAACAACTTTGTGGTCAGTAAATCTGCCATTGTACAAAAATATCCCTCAAAAAAGACAAAGATTATGATTAGCTGAGAAGCGCAAAATCATTAGGAAACATAACTTACTCCATACACTCATGCAGTACACACTTACCCCTATTTGACTTGCAACACTTTCTATAAGAACAAAATGCTGGTTTATTGGTTAATTCATTTAGTCTATTTTTGTTGTGTTTTGTAAGAAGTGGGCAGCCCTTTATGTACCTCAGCTTTGCTATAGGTTGGCAGGTATAGGACCAGCATGCACCTGTTAGGGTCTATGTTGTTGTTTTTTTACCATATAAAGAGAGGCAGCTGGAGCCATGATTTCTTGTTCTATTGTTTGCCTGCTTGCCAAAGATAAATAACCCTCAAGACTTTTTATGGACATTGGACTTGTTTTACCTGCACAATACATTCCTATGGTGCATCAGTGGCCTTTTGGTTTAAAGTTAGTTTGATTTTGATTATGGACAAATAATCAGGTGTTCTATTATGGATTTAAGGAAAATAGAGGTTTCCTGTGTTATTATAAATAAAATAGCTCAACTGATGTTTTACTGTGGAAATATTAGATAGTAGAACATTTTCGTCTAGCACTGCCTCTTCCATCCCTCTGGTTGAGCCTCAGCTGATCTTTGAGGCTCGGTCATGTGACGATGACAAGTAAATATGAAGCTTCCCCAGCTGGGGACATGAAGGGAGACAGATTGTCTCTGTGTCCCATCCTGCAAGAATACAGAGTCCTTCAGCTCCTGCCAGGAAGTCTTCAGCCCTCAACATTTAAGTCTCTGTGGAAGTGTGGAACAGACGGGTGTCTCAGCTAGCTGTCCTCCACCTCGGTCAGCAGAGATATCATCTAAAGGTAAGACTGTCATCATCAATGATCAGGTGAGGACATATTGTTTGGCTGAGGTGGTAAGACATCCTGATCATGACACATTTCATCTCGTGATCAACTGACTTAGTCTTTGATGGCCAAAACAGTCACACTTATTAAATATGTGGTATTTGCTGTATGAAATCTTTTTCATCAAAGCTTCATGTTTTAGTTCATTGACGTGTTTTCACTGTTATGATAAAGGTGGTCTTTGATTTAGATGAGGTGGTCCACCACACACACACACACACACACACACACACACACACACACACACACACACACACACACACACACACACACAC
>JBBPCS010000672.1:853972-869909 GCA_037974645.1 Hollardia meadi
ATCTGGAAGAGCTTCTCTAAGAGAACTGTCACTTTTTAATATGTCCCAATTTCTTTTAATAATTTGTTTAATTCCATAAACAGATTAGAAAAATTTGGTGCAAAACAAGCTCCCATCGCTGTACCTTTTTTCTGTTTATAGAATTGATTCTGGAACAAGACAACATTATTATTCAATGAGACTATTTCCTGATCATGTGACTACTTGCCCACCTGTATAAGGCAAACAGCCCTTAGGCCACAACTTTGTATTTGCCCTGATGAAGGCCTTGAAGGCTGAAACGCGTTGGCATGTCTGTTTTTAACTACTAAATTAGCCATGACTCAATAAAGGCTTTTGAAATTGTCACCTCCTGAATGCCTCCGATTTTTCAATAAGTTAAACTTTGGATCCCCTACCTGAAGAGCACCAGAGGTACATACCTTTTTCCACACGCAGCACTCCATGCTGATTGCTTTGTGGATGAAACTGTTTTATTGTTCTTTCTGTATTCTTAAAACCGGGTTGAATCAGGTTATTGTTTAACTAACTGACATATATTGTTGCTTTTGTTTTAATTTTCTGTCACTGGTGCTGTTAAACTTAACTGTTTACTGTAAGTTTCCACTATAACAAAGATCTTTTTATGTGGATTAACATTTCATAAACTGTAGCAATCTGGAAACAGGACAATGTACAGTGATTTAAAATGCTAGTCATTTAAAATTTCTATTAAATAAGTGAGAATGTGTCGTAATAAAAGACCTCTCCATTGTTAACACCTGGGGGACATTTTGTCTTTGATGTGCACTTTTTTGCTGCTTTTTTTAAAAATCCAAAAAGCAGTTTTGCTGGTTAAACGTGGTCTAAATGTGATTTTACAAATAGTAGCAATTATTATAGATATAAGAACATTATTTCCTAATACACTTTGTCCATAACCCTGTTTTCTCTTACAGATACAGATGCACACATTCCTTCTGAAATTTTAACTACCAACATTTTATATTATGCTACTGCTGTTAAATTGTCATAATTGGGATACTATGATTGTACTGTAATTATTGCTTCTGGTCATTTGATATTACATAGCATGGTGTTTGACGCGAGGTCACAGTATTCTTGATAATGTAGGACAATCTGTTTGTGAGTCACTCAAACAAAATACAACCTCCTGCCACCTTTGAATTATTATCTCAGGTTTCATTCAAAACTATTTTGCTCTAAAATGCAACTCTGGATTGTTGTTTATTTATGGCTGCAACTTATGAATATTTCCATTAATGATCTAATCTGCTGACAATTAACCAATTCATCATTTGGTTTACAGAACGTAACAAAATAATGAAATATGCCCATAACGATTTTGTAAAGCCCTAAGTGACGATTTCATATTGCTTCTTTTGTTTGTCCAAAACCCCCAAATTATCACTTTACTGTCACATAAAACAGAGGAAGTAGAAAATGCTCATAATTAAGAAGCTGAAACCAGGGAAATATTAATTTTTTTTCTTGAAAAAAATAACTTCTATGATAAATTGATTATCAAAATTGCTGAAAAATGTTCTGTCAATGCACTAATTGAGTAATTGACTAATTGTTTCAGCTCAAATTTGATTAAACTTATAGTTGCTGAATTATATGTTGTAGGAATTTCCGATCCCCCCAGATGTGTTTTACATATAAAATACTTTGCTTTGAGTAACATTTTGTGTCTGAGCAAAATTTTTCATTTCCAAAGTTTAATTGTTGGACACCAGATTCTACTTTAATGAAAAGTGCACTGAAGGCTTCAGGTTTCCATATCAGTTTAGTGAGTTGGATGTGGTATCATCATTGGCTTTCTGGTTGTGATCTGCACATACATAAGTCACACAGTGAAGATCAAACATCCAAGTGACGTAACCATAACAAAATATTATTTGTGAGTAGTTTAGGATTTTAAAAGTATGGTAAATTGATCATTTATTTCTATAACGTCTTCATTCAGCCTTCATTGTATTCACAATGAATTCACAATGAATGAATTACTTCCATCTTACTTTTCATCAAACTAAACAAATTAAATCATATTATGGTGATTGCAAAGCCCAACTTCCTGAGGGACTGATCATTTCAACTGTGAACAGTAAAATATCTTTCGGAACCCAGACGATTGGGAGCTGGCTGCTAAACGGAGCAATGCGCGTTCCCTATACCGGAAGTTACAGTCAAATCGTTAGTTCATGAGCACGGCAGGAGTGAACCGGCAAAGACGATACCGGGGGAAGAAGAGGAGCCGGTGGTCGGCGAAAGATCCCACGACCCACGGAATGAAACATATTGATCATTGTTTCTCAGAGTTCTCACTTAACGGTAATTAAATTTACTCGTGTTTCGTCGAATTCGCGGCGTTGTGTGAATCTTTTTGGTAGCTTACTGATAGCGTACGTTAGCTAGCTTGCTGACGAAATTAGCCGAGAACCGCTAACCAGTGTTGGTGCTCCGACAGCCGTGGTTAGCCAGCTAACATACAGAATATCGCCAGCAAACCTAAATACGTTTCTTAATTTCGTTAGTATAGTAAACGTATGTAACTGTTTGGTAACAGTTGGCAGACATAAGAGTTAACATTCAGCTCAAACCCACAAACAAAATGGTTGGTTTGCCGAAGTTATCAAAGAATAATTTGCTAACTGACGTCGTTAGCAGTGATGTAAGCTAACGTGCTAATGGTTAGCGCACTGTTAAACTACGCCCATGGGCCTTGCTTTTCTTGACGAATAACTAATATCTGGTGAATTTTTTCGCCCGTTTTCCGTATAACTAAATGAATAATATAATGTTAGCTTTCTACTGTTTTGATTAAGTTGCTAACGTCTAACAGGAAACAGTTGAAGGAAACTCAGGCCAAAGTCATTAAGCAACAAACGTTGATAGCGAAACGTAAAACTAAATTTGTTTCTCAGGTAAGGTTAATGTTGGTGGCTCTTCATTCAGTCGTGTAAAATTAAATTGCTAACTTACACCGCATTCTATCTCCACAGTTCCTTATTCTGCACATTCTCGTAGCAAGAGCCTGACGTACAAGTGCTGAGCCTGGTCTATATCAGAGGAAGGGGGTCTGTTGTGACTGTCCGCTCCACTGGTTGTTTCAGCGACCCCGTTGTGTGACAAGAGTGTGTGACCATAGTGTGTGAGCAGCTCTCCTTATGTGTGTCACAATGGGGGACATCAGTGACCTGGACCGACAAATAGAGCAGCTCAGACGCTGTGAGCTCATTAAGGAAAATGAAGTCAAAGCACTGTGTGCCAAAGCCAGGTAATGATTGAACTTGGCCGATAATACAAACCCACTTAAACATATGTTAGTCATGCATATACATACACAGGAGAGTTTCATCAGCAATTTAACAAAAGAAAAGCAAAATGTTTATTGGTAAAAATGGTAAGATGAAAGTGATTGCAAACAAGAAGTTGGCAAAAGCTGGAGCATACAGCAGTGTTGTTGTTTACAACATAAGTGTAATAATGAATATAATAACTAACCTTGTTTTGTTTTATCAACTTTGATTAGTGAAGTGAATTGGGCACTGTGGGCTATTGCAGTATTTAGGAGATACTGGTTTATGCGTAATATATATATATATATATATATATAAATAGTCGTAATCAAACGTGTATTGGAATGTTAAGCAATGATGTGCCCTTACTGCTTTAATGATCTGTATTAGTCTAAACTTATTTTGTCAGCTTTTATTTATGTTAGCTTGGCCTTAAAAGGCCATTTTAAATGCTTTGTTGTGAATGCCGGTTGATGGTGGCACAATCATGCCCCTTCACAGAATTACTCAGTAATGGAGATATTAGTGTGGTTTAAACAATGAATTTGGGTACGTACAATAGTCAGTTGTAATGTCATCCAGTAGCTCTGTGTTTGTCCTCCCTCTGTTGTACACTGGATTGAAAAGGAAGAGAGACACTAGAAATGAACAGTGGAGGTCTTCAGCTTGGTGGCATACAAATAAAATCCTGTCCTTGTTTTCAACGGCAGTGTCCACTAGGGGACAGTGCTCTGTAGCTGAAAGTGTTAATGTCTTATGGCTAGTCTCATGAATACACCAGTAGATAATCTAACAGATATCCAACAGTCTTTATTAGAACCCCAAGTCATAATCAAATATATTTGTGTGCGTGTGTGTGTTTTCAGAGAAATTCTGGTTGAGGAAAGCAATGTCCAGAGAGTAGACTCTCCTGTCACAGTAAGTAACATTTTGTCTTGGCTCTTGCTCATTGAAAATCTATCTAAAAATTAATTAAATGTAGTAATAATATTTTGTCTTGTTTTTTTCTTTTCTCATAGGTGTGTGGTGATATTCATGGTCAGTTCTATGACTTGAAAGAGCTGTTTAGAGTAAGTTTCTGTTTCCTGTTACACATTCCTTGTTGCAGACTAAGTTATCATACATTTTTATCTGCCAGTGTGTTGTATTTAATGGTTGTCAGTGCTGGACAGAGTTGTACACACACCGGACATTACCCAAGTGTAATATGCTAAAATTACAATGCTGAACACAAATCTTAAAAGATAATTCTGGCATATTTAGTCTATTTTCCTAGTTTTATCTATCGTGATAATTGTTTAATGTTTAATGCAGACACACTAAATGCAGTTGGACTTGTCAATTTTGATAGACCGTTTAGATACGTCTGTGGCCTTGTTTAGCCTGTTTGCTAGGTGCTGGATTTCTGCTGCATCCAAATCATATTGAACTAAGTGGGAAAAGGGGGGATTTGTTCTTTTAGTTTAGGTTTTTTTTTTTTTTTTGAAAAGTTGTTTACAATAACTAACTCCTGCACACTGTCCTGCTTTACTGCTGAAATATTTATTTAATCAGGTATATATTTCAATCCCTGATAATTATATGGTCTATATTGAATAGAACAAATTAAGTTTCCGGATGGACTTAAATATTTTAATTAAAAACGTATTTGAGCAATAAGCGAGACAGTGTGTGGGAGTTCTTGTTTTCAAGTGAACCCTCATCTGACGCACCTGTCACATATTCAGGTGTGCAGAGATTTGTTCATGGTGTTAATGAGTTTAGTTCTCATGAGAGTACCCACATCTGTATCAACAGATTTTGATTTGAAATAAGGTGGAGTTAATCTTGTTGCAGTGGAGGTTGCGGGACATACTGTAGGCTCTAGTCATTTGATTAAGTCAATATAAATGATTTCTAAAGTTGTGGCATTGTTTTAAATGTTGTTGTATTTACATAAAATTCACAGTATACGACTACTAAACACGTTGTTTTTAATCTCTCCACATGGCAGGTTGGTGGCGATGTCCCAGAGACAAATTATCTCTTCATGGGTGACTTTGTGGACAGAGGCTTCTACAGTGTGGAGACTTTCCTTCTTCTGCTAGCTCTTAAGGTGCAAATGAATTTGTTTTTCCAAAGATGGAAAAGTTTTGTAAAAGAGATCAGTTCCCTTTACCTGTACTGCATGTTTGTTTTAGATAATTAAATTATCACTTTTTTTTTTTTTTGCCACATACCAGGAGAAGCAACTGTTTGTGTTGACTGTAAATTTCATATTTTATCATCTTGAGGTGTTTAGCATATGCACATGGCTTATGAAATCCCCTGGTCCCATCTCTTGGTTTCTGTTGTGCTCCTAAGGTGCGCTACCCAGACCGGATAACCCTGATTCGGGGAAACCATGAGTCCCGGCAAATCACCCAGGTCTATGGCTTCTACGACGAGTGCCTCCGCAAGTACGGCTCGGTCACTGTTTGGAGATACTGCACTGAGATATTCGACTATTTGTCCCTCTCTGC
The DNA here is from genome assembly GCA_037974645.1 of Hollardia meadi. Classification (NCBI taxonomy): domain Eukaryota; kingdom Metazoa; phylum Chordata; class Actinopteri; order Tetraodontiformes; family Triacanthodidae; genus Hollardia; species Hollardia meadi. The sequence continues at coordinate 859,776 of JBBPCS010000672.1, forward strand.
TATCATTGATGGCAAGGTAAGATAATTCCTGACATCAGTTACAAAATGCACTAGGCCTAAATTCACTGAGACTTGAATGTTTGTTACGTTGCTGCTACTGTAATAGCTGGTTGAGTAGCTTCTATATAGACATTCTATAAAGTTAATCAGTTGGGTTGATGCATTCCTCTGTTTGTCCTTCAGATCTTCTGTGTGCACGGTGGCTTGTCTCCATCCATCCAGACACTGGACCAGATCCGGACCATTGACAGAAAACAGGAAGTGCCCCATGATGGGCCCATGTGTGACCTCCTGTGGTCAGATCCTGAAGGTATACAGGCATCCTGTCTAGCCATTTAAACATTGCATTGTTAACCTACATGTTGATCAATGTTGAAGGAAATTAGCATGATAAAGGGGAAACTGGCAGCAGTGAGAAATACAGTAATTTTCAAAGTTTACAACTGTCTCTAACCCTGTTGCCATGTTAGAAGCTGATTTTCACCATTCTGATCTTCTCTCCCTCAGACACCACTGGGTGGGGGGTGAGTCCCAGAGGTGCTGGCTACTTGTTTGGGAGCGACGTGGTGGCCCAGTTCAACGCTGCCAATGATATCCACATGATCTGTCGAGCACACCAGCTGGTCATGGAGGGCTACAAGTGGCACTTCAATGAGACCGTGCTCACTGTGTGGTCAGCACCCAACTACTGCTACAGGTAGGTAGATGCACTAAACAGTCCCTGTTTGAGTGGAGATCATGTCAACACCTCCACGGAGAAGTCTTTAAGTCACATTTACAAATACTGCTCCAAAGATGGATCATATTGTGGTCGGTGTCAGTTATTTCTGTTCACCTTGTGATAGTCGTGCTGAAAAATAGTGGTTGCTCTCTACGGTCATAACAACAACAAAAACTGCATATTATCACATGAAAAATAACACTTCGATCCACTGAAAGCATAAAGATTGAGACATGACCCATGAAACATTCAGTTCTGTGGGATGTACACAAAGTGAGAGCTGCCTGGTTTCAAATAGAGGGATACTGGATATTGGGACGTTGTGGTGTTTTATAACACATGAATAGATTTGGCAGTTTAAATTCACATAAGGTTAATTTTACAACACGTTGATATTTTGTCTGAGAAGCCAAAAAAACAGCAGTGTTGTTGCTTTACCCTCTAAATTTACTGTCTCAAGGTCCTAACCAGTTCTTTGTCTGTCTCTGGATGATCAGATGTGGCAACGTGGCGGCCATCTTGGAGCTGGATGAGCATCTACAGCGGGAGTTCATCATATTCGAGGCAGCGCCACAAGAGACCAGAGGCATCCCCTCCAAGAAGCCAGTAGCTGACTATTTCCTGTGAAGTCTTTGAGCAGACAGCCATGATGTGTCGAAATCTCCGGTACCATTTCTCACCAGCCATCATCCATCCTGCTGCTGGACGGTTCTGTCAGTCTGAACTCAGAGCAGTTGGACAGAAAACCTGCCAAACCATGCGAAGCTACACGTGGCTTCGGCCTGAAGAGCTGGATTTTTGCCACACTGCCCAAGTCTGACAGAGCAGTCACTGTGAAAGGTGTGGGGGATGAGGTGGATACTGGGCCCATGACTGTTGTCACCTCTCAGCTATATAACATGGCCGTTTTCTTTCTCCCCTTGGCCTCCTTCCATTTCAGTCTGTTCTGTCTCTGTAGATACGACACTCTTCCTCCCTGGCTATACCTCCACCACTCTGTAGTATTTTCTTTCATGACAAACATTGTCATTTAGTTTTAGAAGTGTTTGGAAGGAGTTAATTTCTTTTCTAAAAATATGCAGGTGTAGGAAATCTCACAAGGTTATAAGGAATTCCTTCAATGCATATGCTGTCGTCGTTTTTGATTTTTGTATGATTGTTTCTGACATTATAAATTGCTAAATGACCTGAACCCCCCCCCCCCCCCACACACACACACACACACTCACACTTTTTGTTTTTATGTTTCTGTTTAACTGTCATCTTTGTCATTATTTAACATACCCAGTGCTGCTGCTCAGCACAGTCACACAAACACCAGAAATGTAATGACTGGCCAACTGGACTCAAAATACCATTGTTTTCTCTCTTAATTCCTTTTAATCTACAAATCTCTGTAGGTCTGTCATTTTTGATATTGTGAGAATAAAGTTTTTGTATCATTGCTGATTTATTTTCAGGTGTGGTTTAATGACCTGCATACTAACATACATATCCACATTGTTTGACAAAACAGTAGTTCTGTAGGAAGTTGTCATGTTGAATGGGTCAGTTCACCTTAAAACCATGCAGATAAAACCATTACCACAGTTTTCATGTAATTGTTTCCTAAAAGCACTGTAACATGACATGAACATTGCTGTCAAAAGCCAAACATGGCGTATTGTCAGCAAGATTTATTCTTATCATTTCTGCACAGATATAAATGAACAAGTTGCCTGTTCTGCCTGGATTCCTGTTTGTGTAAACTGTTAACGCCATTAGTCACACCACAACCCTGAACTTGACGTGGTCTCTGTTGAATAATTTCTATAACTGATTAATTTGCGAGTATGAGGCAATCTTACACATGGAGGTATGGAGAGAGAGAGAGAAGACATGTATCATGTCCCACTGTGGGAAATTATGATGATTTGTCTCAAATATAATACAAAAAATAAACAGTAAAATTATGTTTGAAAGTATTAAAGTAATGAGTCATAAGAGGTGGAAGAAGTATTCAGGTCCTTAAGTGAAGGTACCAAAACAGCAATGTAAAAATATGCCATTACCATTACATAAACTCCACAAGTACTAGCAACAAAAATGTCATTAAAGTATTAAAGTAAAACCATGTAAGAAGATTAGAGGGAATAATCATTAAATGGTGGAGCTGTTAACTCAGAATCTGAAATATGCCCCTGACTACACACTGCTTTTTGTAAGGCTTTATAAGCCCAAACAATTTAAAATAAGTAGTTCAATCTAACAATGCTTTTATTTTTAAAAGATTGTTATATTTTCCCTTAAAAGGAGTAACTCAAGCTGTCAAATGTAGTGGAGTAGAAAATACAATATCTGCCTCTGAAATGTAGTGAAGTGGAAGTATAAAGTAGTATTAAATGAAATAAGTACTAGTATTAAGATAAGATAAGATATTCCTTTATTAGTCCCACAACGGGGAGATTTATTTAAGTAAAGAACGGAAGTAAATGTACTTTCTGGTAGTTACTGTCCAATACTGCAAGTCATACAGTGACAGATGTACACAAAGGGTAGAGAAATGTCACTACTGATGTGCCCTTGAGCAATGCAGTTAGACGAGTGTTCAAGAAAAAGAGTGCATTACTCTCAGTCAAAATACTGTGGCTAAACAAAGGCTTGAAAAATACCCGAACTTAATCTTTGAAAAGAAAAACAACCCACAATTGTCAGGTTCATGTTAGCTGTAGGCGTATGTTTCCCTGCGCCTGTACAAACAGTTTACGGTAAGTTATTTTCTGGGTGAGAGTGAGAGAATACCCTGACAACAACGCCACTGTGTGGACGACTGACAAAATTACTGTTTTCAGGCACGGAGATACAGACTGAGCATGCAAGGCCAGGCTTTTCTGGTCTGACCAGACAAGTTTCAAGGCTAGTTTTTCAAGATCAACCAAAACCATACCCCCGCTCTCATTTACGAGTGCTCCAACCTAACCGGTAGTTAGAAAAAGTGCAACACCCGGAAACATAAGCGCTCTGCCTGTCTGCAGCATTTCTTTGGCACGGGAGCTGCCGGGCTGGCTGTTTCAGAGACCAGACACAAAAACACCAGGTAGGTTTGCATTTTACACTAGTTCCAGTGGGTGAAAATCGCGGCGTAAAGAGTGTTCGTTGAAAATTCCTACAAACTCCAGAGGGAAGAGAATTAATTTGCTCAAGGTTAATCCGCAACTTAGTCGTCAATTCCTCAAACAATCGGGAAAATCACTTGCAAACACTCAGCGTTTTGTTTGGTCTCACCCGGCGTCTGACCACACACAGCTACCATACACATTCATTATTAATCTGTGAGTCTAAACCAGCCGTCTCTACACACATACCGTTTAACATTGTGGGACGCTTGCCATTGTCACTGTCTGACAGTGGGCTGCGAACCTCCATTTCGAAAACCCACAGTTTATATATCTTTGCTTTTCTGTAAAAGGGGATCAGAAGAGACTTGCACTTGAACACATCTAATAAAACACTAAGAACTTCTGGTACATTCGGCTTACAATATTTTTTTAAATAGATGTTTCCTTTCCTTTGAAAACCTTGCGATCCACTTAAATCTTGCTAAATCATTAACATCTGGTGGGGTTTCACTTCAGTTCTTCAAAACACTTCCACAGCTGCTTGGTTTTTGTCATGAATAGCTAATATTTTCACTTTTTCATCCGTTACCCATAGTGCTCTGCCATCCTTTTTTTGCTGAGTCATTTAGACTTTAGGGTGTAACATCAGTGACCAGTACAAACATGTAGCATCCAGACTTTATTGGAATAGCCGAGTACAATCATCCCTCAGATTATGACCATGCCATGTTTTAATAAGTTCACCTCAATTCTGCAACAGGTATCCTAACTCTACAGAGGAATACTTAATGTGCGCAGTGAATGTATTCAACTATATATTTAATTCACTCCTCAACTAATGTCAGCTAAAAAGTGTTTTGTAAGAAACCCTTTTTTCATTGTCAAACTGAAATCAAATTCAACACCGACTATTGTGATAATGCAATAATCATCATTTTATGAAGTGAGAAAGGCTGAGATGTGTTTCTTTGTTTATGTGTGTGTTCCAGGTGAAAGGATGGACACCCAGACCCAGGTTTTGGACAGGCTGCGGTCAGCGTTTAACTCAGGCATCACAGTACCAGAGCAGTTTCGTCGAACTCAGCTCACTAAGCTTATGTCCTTGATCAAAGAAAATGAGGAGCTGATTTTGAATGCACTGCACAAAGACCTCGCAAAGGTGCAAGACTGTGCTCATGTGAACACCCGCCACTTCTTCCACACATTCAACACACAATTACGCAACCAAATCACAAGGGCTAATAGTCAGTGCTAAATGCTTTGCACAGCAATTCTGCCTGGTGCTAGTCACACCAATAATGGTGAAATTAAATATTTTATAAAGCCTGTAACCAAACTGTAATGTAATATTTCCACTCCTTCGCCTACTATTCTACATATTTCCACATAATAGAAACGACTGAAAGTCAGACTGCTTAAAAAATGTGTTTGTTTCTGCAAGTATGATTTTGTGATAAGTTCACACACTTTGTACAAACATGAACTCATTTTCGAATATATCATTCAATTTGTACGTTTTTGGTACAAGAAAAGCACACGCACACAAAAAGTTGCATGCACATATTCAGGGGTGTTTAAAGTGCAGTAAATAATTTGTCTGCAACAATTCAAGAATAACAAACATCCCTTTTTGTTTGCTGTCCTCGCACATCAGCCAAAATTTGAGGCCATCCTGTCCGAGGTCGAGATGGTCAGCAATGAACTGTACTACGCCATCACTAACTTATCGAGCTGGATGAAGCCGGAGTATGTCAGCAAAAACCTGGTAGGTTTGACAGTGATTTATTAATACTGAGCAAATTTTTATATACATTATAGGGCTCCACAATAATTTATTTTATTGATTATCAAAATTGTATCGGATATTATACTTGAGGGCTGAGTAGTACAACTCATGATGAGTAAACTCGCATTTAAAAAGACAGAGCAAGCAAATGTTTAGTATTTTTACCTTTTGGCAGTTGCTGATTCTCGGCTAAGAAAGTATGTGTGCAGCTGTTGTTCTTTCCAAAACACCTGTATTGTTGTATAACTTATTTTTGATACTTGTCAATTTCCAGGCCACAAAGCTAGATGACTGTTTTGTCCGAAGGGAACCATTGGGAGTTGTGTTAATCATTGGGGCATGGAACTATCCCCTGCAACTCCTTATGATACCCTTGGTCGCAGCCATTGCCGCAGGTATGATCCTCACCCACATCACCAGAATATACAGCACAGACCGAAAACGGCACTGTTCATTATTCTTCTATTACAATAAATCAAATGACGATGTGTAATGTTTAAGGGATCACTCCAGTAAGAAACCCACAGAGAAGCAGCAGCAGCAGCAGCAGCAGCAGCAGCAGCATCTCTGCAGTACCCTTCAGCTCCATGGAGCTTTGTAGCCTATTTAGCTCTTTGTTTTGGTTTTCCAGTTTGCAAACTCAGCTCATATCACCCATGTTTCCAGCTGCGCGGAATGCGCGGAGGGAATTTCATTACATCTGGCACTAATGTCCTCTTGGATCCAAGGATTAACTGATTCAGTTTTGATGGTCAAAGATCACACATTTTTCAAATGGTGCCAGGTGATCGTACTGTTTCAAGTCACGTCACAGTCACTTTTTAGATCTTGGTTGTTTTTAATGATATGAAGGATTTTAGTTATTGGACGTCTTAGAGTGTTACACATAGACACATAGTTGCGTGTGCCGCTGTTCTATCTCACATAAATTCTGCCCTCTACTGGACTCTATGGGCATTACTCTCCTCCAACCCTTTTCTCTTCAGCGATCGGTGAGTTTTACCCACTGGATAGCCGTGGCGGCCTGGGTCAGATGTCCCGCCCTTCGCGGCCTGGGGCGAAATATCAACAAATTACATCTCATATCAACAAATTGTTGATATAAGAAATAACCTATAGAAATAGTAATGTAATATAATATAATATTTTGCTGTGTAGGGAAAAAACAACAACACTATGAAAGCAGCAAGAGCGAATCAACACAGTGAAGTTGTGGTAACATGCTAACAAAGCTAAAGTACTCTGTACAGCTGAGAGGAACTTCAGAGTTGGTGATAATTCTCTGTGGGTTTCTGTTGTGATCCATTGCTAATATAAAGATATTTACTGGTTTAGCTTTAAGTGAACATACCACAACGTTTGCTGATCAGATTTTTGTATTGGGCAGAGGGAGGTCAAGTTGGGTACATCTCACAGGTTTCCTGTTCAACTGCTTTGCATTTACAAGCTGTCTGATCAAACCTAGAAGATAAATGATAAGCAAACATGAAAGTGATGGAAGGTATGATAAAGGCTGCTGTTCTGCAGTGGACCCTCCCATGTCACATGCCATCATTTTGAACACACAAGACTTGTTAAAACAGTTTATTTTTGTAAGGACATTACATCAAATCTTGCTTGAAATCGGTACGGGCTAATGACATTTTCAGATTCTTCTACATTTGATGCAAGAAGGATTCCCTTAAACTTTATTCCAGTTCAGGACAGGCTGACCGGCTGTCTCCACAAAAACTTACTATGTGCATTCCTAGTAAATGTGTCCTTTATGACAAAGTGAGGTTAGACGGCTAAGGAGCTACATTTGGGCTTAACATTTGCAATAAAGGACCAAAGAAACATGTGCAAACATAACTTCTGTCAAGTCAGTTACTGCTATCTTAACGGACTGACTGATGTCGGCATCTTTGACCAGGAAACTGTGTGGTCATCAAGCCTTCAGAGGTCAGCGCTGCCACGGACAGTCTGCTAGCAGAGCTCATCCCCAAATATTTGTCTCAGGTAAATCAAAGTTTCAGTTTAAAAAGGTTGTGTTTGTGTGTGTGTATAATAAGCAAGTAGTAAGTAGTAGTAAGCAAGTAAGTGAATGAGACACGTACAGTAAGATTGGACTCGCATTGTGGCAGGACTGTTACGCAGTAATCCGTGGTGGAGCGGAGGAGACCAAGGCTCTTCTGCAGAATCGCTTTGACCACATCTTCTACACAGGTAAAAGCTTGCATGATGGATCCGATCACTACGTGTCACAGTATTTCAATTGTAGATATTAGTATATTGTCCTTTACACTGGTCACCAAGACCATAATTTGCCTTCAGAGTCGGCTTTATTGGCCAAGTTTGTGTACACGTCCAAGGAACGTGACTCCAGTTTTAATCTGCTCTTTCATGTTACACACAGTTCCAATAGAGAACCAGCTAAACAAAGACAACAAAGCTGAGCAACGATAAGTAGGTAAAATAAACACTGATCTCATTGTTGACATACCAGTAGGTGAAAGAAATATATTAGCTAACATTAGCCACCATGAGTCAACCATGGGTCATACCAGATCAAGAAAGTGTATTGAAATGAGTGAGGGTGTGTTTTATTGCCTATGAATTCAACTTTACATCTGTAAGAGAGAGACAGTAGTTATTGTTTTCCATTTTTTTTAAGAGTTACAGTTCCGCTTTAAACCTGGGGTGTACATTTTCCCCCTGCGCTGAATTAATGTCAGTATTTCACTGTGAATATGGATGATGAGGTAAATCTCTCTTTGCTTAACACACACTTCATTCAAATTGTGTGTGCAACTTGATCAACTCCACTGGCTTTGTAATATATGATTCGATATTAAATCTTTAAATACTCAGTTTACAACAATGTCAAGACGGGAACCTCTTAATTAAGTAAGTGAGGAAAATAAATAAATACATACAGTAAGTGGTATTTTTAAACACATTTCTGGTCCAGTATTGGGACTTCAGGATGCTGATGTTGGTCAGTCTATCATCAACCCAACACTTTGGTCCGTAGCAAGATATCTTGAGTCCCATTAACCAGATGTAGAAACCATGTTGCATTTCCACTCTGGACGCTGACTTTTCAGCCCTGTCTTTTAGGCTCTCAGACTGTGGCACGCAGCATCCTGCAGGCAGCCTCAGTCCACCTCACCCCGGTGACCTTGGAGCTGGGCGGGAAGTGTCCATGCTTCATATACGGACGGGTGAACATCGCAGCCGCTGTTCGGCGCTTGGCGTGGTCCAAGTATTTTAATGTCGGCCAGAGCTGCGTTGCTCCAGACTATGTGTTGTGCTCGCCTGCCACCCGCGACGCCCTGGTGCCTGCAATGCGAGAGGCCCTGGAGGAATTCTACACCAAGGAGCCTCAGGCCTGTCCTGACCTCTCCCGCATTGTGTCAGCCCGACACTGGACCCGACTGATGGATCTACTCAAGAGCTCCAGCGGCAAGGTTGTTTTGGGAGGAGAGAGCGACGAGGAGGACAAATACATTGGTGAGATTGTGTTATTTCTTCTTCCAAATGTGACATAGTCTAACTTTAAGGCTTTGAAAGGTAAAACAGACAAGCATTTATTTAAATTCTCCAAATATAATGAGGGGGGAAAAAAACACTCCAAAAACAAATGAGAAACTTCTGACAAAGTTGACAAGACATGGTTTATTCATCTCTTAAATTGTGAGTAAGAATAATCCCTCAGTTAATTGTTCAACACCGGAGCCCAAACCCATTCAGAGTTAACAAAGTATTGTGAAATTCTTAAGTATCAGGTGTTCATTGAGGGTAGGCCAAATAACAGAAACACATTATAGGATATGTTCATGAGGAATTCGTCTTCGAATGCATCTATGATTATTTTAACCTCAGGGGAATCAACAGTTCACAGAGGTTTCTCTTTTCTACATTTCTGACAAACTGGGCTCATGTCCTCATTGCAGGTTCTGGACTTGTTCTTTGCTTTAACTAACTTCTTCAGTTTGTCACATAATCAGTAACCATCCACCTAGATTGAAAGAGACGGCAGACATGACACATTTTCAGTGCAATTACAGTAGTTTGACTTTTAGAATAGTTTGGCCTTCATAAGATCATACATGAACTCAGAAATGTCTGTAATTATCTAATTTAAAGTCTTCTCTATGTTGTTAAAGGAACAGTTCACCACAAAATTAAAATTCAGTCAGTATCTACTGCCGATGTAAAGTTGGGTGAAGTTTGTTCATCTACACAGTGGCTGTAAGTAAATCATTTCTTCATTTAGTAATACATATTATGATGTCTTCTGTCAACACGCTCTCCTCAGCTCCCACGGTGGTGGTGGATGTGGCTGAAGATGACGTGCTAATGCAGGAGGAGATTTTCGGCCCCATCCTGCCCATCATCACTGTTGATTCGTTGGAGGAAGGCATCGAATTCATCAACCGCAGAGAGAAGCCGCTGGCCCTCTATGTTTTCTCTGACGAATCCTCTGTAAGAGCACAGAACTCTGCAGCCTCCCACATTACACTTGTCGATAAATTGTATTATATATA
>JBBPCS010000672.1:870009-888596 GCA_037974645.1 Hollardia meadi
TGTGTGTGTGTGTGTGTGTGTGTGTGTGTGTGTGCGTGTGCACATGGGCCATTTTACAGAATTGGTTCAGAATTGGAAACATTTAGAAATTTGTCTTTTTGTATAATTTGTATTGTATTATTCTATAATATGTTTATAATACACAAGCATTATACAAAATTGGGACTTTCCACCATATTTCAACAAAACATACAATTCAAGTCAATTTTATTTGTATTAAATTTTATTTATATATTATTTATATACTTTATATAGAGAACTGGCTACCTGTCCGGTGTGTACCCCGCCTCTCGCCCAATGTCAGCTGGGATAGGCTTCAGCCCCCCACAACCCTGCATAGCATAAGTGGTGATAGATAATAGGCGGATAGTTTATATAGATAATTGCCCCTCTATTTTATGTATATTTATTTATGAGTTTATTCCATACTATGTCAAATTTCATTAATGCGATTGGTATATCCTCCAGGTTGTACCCTCGGCTCTCTCTTCCAAAGCTGTCCGGCTCTCAGCAGCTGTGCCCCTCCGCTCCACTCAGTCTTCACCCGCAACATGCGCACATTTTTAGCTTAAGTTAAATATTTTTAGCTTGCGGGATTGTGTCATTTGCATCACACTAATCACATCATTTGCATCGCCTATGTGAGTAGACTGTATTGTGAAACAATAAACTTTTGGTCAACATTATGCCTGCTAAACGTCTGCATATTAGCATTGTCATTGTGAGCCTGTAAGCATACTCACTTTAGCAAAAAAGCATTACTGCTTTCTTTCAAAGTATAGCATCACTGTGCTGTATTCATGTTTGTAGACTCTTATTCCACCAACGAAAGGAGGCTGACAAACTAAAACTGTCAAACTTGGCGGTGCTGATCAAAAATGAATCACCATTCTGTTCCAACGTTGCCTATTTCTCATCTCAAATATTTTCAGAAGCTTATTATTCACTTTAGTGAAGGCTGCCATTTTGTGCTTGCTTGAAACCAAGAAGCCTAAAACCAGGCACCTCCCAACTCACAGTATGTCACCCACCAGCAGGAGCATTTATTGGTCTGGTGTAGCACAGTGCACTGAGGCTGTTGTAGGTTTTCAGTCTTTTCGGCAAAATTGATTACCACCAACATGTTTCTGTTTTCTCTGGTCTTGTAGCACCAATTTCAAAAACATTTATTTAAAAAAATATAAGGTCATCTTTCCAGCGGTGACATACTTCTTGAACAGATTTAGTGTTATAAAACGTCTCTGAAACAAGCAACTCTTCAAGAAAACTGGCCCTCACAGTATACACTCTGGCATACAAAACTTACATGCAGCAATAAAAAAAAGTTGCTCTCAATAGTGCACGCTCCACTTACTACTCTGGCCTCATCCATTCCAATTCTTCTAACAAGCTTCTCAAACCTATGGATAGTCTCTCCCACTCCTTCACAGTTAAAAATGTAACTTCTTCATGTCATTCTACCAACCAGCTGCCCACTTACAGCAAACCCTCTCCTTCATACGCCATGTTAATAACGTAACAAAAGTGCCTTTTTTTTTCATCTTAAAAAACTTTGCCTGTCTTCGCCCCCACGTTCGTTCTCAGCTGCTGAAATGCTCATCCATGACTTCATCACCTCACAACTCAACTACTACAACAGCATTCTGTATGGCACATCAACCAAGATTCTCAACAAAGTACAATATTTTTAAAACTCAACTGCCACCGTCAACCGTCTGAGATCACATCACCCCAGTCCTTCAAAACACTGACTGGCTTGCCGCTCAATTCAAAATTCTCCTCATCGCCTACAAAGCCTTCCACAAACGAGCCCCTTCTGCAGACATTAACCTCCTTACCCCTCTCACTCAGTCCAAGCATTGGACCTGGGGGACAGGGCCTTGATGATGGGGCTAGATTGATAAGGGATCACAAAAGCTACCTGCTCAGCATCATAGAAGGAGAACAGGGAGACAAATTTGGCCAGTAGGTGGTGAACGTAGTGGAATATTTAGCAGCTAATGATTTTTTTCTCTGGAGGTAATGGAGACTAAAACAGACATAAAAAGAGGGTTTAATGTTGGACTTCAATTTGACAAGTGGACAAAAACAAGACTCAAGTGAAGCATATGTTGCTCTGTGTCTGCTTGATGTGTAAATTGGCAAATGGTTGCTAACAAGTTCACCTTATCAGCTTAAAGGGTGATAATATGTCATTGTTGTGTTCACAACTCATTTTAAATGGTCCAACAATCAGTTGTTGCACAAAACAATTTATGAGTGCAAAATTCTGATTTGGCATATGATCCATTTTAAAACTGCTCTCTGAATACCAGGGCTGTTGTCGTAGATTTGGAGTTCTTGCTATGTGTTTTTGCAGTTCCGTTTGTTAAGCAAAATGAAAGCCTAATGAAACCCCCTCCCCCTCTCCAGGTGAAGATGAGGAGTTAGGACCGCCCCCTTCAGTAGACGAGGCGGCTGATGCTCTGATGACCAGGCTGGGCTTCCTGCTCGGGGAAAAGATAATCAGTGGAGAGCCGGGGTCATCTTACCATGCCCAGGATGATGAACAGGTAATCAACCCACACACAGACGCACACTAGGTTGTCTTTAGTAACTAGCAAAACAGTTTTAAACAGAAAAGGTTGAGTATCCTGTAGCAAATACAGTTTTCAGAGGTGAATTCAACCATGTTGTAATTTGAAGTAGTTACTGGTGTTGTAACAATTCCAGAAAAGTTGGGATGCTCTGTAAAACATTAACTAAACAGAATGTGATAATGTCCTAATCCTTTTTGACATTCAATTCAAATAAAAACAGTACAAAGACAATATATTTAACGTTTTTCAACACGCAATTGCAAGGAATTTGGAGAATCTGGAGAAATCTCTGCACGTAAGGGGCAAGGACAAAAACCAACATTGAATGCTCGTGACCTTTGATCACTCAGGTGGCACTGCATTAAAACCCGACATGATTATATGAAGGATATTACTACATGGACTCAGGAACACTTTGGAAAACCATTGTCAGTAAACACAGTTCATCGCTGCATCTACAAATGCAAGTTAAGACTCTACCATGTGAAGTGCAAGCCATACACGATCAGCCACAACATTAAAACCAAGTGAATAACATTGATCATCTTGCTACAGTGCATATTCTGCTGGGAAACCCTGGATCCTGGCATTCATGTGAATGCCATTTGACACAAATCATCCGCCCCCTTGCAGATCAAGCACACATCCCCATGGCACCGGCACACCCCGATGACATTGGTCCCCCAGCAGGACAATGCGTGCTGTCACACCACAAAAACTGCTCAGGAACAGCCAGAGGAACATGACAAAGAGCTTAAACTCTCTGGGCCTCAAAATGCCCCAGATTCAAATCTGACTCAGCTACATGGGACATGCCGATCCATGGATGCCATCGGGGAGTGCTGTTGCCTTAGGGGGTTTACTTTGTCTGAAACAATGTTTAGGAGGTTTTTATGGGTCAAAGAACATTCATATGAATATCGGGACCCAGGGTTTTCCACTAGAACATTGTACTGTAGCCATGATCAATGTCATTCAATGTCAGTGGTTTCAATGTTGTGGCTGATCGGTGTATATCAACAACATCCAGGAACGCCGACTTCTCTGGGCCTGAGCTCATCTGAGATGGACTGACCCAAAGTGGAAAAGTGTCCTTCGGTCTGACGAGTCCACACTTCAAAGGTGCATTACCGCCACCTTCTGAACTGGAGTGTGGATCGGAACAGGTTTTATTACGGCTCTTAAGTCTAATCTTTTCCAAAAAATGTAATATAGCCCTACACCCCACATGCCCTGAGTTCAATTGAAGCAATTATGTTATTTTAAGTTGAACGTGATCATTTTCCAGCCTGTATCATTGCGTCATTGAAAGGGTTCGCAATAGTCCCACTAAGCCTTGTGCGCATAGGACTGCAGGTACTTCAGGCATGCCGAGGATACACACAGGCATCCTTGGAAATTCGCTGTGCTAAGGACTCTGTCTTTGAAGGATCCTGGACATTCGAAAAGTCCTTCGGTGGCATTTGATGATGTAGGATCCTTCAGATTCAGCTATTTGAGGATCCTTCCTTGACTTTGAGAAACAACCATTGTCTCTTCCCTTTCCCACAGAGGATCTCTCCTTCCTCCAGTCTGGCCAGTAGCAGCACCTCCCCCTGCTCCACGCTGCAGCCTCCTGCTGGAGGGGAGGGCAACAACATCAACAAGCATGCCTCCGCTAACCATGCCTCTGTCACCTCCCCCACCTCAACACTGGAGAGCAGAGACAGCGGCATCATAGGTGACATACTGTAGATACAGCTTCTTTAAAAAGAAACCCTTACACTGCTAAATTTTTTAACTTTTCCAGTCGTTCCCTCACTCTCTCTTACAGCCACGCTGACCAGCTATTCTGCTGAGTCGGCAGCAGGGCGGGAGGACAGCACCAAGTACCACAGTGATGGTTACCATGGCAGCAGCTGGCAGAAGGTGGGCCGGGTGGTGGTGGCCTCCACATCCTCTTCCTATATGGTCGCAGCAGGAAGAGCACATGACGGCTTCTTGTACAGGGTGGAGGACAACATGACTGCCTCCACTTATAGCCTCAACAAACTGCACCCAGACCGAGGCCCTGGCTCCTCCCACTCACCAGGCTCCACCCTCTCCATCCCTCTCTACCTCATGCCCCGCCCCAATTCAGTTGCTGGTAAGATGGCGAATGTGTGGTGTGCGAAGTGCATGTGTTAATCAAGTGGCTTCAGTGCTCTCCAACATGCTTGTTACTGTTGGGAAAGAAATATATCTTTCTCAACTATAGTGATTTCAGTTGTGATAGTGAGCAAACAAAGCCTTGCTTCCATGATAATTACCCTGGGTTTAAAACAGGGCATCTAACAAACAGAGCCATACATAGCTTAACTCACCAAAGGCCTCATTTCACCATAATTAACAACAAGATTCCGAAAACAATTACTGCGTCAGTGGAGCTAACTTTTACACTCTTTTCCACGTCTGCAGTTCAGAATAACATGAGGCAACTTTATGAATATTAAATCTTTAAAAATTCCAAGAGATGATGGTTGCAAATAATAAGTGTGCACACTGTAGCCTTTTTATCAGACAGTTATAATGTTAACAACAGATCAAATGGCAGAATTATCACTAAACTTTGCAGTTCCACTCAACCCTAGTTTAGCATCATTTAGCTACTTGTTTTAGTGTTACAGCCCACAAATTTACAGTTGTCTTAAAAATGTTGTTTACATTTCAAAAAGGACATGCTGTAATCTGTTAATTATTATTAGATTCATTTAATGGCAAATAGTCATCAACAACTCCATAACAGTGTATCTCCATATTACGCCGTATTAGCTAAGCCACGTCCATTTCTGAGTGATCCAATTAAATTTTAAAGCATTGATTTATTTCTGATTCATAATGAAATTGTGCCCACATATTCTCTTTCACACAGAAATACATCACATTACAGACGCTAAAGATGCTCTAAATCCTCTTTCATCATGACTTTAAAGGACAATATTTGCTATTAGCTTGGAATCAGCGTTGAATCTGTAAATAGGTTATAATAACTGTTTGCTAATATGTGAGCCTTTGCTTATACGATTATATAATGTCAATGTTGTGTTTATAGCTTGTTCCACAAAAAATTCAACTAAGGCACCTTTAATTAGCTCCCAGTACCTTAAAAAAACGCATTTTGGTCAGACTTAATCAGCCATTCTTTCTTCAGATTTTTTGTCAGAGTCTTAGACTATCTGTAGTTTTCTTTCCTTTTTAGCTTTGGCAACACATACACGTTTATGCCAGTTAATACATAATTGCTCATAAAAAACATGCTTAGATATCATCAGTTAACTTTTTATATTAACCATAAACTTAAAGGAGTAGTCCAACATTTTGAGAATTGACATCAATGTGTGTCTGTGTGTTACACATCTGTGTGTGTATGGAACTGGATTCACGACTTGGTCAGGGCATAGTTAGCCTAGAAATGTAAAAAAAAAAACCAAAAAAAAACCAAGGTGATAACGAACTCCATGGTTAAAAAAAAAAATCATTAGACTGAAAAACAGACTGCCTGGGGAACATGTTCTCATCTCACCCTCCCTTTCCGTGTTTCATAAAAACTAAAAGCCATGAACACGTTGGGAAAGGAAGGAAGGAGGAAGGAAGGACATGTATGACGTTTCTCAAAACACACACAATCATACGCACAAGATATGAGGCACAGCCAGCTCTGACATTCTCTGTGGTGTGAGAGGATTGTAACTGGAGTGATTGGATCAGACTTTTGGTAGATTTCTGTCGGTAAGTTTCCAGCATTTTTCAGTGCTTTGTTAGCTTTCACATCAGCTTTATATTGCCTGTAATGGAAGTCAAGACACTGAGCTCCTCGGACAATATCCTACAATTCCTGCCTGTTCTTCACTTCACTAATGATAGATAAGGAAAGGAAGACAAAGCTTGATTTGGTGAAAAAACAACAAAATCGTTAACCACAAATCTGCATAACTCCATTTTTTTAAAATTAGACCTTTCAGTGTTTCAAACACTGGGTTTGTTCGTGGTTGTATTTAGATTTTAGCTTGTTTTATGAATCTATTGGTTCTGCTTGAGCCCTGGGCACCATGGAGCATAAGATCACCAACAAAACAGCATTGAATTCACAAATTGTAAAGTCATGCACTATTTTGGAAAATTCACAACGTGATGTTTCCAGCGGAGAAACCAGGAAGTCACTTTTCACAACACAAGAAACTAAAAAAGTCAAGAAAAAAAAGAAGTAAAAAAAAAGTAAAGTCACATATTGTAACCCCCTGTAAAACCGCAACTTTTCTTTTTTAAACATGAATAACATATTTCCATTAACAATGACATGTTATAAATGCTGGTACATGGATTTTGTTACCCTTGGACAAAACCAGGCTACTTGGTTCCCCCTGTTTCCAGTCTTTGTGCTATCCTAAGCTAAGCTAAACATCTCCTGGCAGTAGGTTCATATTTACCATACAAACATGAGACTTGGTGACTTACTCTCACCAAAGAAGCTAATAGGCGCATTTCTCCAAATGTTGAACTTTTAATTTACGTAGGACATGTTTAGCCTAGCTTAGCATAAACACTGGAATCAGGAAGAAACAGCTAGCCTGTTTCTCTTCAAAGTAATAAAAAATACACCTATCAACACCTTGAAATCTCAGTAATTAATATGCACACAAACACTACTTATCAACAGGCCTGCTCACAGAAATGGCTGGGCCACTGAAAAGGTCTGATGAATGGGCCCTCCTTCAATCTCCTTTACTCATATTGAAACATGAGCGTGCGCTCTCTCTCCTACATAAACACATGAACATCTTCGCTGTCATCAACATCATCCTCTTTCTCACCGTTGGTGGTGGCTCCTTCACTTACACTAGCTACTTTTGGCTAATAACATTAGTTGTAACGTTAGCTTCCTGCTATCCTTTGCCTCTTCAGCCCGGCTGGGAGCAGCTTTCTGAGCTGACTGAAAAAAGTTGGTCATTACGTTATTTTTTGGGTCTAAAGCCCCAGCTCCCTGTTCTTTCTTCTTTTTTCATTTCTGGCATCACGATTTATGTGCAGGTCCTGACATAGAAAGGAAATTCACTCCAACGTTAGCTAGTAGTGAGTTTAGATCAGTAAAAATCTCAGGTCTTGTGGCCGCCCGTGCTGCATTTTTGAAGTTGCATTCACAAAAAACATAAAAACAACTCATACCATTTTCAGGAGAGGAGGTTTTCATCATGAAACATGGTACATTTTACGTAAGCAACAATATATAAAATGTTTATTTTTGTTGTTTTAATAAGTAATGGTAAAAATAAAATTTGGTTATAATAGCTTATATTTAGGATGGCCTTCCTGGGCCCCCCTTGTGGGCTGGGCCCCAGAAAGCTTTCCCCTTTTTCCCCCCTATGGGCGGCCCTGCTTATCACAAATAGTTTCATGCTTATCCAAAACTTGGAAAAACTCTAAATGCTACTACCCACTGCCTGTGCAGAAAATAAACTTTCATCATCATTGTGTCTCTCTGATAAACTGATTAGATTTTGGTGGTATGACAAAATGAACTCATGAACTGAACAGATACAAGCAGCATCCAAATTATTACCACGTCCTCCCATCATTGTGTCTCTCTCTAGCCACTAGTTCTGCTCACCTTGAAGATCTAGCCTATCTGGATGAGCAGCAGAGACACATTCCTTCAAGAACATCCCTCAGAATGCCCAGACAGAATTCTGGGAGTCATAGTCAACAGGACCACAGAGGTAAACACATACAAACACACACTTATTTCAAACACACATACAGACTACTGTTTTATAAGCAGTACAACAAAACATCTTTGTTCCCGTCTTCTCCTGCAGTTTGTTTCACTCCCTCTCTCAACCTGAAGCCCCTCCATTTTGAGATTCCTGGCCTCTCGTCTGATTGGCTGTTCACCGGCAGGGAATGGCTCTTCCAGGAGGTGGACGCTTGTCTTCGCAGTGGTGAGCCGTCAACCAGTCGGGGCGTGGTGATCGTCGGCAACATGGGCTTTGGCAAAACGGCCATCATCGCCCGTCTGGTGGCACTCAGTTGTCATGGAAACCGACTGTGGCCAACCGCTGTCGGCAACCAGACCATGCCTACACGTAAGCAGAGAATGATGACTATCTGTGGTAACTGGAGAGGTTGTTTTCAGTTTCAGTCCATTGCTGAGTCACGTTACTCATAGATCACTATACCCTGTATACAGAGTGTACTTCAAAATATTACCATCATCTTTCTAGAATACTTTTTATGAAATACAATAATTACTCCTGGTTGATACAGAAAGAGAGATATCAATGACAATAAATATAAAATGTACAACATTACAATATTAATACACTGCACTGAATTTCATTTGAACCGATCAATGTGTTAATAGGTTGAATCTTGAACTTGACCCAATGATAGCCGTAACCGGATTTCGGGTTTTTGGGTTATGTCAGTCCCATTTGTTTGAATGTGGTAGTTCAGGAACGCCTTCCGGAAAAATCTTCAAATTTGGCACAACTGTCCAGTTGGACTCAAGGATAAACTGATTAGATTTTGGTGGTATGACAAAATGAACTCATGAACTGAACAGATACAAGCAGCATCCAAATTATTACCACGTCCTTCCACTGACCTGCCACCCATTGACGCTATTTGACACAAACATCACACCACTTCTTCTCAGACTCATTATACACACTTTGCAACGATCTGTTGAACCTACACTTTACAATGATGGTCATTAAGGATAAACGTCTACAAATCTTTTCGTCAGTCATAAAAAAGTGCTCTGTATAACTTCAGATGTTGTCAGATAACCATCAGATTCAAACATTTTCTTCAGTATCACCAGTAACCCAGATAGTTATCTGTAGAGTGCAAACAGGACCTGCTAATAGCCAAAAGAGCATGGCTTTCCATGATACAGATTTACCATATGGTGTAGATACTCAGAGATACTATATTTAGACATTCAGCAAACTTCATCCCTCCAATATATTTGCTGGGTTGTGCAGAATAAAGCATGACTGATGTGGCGCAGATGCTACTTTTACATCATCATCCGTACTGAAGCCTGGCACCTTGTGTAACTTGACAGTAGGAATAAATTGGGACGTCTCACAAGAGCACACAAAACTGGCAGGAGAGTGAGTATTTTTGTGAATAGCTTTCTCCACTTTATTGATACACATGTAGGACTACCTTCATTTTTCTCTGCACTTATTTACTGGATTACAGCATGGCCCAGTTTAGTTTGGACTCAAAAAAAAATCATGGAAAAATCATGAAATATGACCCAATATAATTCCAATTGCATTTTCCTGTAAAAGCTTCTGTTCTGTTTCCATTATTCTTTCATTTCAGTTGTAAAGCTTTTATTTAGACTCAGTTTAGAATTGCTTTTTTTCATTTGTCAAAGGTAAGAATCAGATACGAATCATGCTTTGTCATTTGTTTGATTTAGGTGTGTGTTATTTTGTATATTTTTGGCAGCTAAACTTATACATTTACATATGAGGGAAATTAATGGCAGTAGAAAACAACTTAAAACAGAAAATGAAGCAGGCAAGATGGTTTTTGTATCATACAGGACCAATCCAGAAGTGTTTATGTGACAAACAAATGTAGGTACAGACACAGATAGTAGCTGTGTAGTACACCCCAAATTGACTTGAAATTGATGGGACCTGTCTTTTCTCATAAATTTGGACAGTTTATGTCAAAGTGGCCAAAAAAACGACGTTGCACGATGCACATAAAATTAGGTCTGAAAATAAAATAAATGCAGTTTAATTCAGGCACTTGAAGGGGACAGTGAAGGGACATAGTAAATTGTTGACAGGAGCCCATATCACATACTTGCCAAATGACTCCCACTGAGTTATTCCAGCCACAAAGACAACCTTATGCATTCTGTAAGAGACAGCTGAGTCATCACGCAGAAGCCAATATAATCAGCCAGACTCACATCCAGCAGCACGTCTCACAGCCGAGCCTACCACCAGAAAAACCCATGAAGTCATGCAGTGGAAAAAATCCATGAAAGCAGTAGAAATGCAGTTAAGAGTAAAGAAGGCAGTAGCCACAATTAAAGAGACAAATTGTTTTTGTCGTTACATCTCAACTGAGATTTAAAAGGTTAAAAAAATTCTAATACTCTAATACTTTCCCCAACCCTCACTCCAGACGTAGAGGCTGTTTCTTTCTCCCATGATTCCCTGGGAAGAGGAGGAGGGGGAGATGAAGCAGGAGGAGGAGGAAGCTGTCCAGGGACTCCAGAGATGAGGAGGAGACAGGAGGAGGTACTGAGGAGGCTTGCAGGACAGGTAGGACCTTAATACACAATAGAATTGTAGAAAGTCGTTATTGAACATAGCTAAGTACATTCACTTAAGTGCTGTGCTCATGCAGTTTTTTGATTTTTGTACTTGACTTGTTTCCATTTTATTCTACTTATGCACTGCATTTCAGAGGGAAATGGTGAACTTTCTACTCCGCTACATTTACTGTATCTGCAGTAAATGGTCACTTTGCAAATAAAGAATTTTCATACAAAAACAATATAATTGTGTGTGTATAAAAGTGTGAGTGTATAAAATATGATGCACTGTTGAAATTAAACTGCCCAACAGTATAAAGTAGTTAAGATTAGCTCCACCTCAACCAGCCACAATATTAAAATGCTGTTAATACATTTTTTAAATCAGTAATACTGTAACTGAGAAGGCTGTTTTGCCTCTAATACTTTAAAAAACTTTTTTTATAATACCTCTAAACTTTGACTTAAGCAAAATATTTCACCACTCATCAGTCTGTACAGTACATATGTACCTGGAGCCAGTAGATGGTTAGCTTAGCTTAGCATTAAGACAGGGGACAAGTCTTGTCGTCACATTGAGATTGCCAGGCAGTCACTCCACCCAGCCAAGAAATAGTCTGGAGCACAGTAACAGCAAGGGATGAGCGAGTTCACATTATCTGTAACTGTGTCTGTTCAACCAACTAAATTATGTGTATCTGTATCTTCACTCGGAATGGGCGGAGCTTAAATCCCAACTGGGCAGGACTGACTGGAAGTTATAAATTTAAGCCTGAAATTGATATGTGTTGATCAGAAGTTGCTACATATATTATTTATTAGAAAACTACGACTCAGAACTGAGCTTCAGAGAGATGTTTCTGATCGCAAGAGTAAGAACTATTTACATACTTTTTTATGAACTTGAATGAACAGACTTACTGTAAGTCAGCTACCTACTGACGATTGTCCTTCATCACTAGAACGGATATTGACACGTTTTTGTACGAATTAAACGAACAGGATTTAACATACTGTTCAGTGAGCTTTAGAGGTGCTAGTAGGTGGATTTTGTATTAGTAAGCATTGTCTAAAATGACAAACCTTTAAACCTTATCTATGAAAATGATTCCAAACCTAGCAAACACACTGTAGTTATCAGAGTTAACCTCAGTGTGATGCTGGGTTCAGAATGCCCAGCAGACACATTTCATCACTACATTTCTCTGAAACTTAAATTATAAATAATAATAATGCAAACATTGCTCCCTGTGTGTCTTTACAGGTAGTTTCATATCACTTTTGTCAAGCCGATAACTGTCATACCTGTCTGGTTCCGGAGTTCGTCCACAACATGGCGGCCATGTTAAGCGATGCCCCTCAGTTGCTGGCCTATCGGGAACTGCTGCACTGCTCACGAGAGCTACAGAGCACTCTTAGTCTGCGCTCCTGCATCCAGGATCCAAGCTCTGCCCTCCAGAGAGGAATACTAGAACCACTGGACACTCTCTACAGAGGTACGTACAGATTCTACTGTATTCTGCTGGCTTCTTGTTCTGTTAAACCAAAGTCAGTGCTTAATCTGTTCTGTTCTACATTGTTTTTTATTCCAGAGAGGAAGTTGCACGTGGAGAGGGCGGGGCTTATTATACTGATTGATGGGCTTAACGAGGCAGAGTTCCACAGGCCAGACTACGGTGACACACTGACTTCCTTTCTGTCCCGAAACGTCCAGAAATTTCCTTCCTGGTTGAAGGTCATTACCACTGTCCAGACCAGTCAGCAGGTATGCACACTCTACACACACAAGCAAAAAACCAAAACTATATTCAACTGTTGGATGTTCTGATGAATGCATATATTGTATGCATAAATTTAAAGGGACAGTTCACCCCCAAATTAAAAATACATATTTTTACTCTCTGTAGTGTTATTTATCCATCTAGATTGTTTTGGTGTGAGTTGCTAGGTTTTGTAGATTTCAGCTGTAGAGATGTCTGCCTTCTCTCCATTATAATGGAACTAGATGGCACTTTGCTTGTGATGCTTGAAGTGCCAAAAAAAAAACTCAACAGCAATGTCTCTTTCCAGAAATCATGACCCGGTTACTCAAGATAATCCACAGACCTTGTTGTGAGCAGTTTCATGTAGGAGCTAATTTCTTTCCGCATCACCATCCAGAAGGAAGCCCGCATCTACTCATGGATGAGAAGCTAGCTAATAAAGCTAATTGAGCTAGCTAATGTTACAGCTCAGCCGAAGAGGACACCATTAATGTTTACACCCCGCCCTGTCACGACCACGAGCCTCTCGTCCATGAGTAGATCCACATTTCCTTCCTATTACCTGTGCGGTGATATGGTGTAGTTCAGTGGAAAGAAAATAGTTCCTTCTGCACTCTCTTCTGCATTTCTGCACCTCTCCAGTAATTCACACACTATCCAAAAACTTTCTCACAGCTTCTACAGCTATTTCTATTCTCTCAGATTTCCTTTTGGCCTCAGCAGCACAAATAATTACCATGGACAGAAATGCCAAGAACTTAATTTTGTCCTTACAAAACCAATACTCATCATTCTTCCTGCCAGATTTGTTCTCTCTTACTCATAGCCTTCTTTTAGACCTGATTCTCATGACTTCCATCTCTTTCTTTCTTTTTGGACAGTCTGCTCTCCATGCTTCATGACTCCCCTCGCACTGATTACACTTGGGTTCTTTTCCACAGTTTCAGCCGTTGGACATCTCACTTTTACATTTACCACATATCCCAAATCATGTCGACACACGAGCGAGCTGTGTCCAAATTTTCCAACAACGTCTGCACTGAAATGACTTTGGAACAAAAGGCCTTACTAGGTAACTGATATGATCTAAAAATACTCAGTCAGGCAGGATGTCTGAGTCAAAATATGTAGGTTTACATCTTTCTCCATCACTCATCTTCATTCTGTGGCTATCAACCACTTTGGATGTAAATCTACTTGCACCAACATTATACAGTACTCCATCTATATCACCCTTTACTGGGACCCTTCTATTAGGTGTGAAACATGAAATACCTGATGCCTTTCTTCAGTTGTCTCTGTGACACGCAGCCAACAATAAATCCACATCTTTTTACATCAACTTCTTTTCCAAATTTGTCCTTAATCCAACTCTCCAAATCTGTTCCCAGACAGTTTTATTCCAGTCAATTGGATTTCTCTTCTTTTCTCTTCTCTTCATTCTCAATATTATCTCTTTTGTGCCTTCTCCTTCCTGGTTTCTTCCCACTGCTCATCCATCACGTGGTGTGAAACAGCCTTAGACTGTAGAGCAGACGCAGAATTGGTGCGTGCTTTAACATTGATCATTCAGCACGTTGTGAGGACAGACTACACATGTGCAAATCAATAAAAAAAAAAAAAGGTCTCAGGGGAGACAGAGGCACAGATAGTCTCTGCCTCAGAATTCAAGGACGGTGGTTTATAGGAGCAAGCTGCAGCAAAAGAAGCATACTGTACTTTTACAACACCTATTCTAAGTAGTTTTACTGGAGTAAAGTAATCCTGAGACAAATTATGAATAATGAACATTTAAAATAAAATAGATAAAAATCCTACATCTATGAATATGGAGAAATAATTAAAGATACATCTATGATGCAATCTCAACATCTCTTTTTAGCTTTGGTGAGGCACTGCCTACCCTGGCCGCACATCACTGTTCACGCTGTATTGAGTATTTTGTCAGATTGATTGTTATTTGGGGTGTTTTGACTGTGCATTCATACGTCTCGGCACATGGAGAGCTGTTTTCTCCTCTACTCTGCTCTCTGCTGGACTGTTACAGTGTGTAACCACCATCTTCACTTCTCACGACAGTAGGTTTTATGATGTTTGCCAGTTTCATTTTTTCATGACAAATATCAGGTATGGTGCTGTCTCTGTACCATCTGTGTGCATATGATGCACTGTGATGCGTCATTGCGCTGTGACAGAGTATGGACTGGTTACTGATTTGTTGTGAAGTGTGTGTGTGTTTGTAATTGTGGGTAGAGAACAGACCCAGTGGGGCATGGACCACATCCTGCTTAGACCTTATCCCACTAGCCATAGCCTTAGAGAGTGAAGCTTATATGAAACAGTATGTTACACCGGAAGCTTGGTGTAGCAATGGTGACTAAGGTGGGCTCTCACTTAGAGCACAGCAAATGGTGCTTGAACTTACAAAATCTGTTTCTCTGCTTTTTTCTCAAACAGGACATCACAGGTTCTCTACCTTTTCATCGCATCTCTCTCGACAAGATAGAAGAGAACAACGCCATAGACCAGGACCTGCAGGTAACACGCACACAGTCTGTCTGTTTGTCTGTCTGTATGTCTCTCCATCTATACATCTGAACATCTATATATCTGAACATCTATATATCTGTGTTTTTTTCTTCAGGGTTACTTGATGCAGCGTATCCACAGCAGTGCTGAGATCCAGAGCAACGTGTCACTGGGTAATGGCCGCCTTGACAACATGGCACTGGCCAAGCTGATCAGCCACCTGAAGAGTCTGAGTAAAGGCTCATATCTTTACCTGAAACTGACTCTGGACCTGATAGAGGGAGGATACCTGGTCCTAAAAAGCTCCAGCTTCAAGGTGAGAAAAGGCTGGGGAAGGAGGGAAGAAAGAACAGTGTGAAGTGGAGGTAAAATGAAAGATGGATAAAGATGGATCAGTCAGATAGTGAGTTAGAATAGAGAATTACTTACCTACTTTGTAATAGTTTTGGTTACTTACACTGCTATTCTTAGCTAAAGTTTCTGAAGAAGTGTGCTAACTCACTCACACTCACTCACAGTCGCAAAGGCAGTTGAAGTTAAGCCAGTAAAAGGGTTTGGAGTGTCAGTTGAAGTGTAATTATTAAAAGGAGTTGATGTCATTTGAATTCTAAAAGCTAAAAGAAGTTGAAGTAGTCAAAGTGAATGCAGCTGATTTGTTAGCTTGTAGGTAAACAATGAAAGTAAAAGAATTAACAGTTGAAGAACAAGGGCTTATAGCAGGCAAATTGACAGCTGACCAGGAGGTGAGAACAACTGAAATATACAGTCGATGTCTGAGCAATCAATTAAGCATTTAATAGAATTTGACATTAAGCACTGAAAACAGTTGAACTGTCAGCTGAGTTATAAACAACAAAAGCTATTTCAGTTAAAGTTTAAGCTGCAGATAGCTGACAGCTGTTAAAATGTCAGAGGAAGGAAGAAGGAAGTAAAAATGAGTTGAAGCGTGAGTTGATGAGTAAAGGCTGAAAGCAATTGAATTGTCTTCACTTGAACACTTCACCTGACTTTCCATCGGCATGAGGGTTAGTAGATAATGACTGAATTTTCACTTTTGTGGTGCGGTGTGTGTGTGTGTGTGTGTAGGTGGTTCCTGTGAGTCTCGCAGAGGTCTACCTGCTGCAGCTCAACATGCGGTTTCCCACCCAGTCGTCTTTTCAGAGAGTTCTGCCACTGCTCAACGTTACTGTGGCGTCACTGCACCCACTGACCGATCAGCAGGTACACACACCGTCACTGTGTGTGTGGGTTCATATCTCCCCCGAGAATGAATTGCAGCAACCTTACCTTTTCATCCAGGACTATCATTAGGTCAAAATTTTTATTTTAATGACCAAAAACCTGCAAAACTACTGACATTCCCATCAGCCTCACCTGTACTTAATGCTAGTGCTAATCAGCTAACATGCTAAACTAAGATGCAAACTTGGTAAGCATTACAGCTGCTACACATAAGCATGTTAGCAATGTCATTGTAAAGATGTTAGCATGCTGAGTACAGCCCCACAGAGCTGCTAGCATGACTCTTGTTGGCACATCTTTGACATAATAAAAATGGAAAGAATACGAATATAGAATATGAAATGTGACTGTCCCTCTCCTCTCCTCCTCCAGCTGTTTGAGGTTGTGAATGCAGGTGCTCTGACTGGAGGAACGCTGCACTGGGGGGAGTTTGTACACCGCATGGAGCAGCTCTCCTCTTTCCTGCTGCGGCGCAACGACGGCAGCAGGATGCTAAACCACGCCTCCTTCAGAGAGTGGCTGATGTGGAGAGAGGAGGGTCAGGACGACAGGTTCCTCTGTGACCCCAGGTGCACTGACTGGCAGAGAGACGGCGAGAGAGAAAAAAAGAAAGGAAGAAAGAGAGAGGTTTTTCACTCAGCCGTTTCTGTTTTTTCTCCAGGAGCGGTCACACTCTCATGGCCTTCTGGCTCTGCAGACAGGAAGGAAAGTTGAACCGACAACAGACACTTGAGCTGGGACATCATATCCTGAAGGCTCACATCTACAAGGTTAGCTCACACACAAAGTGGCTCAGTAGAGATGAGGACTGACATGAGGAGTTGTTCTGGTGCTATATACTGAATGAATCATAAAAGAAAGAGATGAGCTACTGTTACTGCATGCTTATGACTGTCTAATGATTTGAATGAATGAACAGTTTCAGGGTGGGGCAGCTGATAGAGGCGCTACTGATGCTATGGATGGGAAATGCATCATGCTGTTACATTTATAACTCCCCCCATTTAGCAGTATATACAGCACTTAATAAATGCTTGATGACGCATTATAACATAGTAATAATCACAGGTGGGTTAAAAGCAGTTTGTTAACATGTTAAAAGACAAGGTGAGCTTGAAGGTTTGTTCTTGACCTTGGGAATACTAGTCTGTAGTCCCAGTCCCAATAAAGGGTGGACTCTAAACAGCAACTTTCCCAACATGTTGCCTGATTAATTGATACAGAAATGTCTGTGCCTGTTTGTTTCTGTGGCTTTCGTTCTCGTTTCCAGGGCCTGAGTAAGAAGCTCGGGGTTTCCTCCTCAGTTTTGCAAGGGCTGTGGCTGTCTTATAGCACGGAGAGACTGTGTCCGGCTCTCTCATCGCTGCGTAACCTCTACACCCCCAACATCAAGGTAAGATACTGCACACACACACACACACATCTGTACACACTACTTAATACAGATGGACTGTGACTTGGCTCCTTATCTGTCCAGGTGAGCAGGCTGCTGATTATGGGTGGGGCTGATGTAGATCACCGTAGTGATGTCCTCAGCAACGCCCCCTTGCTGTGTGTCCACGCTCACCTGGGCCACAGTGATGTTGTGGCACTGCTGCTCGACCACGGAGCTCAGGTTAAAATCTTTTTTCCTAGTTTTCATATCCTAGTTTTGATATTACAATATTTTTAATACCTGGCATTATGCAAATATTGTGTTTGGTTGTAATTGGAAGATTGTGTTTACTGCAACCGCACTTGAGGCTTCCTGTGTTGCATTCCTAGGTGGATGCACAGTCACATGACGGTTTGACTGCGCTGGGATTCGCTGCTGCAGCTGGACATCTTGACATCGTCACCATGCTGAGTCAACACATGGCTAAGGTAGCTGTCTACCCTTCGCCCTGCTAGATTTTCTGGCTCTCAAGATTTTAAGCCGTTATGTGATCGTATTAAGACGCCACTGCACCCTTTTTAGGGATTTCACATCAGGCCTGTCAAGGTTTTTTACAAACAAAAATACATGGCATTAGAAGACTTTAAAAAGGTTGAAAAATTCTGTAAGACATTCTACAAGTCTGTGCTTTCACTGGGTTCTTAAGGCATCACTGTACTCGCCCTGTCCCCCTACTGGTTCTCCCCTGGGGCGGGCGCGTGGCTGTCCCTGGGGCACGTGGCCTCAGGTTCCTC
>JBBPCS010000672.1:898842-919576 GCA_037974645.1 Hollardia meadi
TGTGTGTGTGTGTGTGTGTGTGTGTGTGTGTGTGTGTGTGTGTGTGTGTGTGTGTGTGTGTGTGTGTGCATACATACATATATACAAAAAATAATAAAATGATGAATTTCCTACATGTGGAGCGATAGAGACACATTTTTTGTATTGTTTTGTTTGTTTTTAATCTTTATATGCAGGTCTATACTAAGTATCTTGGGCAAAACTATTCCTTAAATAATAATCAACCTTACCATAACTTATTTTATTAGTATCACCAGTCACATGGGGGAGAAGTATTTATGTCACTTACACAAGTAACAATAGCAATACCAGCGTAAAAAGCTCAAACTTAAAGTAACAAAATGAAAATATGTCACTATACATAATGGCCTCTGTCAGTGTTTTATTATTATTCCTGGATGTACTGACGCATTAACATGTTAATTGAATTTTAATGTTGTAGTTGCCATGGTGGAGATGATTTTAGCGACTTCATATGGTTGGACAGTTTAATCTGTAATAATTTATAAACTGATCATATGTTTTATATGCAAGTCTTAAAAGTAACTATAAATGTCAGATGAATAGTGAAGTAGGAAGTAGCATAAGTTGGAAATACTGGAGTACAAGTACGAGTACCTCAGAATTGTACTTTATTGTACTGTATTTTTATTTTGGACTCAAAGGTTAGCAGGCTGATTGATAAATAGCCTAAAAGTAAAATTACTTCACTTAAAAAAAATGCAAAGAAAACAGTGCAAAAAAAAAGGTAAAGGCTACAATCAACTATTATTATGTCCTTGATTAGTGAGTAGTCTACTTCAGAATCAAAGAGACACGGAACCCACATGTGCTGCTGCTGTTATCCTGTTTATAGCAGTCAGACAATAGAAACACGACGCTGAGGCGACATGCAGGAAGTGTCGCACGGAGCTGACAAGAAGAACTGAACCAAAAAATCAAATGGCTCTCCTGGCTGCCCGCCTCATTACAGGCTGCAAGCAGACTAAACATCATCCAAGTCAATGATCACTCCCGGTGCGGACACATCACGGTGCTGTCACCACACACAAACAGCGCACAACTCCAGGAACATTACAGGCTACACTGGACTGCTATAGCTCCGACTGTGAGCTGTCACCTGTTACCTGGCACTGTTAGGGATCTGCATGATTCTACACTGTATTTTACTCCAAGGATATTATGTAACTTCCGCTCTGATGATGGTGATGATGATAACAACAACAGTAAATAAAAATGCAGTTTCCATATGGGGACATGAACAATAAAGAGCTGATGGTGTGTGGAAAGACTTACTGTGCTGCAGGATCCGCTCCGCTGAGGAAGTCCTGGAGTCCACTGACAGATCCGCCTTCCTCCTCCCTCTGACCGTGCTGATGCGCGCGCGTGTGATGTCTGCCCTCCTAAACAAGCCCAACCCATGTGACAGCAGGACTGTGGGAAAATAAGAAAAACGCAGTGTTATACTGCTATCATACTTTTCGGCTATTATACAACAATATATACTTTCTTGCAGTCCAACTCAGATGGGTCTAATTATAAATAAACACTTTAAAGCATTAATAAATCTAATCATGGACAATGGGTCTGACTCGTCACAATAATGTCACAGACGTTAGAATAACATCAGCAGAGAGGGGAGTTGGAGGTGTTGGTGGGGGGGTGGACCCTGTGGATTGATGACTAACAGCTCCAGGGTAAAGGTTAGTTGCCTTGACAACACTGGAGTCGGGGTGATGGAGGAGGTGGTGGAGAGGAAACGGAGGTAGAGGAGGATGGGCGTGTCTGTCAGTGAATCATAGCTGCTCATTAACAAAATCAGAACAACTAGCCGCTGAATTAATGTACCCAACAGCTACTTATATGACAACTAGGCCATTAGAGCCACCACTGGTGCTGCTGCTATTGTTTGGCCTATACTGCTTCTGCTATAATACTGCTGCTCTGAACCTCCACTACTGAAAGTGCTACTGTCACTGATTATGATAATTGTTTACATTCAAACAAGTGGATATCATAAAGAATCATATACATTTTCATAAAAATACAGCCCAAGAGCCTGAACCGGGCCATCACAATCAACGTCCTCAAAGAAAAATAAAACGAAAAAATCAAGAAAAGGCAGCGTTATGTTGATGAGGAAAGTGACTACAATGAGTCTGCCTTGCTATTTAACTTGATTCCAACACGGGGCGCTAGATTTGGATTGGACCAAAGTTGAGTAAGAATGAATGTCGGTTCAAAGGCAGTATGTTTGATATGCTAAGAGAGTATTGTGGTGTTCAAGGAATACAACAACAAGAGGCATTTTTTCAACCAAGCATGCTATCTACGTCACAAACTTGTCATGGTGGGAAAGAGAAGAAAAAGACCCTGAAATTGTGTTCCAACTTAAATTCCAGGCAGAATATTTTTTACAAATAAAATTACTTACAAAGCAGTCGAACATCCAAGAATCAGCAACCAAAATTAGCTACAGCTGTCAGACAAACTCATGAAACAGAGGAAGCCTTTCTCTGATGGTGAATGCTTGACTGTAAGGCAGAGGCTGCAGCTTACTGTGCCTTGACAACAAAGGTCAGTTCAAGTCCTAAAAGTCCCAAAAGTCCCAATTTGCTATAATGAACAGCCAATATAAGTCAGTACAGCCTGCTGGAAAAAAATGTTGCCCGCCCCTGCTTTAGAGATTTTGGTAACAAACCTTACCTGGGTTGATATATTGAACCAGACCAGTGGTTTTCACACTTTTCACTCCAAGGACCCCCAAACTGACACATATCAGATGGGGGACCCTGGGAAGTCTTATCACATGGGATCTAATAAGAAGTTTATTTTTCAAGATTCAAGATTTTAGATGTTCTATTACAAAAAATGCACGAAGCCCAAGACCAAAATAGTCAAACATTATGTCATTGTATTATTAATGGGTGGAATTAGTGAAAATAAATGATTCCCTTTTTGCTGGAGACCTCCTGGAACCCCCTCCAGGACCCCTGAAGGTCCCCACTTTGAGAACCACTGAACCAGATGATGTAATCAGTGTACAACAGTAGATGTACTTATTCAAGTAGTGATGTTTATGTTTGCAGTGGTGGAATATGTACTGAGATGCTTTACTGCAGAGAAGCAATACAAAGATGTAAACCTACCATACTCTGTTACAAATTAAATCCCTACATAGCTACATGGCTATGAGCTGTTCCACACGTTTCAAGATTACAAAGTCAGATTGGTAAAGCAGCGACTGTTTTCACTTGAAGCAAATCTTCAGACCCCATGTGCACTCCTATGACTCCGACTCCCCTCCTATGACTGATGCAACCTTTTCAAAGAGACACAAAAAATGGAACGCTTTTAGATGAGGCTTGAATCAGTTTCAGTGTCTCCTGGAATGGAAATTCTACACCGTGTGTCCTTTAAAGCATATTTGGGATGCTGTTTCAGCTTTCAAGTTCTTTGTCATTTTGTTGGACAATTACACTGAAGAAGTCCTTGACAATGAAATTCTTACTTCTCCAGCTCCTTCCAACAATGCTCATACAAATAGGTGTATCTAAGACAAAATAGTGCAGAAGTTATTTAAGAATAAAATATAATATATATAAAATATAAAATAGATTAAAATATAATATTGTGGTAAACAGGCGCACAGTAATTGCAAAATTAAGAAACTGAGAACAGGTTGTCGACATGCTAATTGAAAAATAATATATAATAAATGGATTATGTAACCATAATATAATAATATTATACTTCTAAAATGTAATGAACTATAACAATTTTGTACCTCAATACAATAACTAAGTACATTTACTCAAGTAATCTTTCTCAGGGCAGTTGAGGTAATACAGTACTGACTGTCAGGTAACATCCATGCATCCTCCCTTCCTTTCCTCTGGAGGGCGCTGCAGTCTTGGATAATTAATTTCTCATGAGGCTACAGCGCTGCATTTAATGCAGCAGTGGGATCAGTGGTGTTCACCCTGAGGTCTCAGGACCCGGTTTGAGGACTTGAGGGTCTCAGAGGGCAACACAGGAAGATGGAGAATTATGGAGGAGCTGATACAGTTTTATTAGATGTCTGAAAATGTGCTGCTGCACGTGTGTGTGTGTGTGTGTGTGTGCGTGCGTGCGTGCGTGCGTGCGTGTGTGTGTGCGTGCGTGCGTGTGTGTGTGTGTGTGCTCTTTTTCTGTGTGACATTTCTGATTTCTCCTGTGACTCATAGAAGGCTGACTCACCACTGCTCCTTCTTCAGTGTGTGTGTGTGTGTGTGTGTGCTGCATATTGACATGTTTCTTCATTGTTTCTCACCATTCGCTCGCTCTCTCCCTTCATGTTTTATTGTCCTTTAACTCTTAATGACAGCAGTGGGCCCATTTTTTTCCACCTTCTTTCCAGAATAATAACAAAGTCCTTGGCTGCCTTCAGTACGACTGGACACATCTCTACCTGTGTGGTGTGGGCTTGAGCCTGTGACGCTTCTATTAGTCTGAGATTTTATATCCACCCACTGGTGCAGCGTGAGTTCACTATTAAACACTGATTTTAGTATGGAACAGAAATGGTGTGGAATTTTGTGAATTGTGTCGAGTCATGGTGAACTTTTGGTGAAAACATTTACTCCCTTTTGACTTAGAGTTAAATAAGAAGATTGATACTATAATCAAATAATAATAATAATAATAATAATATCAAATAATATTTTGACACGTGGACAACAGAGGTTGTGTTTTGTTTTCTTTTGGATGAACAAGGTCTTAAAATTGTGTCACAATCAATTCTTCAATCAATACTCATTAAAAAAAACAAAAAACGAATGACAGAAAATGTTTGGTTAACGTGACCCCTGCTGCACGGGAAAGAAGTTATGCAAGCAGCCAGATAGCTGAGTTTAGTGTAGGTGTCGTCAGCATCGGGCATCTGGGGGAATCCAGGGAATGTTTTATTGACGAGCCCCAAAACTCTCTAAAAGACAAAAATAATCTATAATATCACAAAATGTAAATAATGTAAGAGTGGGAAACCCTCTTTGAGGAAGGTCCAGGAGGACTGAAATGTTAGTGTGGCACTGCACAGCTGGTGATTATTCTCTGTGGCCCTTTCACATATGCTGCAAGAAGTCATGTGATCCATTGTTGACATACAAATATTGATTATAGCCACTTAAATGTAACCAGCGGTCTCCTGAATGTTAAGAAGGGCTTTCCTTTAAACCAAGCGCAGTGTGTGGTGCTTGAGACATGTATTTTGCATGAGGCAGTGTATGTTTTTATTATTTTTAGCTTGGCTTGAATACATTTCATAGCTATTCAGAGATGAACAAGCAGTGGAAGGAGGAAGTAAAAAGGAAAAGGAGGAGGGATGAGGAGGCATTTGGAGGGTAATGGGATACAAGGGGATGACCTCTGACCTTCGCCTCTGTCAACCAATCAATAGTCCTGTGTTCCAAAGCCCTCCGCCAATCAGTGAAGTGCTTTAAAAATACCCATGAGGCACCTGTGGAGTAGTCTGGCTGAGGACAGCATCTCCATGGCAACAACATCATTACCAGAATAGCTCTTTCTTTCTCTCTTTCTCACTATTTCTGTCTCTCACTCTCTCCGTCCTTGCGTTCCACCCCTCGCTCTCTTTGTTTTCTGTCTTATGTGTTTTCCTCTGTTCATGCAGAATATTTCTCCTCTCTCTCCCTCCTCTTCCCTTCTTATTCCCTTTTCCCAATCCTTTTATTCCCCAACAAACCTTCCTTCCTCCACCTCTCTCCCTGCTTCTCTCCTCTTTCCTTTCATTTTTTCCCTCCAACCTCCCTGCTCTGTAGCGTTCTCTCACCTACTTTCCTCCATCATTTTCCTTCGCTTCTGTTCCCTCCACCTCCTCCTCATCTATCTGTTTTGCAGTCACATTGTGCTAAGAGTGGAGATATTTATAGCTTCAACTATGATTCCTCCTCTCCTCTCTTTTCCTCTACTCGCCTTGTAAACAAAGATGAATGACAGTCAGATTTAGCCTTTTTTTTCAGTCTAAAACTTGTCGCTGTTAATTCTGACTCTGGTTACTATTACTTGCACGCATCATAATTAAAGTTATTTTAAAATCTGTTTTGAAAGCCTCACAGGCTTATTCCCAAAGTGAGCTGAAGTCCCACTACAATTGTTATGTAAGACATTATTGCAGTAATGTTTATCATGTTCACCATCTTAGTCCAGCATGTCAGTGTACTAACGTTTGTTAATGTGCACAAAACACAATGTCATTAGTTTTGCAGGTGTTTGGTCATAAAGCAAAGGGCCTATTGGACAAACTGAGATTTTGACCTGATGATGGCGCTAGTTGAAAAGTCAGAGGATCACTTAAGTTTTTATAGTTCACCCCAAAGGGGATATGAATGTCAATCCACAGTGGTTCAGACATTTGACTAAAAACCAGCAATTTCAATCTCATGGTGGCACAGAGGAAACGTCAGCAGATCATCAAAGTGATTAGGATACTTCCTCTGGGGATGTCAGTACAACATTTCATAGTTGTTGAGATGTTTCAGTCTGGATCAAAGTGGTGGACTGATAGCATGGATAAAAATAATTGGGTTTGTTTAATTATGGAAATTTGGCATCCAATATGACCCTCCACCTCTTTTTGTTGATATCAACCTGCAGTATATTTCACAGGCTATTACAGAACTCCTAAAACGTTACGGAATATTTTTTGTTTAAATCCTACAGGAAACGCAGACTTTCACTTGTTCAGTACATGTAAACTAACTGAAAATTAAATAAAAATGTGCTAGAATATTTTGCTATATGAACAAAGAGATGATGTAATGTGTTCTCTAAGGCTGGATTACCAACCAAGCAAAACAAGCAAGTCCCACAAGGGCCCATACTTCCTGAGGTCCTGAAAGCTCAAAGCTTACTGTGAGCCTGTTCACATTTGGTATTAATATCCGATCCGATCCATTGACTGTATATAAAGATGGACTACATGAGAGCTCCCCATAAGTGAAGCTGAAACATCTCGATTGCCCCCTGGCGGTGGGCTGCAGTATTGGTCATGAACTCCTCCCCCTCAATAATATCAAGTAGGACATGGGTCAAACTAAAAGCTAACACACGTCAAATAAATTTTTCCCAAAAACGGTTTCTGTCATTTTAGGTAGTTCTTATCATGATGATGTATGTGTTCATTTTTCTGATCAGGTTGGTTTTAATTAGTTATTTGATGTTATAAAAACGGGGTGAAACGTCATGATTGACAGCTGAGCCCTGCTTGCAATTGGGCGGGCCAGTGGATGGGTGGGAACTGGATACCACGGCTCCGCTGCCAGGTCGCTACTACGCAGACTCTGGCTCCAAATGACGTCACCAACACAAAGATGGCAGCGCTCGTACCTGGGATATTTTGGCTTCACTTTTGTACAGTTGGAGGAAGTGGAGACGCGTCGTCCATCTTTCTTTATGTTAATGATCCGATCAGAAGTTTACAGCTCTGAGTCCATCAGTTCACACCTGGCAGTAACATCTCCACATGCATCTCGAGTGACCAGTCACTTTCCCGCTCTATATGCAAATAAACATGGGCATCACTGGGACAAACAGACACAATGTTTTTCACACAAAGCAAGATGCATTCACACCTGTACTTCACAGCTGTCCACTTGTGATCGGATTACTCAGGATGCATTGTAGTACCAGGTCTGAACGGGTCCTGTGTCTCAACTGGCTTCTGCTTAGTTAAGGTGAATAGGACCCCACCTAGCAGGTTGGCCATGGTCATTACAGAGATGTGTGGATGTGCTTATTATTGTTATGAAAGTATTGGCATTACAGCAACACTACAAACAAAATATTCTGATGTGCTATCTAAAGTCTATTTGTCACAAACTGCTTATCAATTGGTTTATTGTTGGCATTGTAAATCATACTATACTTATGTTATCATTCTATTGTGAATATTTATAAAATCAGATTCTTTGTTCTGAATCTGCAGCAGAGTAGTCAAGCTAACGTGACTTTTGAGTTTTGAATGCATGTTGTGGGTTTCTGGTTGGAGAGTCGGCGGGATTTGCCGTTGTGTTCTCATGGAGAATTTATTGGTTGTTTTTTGATTAATGGTTTAGTCTGTAACTTTTCACACAATCATGAAAAATGCCATCACATTTTCAACAGGCCGAGGGTGATTGGTCTCTTCAAGCTGCAATTTTGATATACAACAAAGAAAGGTCATGGTTGGATTAACCTGCTTGGGGGCCTTGTGGCAAAAATGACCTGCTGGGCCCCCCATAACTCCCACATTTCTCCCACGCTGTGTGTGCAATGAGTACAGGATTGCTTGATATCAAATTTTTTATCATTTCAATTTGGAATGTGAAAAATATGTGCCCCAAACTAAAATAATGAAATCTTTATATATTGATTTTGATACAGGGACCCTCTTCAGTACAGGGTCTTATGATCAGATAATAAAGCAGGTCCCACATTAAGGCCCTGTCACTGATATTGTGCTTTAGGGGTACATATTCCCATATTTCCAAACAAAATTGCAATAAAATCACCAAAATACAATTGTCACACAGTCAAACTGGGGTTTTTGGAAGCCCCTGGGGGCTTTTTTATTTATTTATTGATCCACATGGTTAGAAGAGGCCTTGAGGATTCTGAAAATACTCGCAGATCAGCGCTTAGTGTTGATAAGGTCACAACAATACAGTAATACAACTGAGGGGATGGAAAGTTTGATGTTGGGCACTTTGTTTCATAAGATGTTCAAAAGAGTATTGATTATGAAAATGGTTTTTTTTTAAATTCTTTTGATTGAGCTGTTGATTAATCAAGTACTTGTTTCAGCAGAATTGTTCTGCAGAACTGATTTTAAAAGTCTTCCGGTGTGCACTCCTTGCGAGTCTCTATTGTGTGAGACTCCATATGAGGAGGAAACATGGGAAAGTAAGGTGACGCAGCCACGCAATAGAAAACTTAACTGTATATCTGTCTGTCTCTGCCATGTCTGTCTGCCTCCATTGGTTTCTATTGAGTCTATTTTTAGCCCCAGCAGACTGGTCACGTGGCAGGAGGAGGACGTCAATAATGTTGTTGTTGGTGGTGGGAGAGAGAGGGAGAGAGAGCCTGTAAATAGGGAGGACGTGAAACGATAGGAGGTGAGCTGCGTCCTGCTTGTTAAATTACACGTTTTCATGTGAAATAAAATCGCAGAGGAGCTCTACGGGGGGACACACCGAGCCTCGGCGGAAACCAACGCCGGGAGGAAGCGACCTCTGCGCTAATACGCGGTCCAAGGAGGACCCGCACGACATCCACGGTACAGTGCGGTTTATGAGGGAGCGTGTGCGTGCGTGTGTGCGTGACTGTACAAGAAGCATATACCTACCGACGGGCGGTTAAAGGTTTTGTTTCGAAGAATGGTTGCAGATTGAGGGGTGAAATTTTGCGCTTGCTCAGCCGTCGCCTACACTTGTACTGTACAGTTAACATCGTAGCTAACTTAGAAATAGTTACCATACTACTATAGCTAGCTAACGGACAAGCTGACACCTGACAAATACAGAGCTAACAAGCAACTAAACAGGTAACACTTTACACCTATTATCTACCTTCACACAACAGCCACTTATGTGCCGGCAGTTATTGACCAGGAGATAACTAGCAGCTAGCTAACTTAACAAGGGCACAACTAACAGCTGAGAACCAAAAGTTAAACAGCCACCAGCCATCTACAATCTGAGCCTAAAGCTAACAAAGGGCAGCATTTAACCCTATTTACTGATGGTTAGTGGGTGGCTAGAAGCCAGCAGGAACTCGCCAATGGCTAACAGTGTAGAACATCTAACCAAATAACTTAGTAAGACATCAGCTACTACCAGAGAATACCAGAAGTCATTCTCTGAAAGCTGGAAAGGTGGCTACAGACCAATGTATGTTATACTCCAACTAGTCCAATCTATACTTAGATTTATGAATGAGGTCCCTTATTAGAACCATATGATAGTCTATATTGTTCACATATCCCTAATGTTGAAGGTGTCTGGCGTTTTGAAACGTCCGTGAAATGATCAAGTTAATGCTCAGCATGAAATATGGCAACATTCTACTTTATGACATTATTCTCCATGTCATCTACCAGTCTGAAAGTAACTCGTGCAGATACCGCCATGTTGTGTCCGGCATGTGACATTTACTATTTTGCAGATGAAGAATGAGACAATTCGATTGCCAAAAAAAGCTCAAACAAAAAACAAAACAAAACTGACTTTGCTGGTGGCTTTGTCGTGTTTGTGAATTACACAGCATCCTATAAACGTGTGGCCCTGGAGATCATGCTTTTGTAGAGATAATTGGACAGCAACAGGTGTTGGCTGTTAATATTTGGTCTGTGATGTTTTTGTGCATTGGCTATGACACAAATGGGCCCCCAAAATATAGACAGGTGAAGGTATAGACTACAGTACCGTTTAGTGCTGACCGATAAATCATATTTCCAGAGTCATTGTGATATGAAGATGCTCGAAAAACACATTGCAATAGGCTGCCTGAAATGCCACTTGGAAGATAGTTCAGCATGCGAACATTTGATGGCAACTGCGAGGTTACCTAGCACAATGGCTGAGGGAGAGGAGAGCTAATATTGGCTCTTCAGTATTTATTTATTGATTTTATCATACAGAGCAGATGTTCCTCATATTGTGCAGACCTGGTAGTTTTAGTTGCTATCTAGATAAACAAGCCCAAAATCGATGTGACATTAACCAGGTAACAGAAATCGGGTCATCTTGGTCATCCTGGTATAAAAACACCTAGAATCACCACTCGGCTTGCCCTGGAGCAGCTATAGCAGAGGCAGTTCAGAAACCGAGACGGTTCACTGACAAGTTATATATATATACACTCTGACAAGATCTCGAGATATGTAGCAAGCATATTAAGCTAGCAGATAGAAACGAGTGGCAAAATAAGACGAAAACATAAAATTTATGTCTGTATCTAGTGTT
The DNA here is from genome assembly GCA_037974645.1 of Hollardia meadi. Taxonomy (NCBI): domain Eukaryota; kingdom Metazoa; phylum Chordata; class Actinopteri; order Tetraodontiformes; family Triacanthodidae; genus Hollardia; species Hollardia meadi. The sequence goes on from JBBPCS010000672.1 coordinate 909,840, forward strand.
GTATTGTTTTGACCTGGACAAACAATAGCCCTCAGTAATGTGTCAGTTTTAAAAACACCCGGTGGGGATGGGCGGGAGAGGCGACCATGCCCACTTAGGAGACCTGAAGTGTGAACCATTTCATACCATTAATATATCTTGTAATGTGTTATTTCTGTTCTAAAGCATCTTTGGCTATAGCGTGCCATACAGGGCCAATGAAAATGGGGCCATTTGATGTGCAGGACAGATCTTGTCACTTAAAACAAAGTGTATCCATATTTTTGTATCATCGAAAAGGGCTATAGCCTAATGCAAATTCTTATATCAGCTAGAAATATAAAATAAGCTACCCTCATGACAACACACTTTGGTCTTACTGGGTTTCGTTTAGAAAATGAGCATATCATCAAAAGTGAGTTGTGTGCAATTTAGGGCTGCAACTAACGACTATTTGATTATTTTCTTGATTTCTTGATTGTTTGGTTTGTGAATTTTTTACATTTATTTATTCAGGGAAGGTTCTCTGAGAGTAAGCCTCTCTTTTTCAGGAACGCCCTGATCACATTCATACAGTTACACAACATGTCAGAAAATGGTGAAAAATGCCCACTTCAACTTCTTGTCTCACCAACTGTCCAAAACCCAAAGATCATCTATCATGTAAGACAAAGAAAAGCAGAAAATCCTCACAATTGAAAAACTATGACTCTGTGACAAATTTTAGTTTTTACAAAAGCCATACATGCATACAAAAATGATCACCACCAGAGATCATGGCTTTTTCCTGTGTCCGCCTCATCACTGCTTTTGAACAATGTATTGTAGATCCTGCCGGTTATCAATGCTATTGCCAACATTTTGGGTTTTTTTTAATTCATGGAGAAAATATTTAAACAGGAGGACAGTGGGAGAGAAGGCTAAAATACGGAAGAATCCCAGGAGGGTTGATGGGTATGATAAGAGGTGGACTTTCAGACAGTACCATCTCATATGCTTACTATTATATTGCTTTTAAAATGAATGAAACAATGAATTGATTATTCGAATAGTTGTTGATTGATTTTATGTAAAGCAACCAAAGAGAATTGGAGTCCTGGCGAATCATGTATCTTTGCCAGCCTAAGGTATCTTTTAACATCTTATTCCATGTCGTTTAGAAAGCTGTCTTGCTGATGGTTAGCGCTGTCTAACATGTGACCCACCCCGTTGAACCTAGTCATATGGCATTTGCAAAGCCTCAGGATAGCTAGCTATGGGGAGCCAACAGATGACAACTTTGTGGGGATTTCCATAATGTTACTTTATTCTGCAGTACTCATTGACCATACAGTTTCAGGCCTCAAGGGCGCTAACTTCTGTATTCATACACAATGGTATGATATAGATATCATGTCATACATAGTGAAGTGTTGTCTGTGTGTGTGTGTGTGTGTGTGTGTGTGTGTGTGTGTGTGTGTGTGTGTGTGTGACAGAAAAGCAGTTAGAACGAGCAAGAAACATAGACTACAAACAAACAGTGTTAGTGGGACCACCACTCGGGCTCTAGGCGTTCTCTTACTCGCTGTTTGTTTAGGGAAGAGGTGCTCAGGTGAAGTGTTACCACGGCAGCCAGCTCCCTGGTTGCCAGGCAGCACTTCCTGCTCTTCTCCAGAATGGGAGGGGCCAGGTATTTTAGGAAATGATGGCGTGAAGAGGAGGAGGAGGCGGCGGCGGCAGAGAGAGAGGGAGGGAGAGAAAGAGAGAGAAATTATATTTCTTGATGCTTTGGCAACATCGAGACACATGACTCAAGTGGTAACGTTCTGTTTTCAAATCTTTCTTTCTTTCTTTCTTTCTTTCTTTCTTTCTTTCTTTCTTTCTTTGCATTGGGCTAATGGAGCAGTTGGCCAGCAGGTTAGTCTGTCACAGCTAGTTAGCTCCATAATACACATACGCACACGTAGCCCCACACGAACATGCACGCACCCACAGCTTGTCATCCCATTATCTAGGCCCTGACACTGTTACCACAGCCCCAGCCCAGTTGCTGCTGTGACATGGACTTCCTGTGACTTCTTTTAGGTGTAGGTGGGCGGAGTTGGAGGAGAGCCACATGGCGTAAAGGCAGCATTGACCAAAAATATACAGACCAATTGGACCAAGGCTAATTGATTATTTGGATCTTAAATTTCAATTAATGTTTAGCTTTTGTTAGTTTTCATTGTGTGTTAACAGTTAAAAATGTTCTTCTGACCAGACTAGGGCTGCAACTGACTATTCACCTTATCGACGAATCTGCCAACATTATCGATTAGCTTAATTGTTTGGTCTATAAAATGCCAGAAAATATTGAAAAATGCCTGTCTCAATTTCCTGAAGCATGAGATGAGAAAATAACAGTCCAAACCCAAAGATAATCAGTGGACAGTGATAGGCAGATAAGGCAGATAATCTTCACAGTCAAGATGCTGGAACCAATGACTGAAGAAATACTCAATCAGAAACGTTGCCAATTTATTGTGTGCCGATGAACTTGTCAGTTTACCTTCAGTCTATCATATTACTAAATGCACCTGCAGCAGCTTAAAGCTTTGCACCATCTAAACAAAACAAAAGCTTATAGTCATCTGGCAAAATAAAGAGCAGAATCAAACATAGTTTTTAATATTGAAATAACACTTTCAGTGGAAGTAAGCCACTGAAGTATAGTATAAGTTCATAGAGCTGAAACAATTAGTCAATAAATGGATTACGCAATCAAGAGAAAATTAATCTGCAGCCTTTTTGGTCTTTGTAGTTTTTAAATAGTTTTATAGCAGAATTGACCAACATTCTCTAGTTCCAGCTTCTAACAGTTTTTTTGTTGTTCAATAGGCTGCCACAAAAACAGTTTCTGCCTTCTCAGCCAAAACAAAAACGTGATCAGATAGTTATTTTAGCCTTAGGTATTTGCAAGTATTGAAAGGTAATTTGATTCAATAAGGGATTCAGAAGGATTCAAATTTGATAAGTGGATTTGTTTTGGACAAAAAATGCAATCCTTAGTGATCTGGAAACTTGTTGCAGTTTAACTTTCAAAATGATAACCAGTCATAGATTTCTCAGGCACATTTCCCATATTACACACAATATTTACATTATTTTTTAAAGCAAACTATTTTTATGTAATTTTTTTTTTAATTTTACATTATTTTTGACATTCTGTCGCTGTTTACCTTCTCTACCTTCTCACTGTTTTTATGTCCATTCTATGTCTTTTTATGTGAAGCACTCGGTGCTGCCACTTGGTGGTAATCTTTTTGTTGTAAAGCTGCATTTCTTTTATGAAAGGTGCTATACAAATAAAGTTTATAATAAGAATAAGAATAAACAATAATTATTATGTCCTAAAACATGTATTTCAAAGATCCCCTCCACACATTTATTAAGACCTATACAAATAGTCTGCTTGGAACAATAATGTGTGTCTGATTTGTTTTTTCATCACAAAAGAGTATAATTTCCACATTAAAATTCTTAAAAGGCATCTACTCCTTCTATCTCTTTAAAAATTCCAGAATCTGCAATTATTGTTCATCTACAAAGTTTTACTGCTGGACATCAGGTGTCTCCTCCTTCACTGTAAAGCCCAGTCTATGTGAGTCTGGAGGCTTCAAGTTTCCACATCACACTGTTAAAAGTTGAATACTGGACCAGGATTAGCTTCCAGAATAATTGTGATGTTACAAATCATCCTCGTGGTTTTAATATTTATTGCAGGGCTGTTGTATTGCAATTCACTGCAATAGACTGTACAGGTGTACCCTAAAAACGTTAGAGCAGTTTACTATACAAATAAACGTTTTTACTGTAGCCTTTTTATACAGCTGACATGTAGATGTAACATGTAGATGAGTTTGTTTTCTGTAAAACATGAACTTCTCAAACAGTGTACCCTGTAGATCTGTTTGATATACATGCATATTAACTTAAATTACACATAACCAGTTCACTGTACATGTTCAGTGTACCTGTTCACTAGTTATCTGTGCATGTGGATCATTAAACAGCACATGTGAACCAGTTTAGTTCAACTGCAGTTAAATGCCTGTAAACAGTGGATGGAGGCGACATGAAGATGATGGTGAAGAATCCCCCCCTAGAGAGATGCCCCCTCCCTCATTAAGAGCATTAAATGACTGGGAAGTGTGTTTGGGCTCAGAGCCAGCACAACTCAGACAGACCTGCCGTGTGTGTCGGTGTGAGCGTGTATGTGTGCGGTGTGAAGAACAAACGAGTGTGTGTTTGTGTGGAAACTCAAGAGTGGGTTGAGGGGAATCTGAGCTAAACATGTTCCTTTAAATCACTTTACAGCTAAGTAGCCTGAGCCTCACCTGTGACATACACACATGTTCACACACACTAACAATCAGTCAAGACAATTATTCAGGATGTCAGAGTCTGTGAAGTTTTTCTGTCTGTCTGTCTGTCTGTCTGTCTGTCTGTCTGTCTGTCTGTCTGTCTGTCTGTCTGTCTGTCTGTCTGTCTGTCATACTTACAGTGTACTGTACAAGACAAGTCAAATTTTATTTATATAGTGTCAATTTACAACAAAAGTTATCTCATGACACTTTACATGTAGAGCAGGTCTAGACTATACTCTTTTATTATGAATTAATTTATTACAAGACCAGCAGGTGGCGCCAGAGGACCACGGTGTCACATTAAGCGACAGGGTGCAGCTTGTGATGTAATTCCTGCTCAAATGTTGGTTCAGGACTCAACACATGGAGGAATAATTCAGAAATCCAGCACAGATGTTAGGTCTTGTGGATCTTATTTTATCAGTTCATCTGGTTTCCTTTTCATGATCCATTAAATGTAATAGTTCTATTTGTACAATTTGTACAGTTATGGTTACAGACTCTCCACCTCCCTACACTCATATTTATTTGCCAAAAAAGAAATAAAACAATAAACAAAATCATAGATGAATCTGACTGATAGCATTATTTTATTCTCTAATTTTCTATGGATAACGTGAAAATATCGTTAGTGTATAAACGTATAGTGAAAATCCTGACAGCCATAATATATATAAAATAAACAAACCACACCACAGTCAAAGAAAGAACAATTACATGACTCCAAGCCTGAGGCCTTAAACCGAGCAAAAGTGATCAGCCTGTCCAACCGCACAAGTGTCTGCTCATTATTAAAATTTAAAAGCCAATTATCTGATCTCAGTAGCACTATGGTGATTTTTGAGGACCAAATATTCTTGGGACCTTGTGCATATAAGTGAACTGTGCAAATATTTGTGCGAAAAAGATTTTGATAAAAGATTAAAGTCTATAGTCTTAAATATATGAGCGGTATAGGTAATAAATGTATTTATATAGCGCCTTTCTAGTCAGCTTGACCACTCAAAGCGCTTTACACTACAAGTAGGCATTCACCCATTCACACCCATTCATACACTGTATGAATGCGCAGCAGCGGGAGCAATTTGGGGTTCAGTATCTTGCTCAAGGACACTTCGACATGTAGACTGCAGGGGCCGAGGATCGAACCACCGACCTTCCGATCACTGGGTGACCGCTCTACCACCTGAGCCACAGACGCCACACACACACACTATACAATAATAATAATAAAATGAAAGTTCTTTTTAACAGCAGATATTTTGATTTATCAAGCATGAGTATGACTATTAACAATAGCAACTGCTTCATTGTATTGCAGTTCCAACGGTGCTTTTCTGCTCTGACATGTCAAAATGTCTTCATTTGGAAACAATAAAGAAACAGAAGTGCTGTAAATCTGTAGGAGTTAACAATTCAAGATTCAAGATGTATTCAAAAAGCCAAACGTGTGAAGTACAAGTGGTACAGACTGAAGAGAGTGATGAGAAAGCTTGGATGTGATCTTATCATCTGAGTCAAAAAAGCGTTTTCTGACTACAGGAACATACAACAGAATGCTGGTCATTCATTAAGCACATTTCTTCCTTGAGCGTTTCCTTGTACAATGGCATAACAACAATACACACTGAGGAGAAGCCACCAGGAAACAAATTTTAATGGAAACACATTGTGCTCACACTGGCTTTTTTTGTTCTCACATGTCAGAGTTTACACTTATAGTGTTGGCAGATTCAGGCAAAAGACTGCTTCTCATTTCTCGCTGGCGGCTTGATTTTGCTGGCTGAAATGACAACTGTCCTCGCAGATTTTATCAGCTTTAGCTTTAATCTAATTAAGCTAACGTTAGCTCTGTCAGCTGGTTGAAAATGTTGTCTGTCCCTGATGCTTTGATGTTTCCAGCTCATTTTAAAACAAAAACCCTGCTTATGAATTCTAAATAGACACATCATATGATGCTAAAAGACTGTTGCATGTCCAAGGCTAACATTCAGCATCCTCATCATTATTCACGAGGAAGGCATGAAAATAAAGAACCAGCATTGTTCTTGTATTGCAGTATAGAGGTTGTTACTTTGTTGTTATACTGTTCTTTTGTTCTAACATTACCTTTGTTTACTTTGCGTACATACTTGCGCAAGCAAGACAGAAGTTGGATTTATGCTTAATTGTTTGTATTTCAAACAGCATGTTTTACTTTTTACAAGAGGTTAGGATGAGGACTAACCAATGTGGTGAATGTAACACTATCCCAAAACAACCAGTTTGTCTGGGGGTGCTGGAGTGTAAACTTCCTCAATTCCAATAACTAGCAGGAGAGAGCTGATCTAACTATATGTATTACATATATATACTAAATATTACAAATTGGATGCGCTATCATGAGTGGGGCCTTTTTTTTTAAACAAAAAAAAACAAACAAACAAAACTTGTAGCATCATAAAGAATACAATTTTACTTTGCAGCAACACTGGGTTAGGTCATTGACATAAATGAAGATGGACAAGGTGTCTCCACTTCCTCCCATTGCACAAAAGTGAAGCCAAAATATCCCAGATACGAGCGCTGCCATGTTGCGCTGGTGACATCATCTGGAACCAGAGTCTGCGCAGTAGTGATCGGGCTGTGGAGCCATGGTATTGAGTTCCTGCCCATATACCTGCCCGACTCAATCGCGAGCAGGGCACAGCTGTCAATCATGACGTTTCACCCCTTTTCATAGCATCACATAACTAATTAAAACCAAACTGATCTGAACACTGAACTGAGCACTTGAACATACATCAGCGTGATAAGAACTACATAAAATTACATCTTTGGGAAGAAATTATTTGAGGTGTACTTTGAGTTTTTAGTTTGGCCCATGTCCTATCTGATAGCATTGAGGGGGAGGAGTTTATAACCTATACTGCAGCTATCCACCAGGGGGCGATCGAGATGTTTTGGCTTCACTTTTGGGGAGCTCTCATGTCGTCCATCTTTATATACAGTCAATGGGTTAGGTCAGTACTGTAGATAGTAAGCTAATTAGCTACTAACATGAGGAATGCTAATGTTTGCATTATACGTTATGGCAGATAAACACACACTGTGTGTTCTTAAATTTTAGAAAGGCTGAAAATAAAATTACAAAAAAAAAAATACGGACCATCACCGCTTCAACACGGGGACAAATCCGAAGCTGGACAGACCTGCCGTGCTTAGTTACAGTCTCTAAACCATGATTGGACAATTGCTGTTTGGGGAAGGGGTTTAGTGAACAGTCAACTGTTGTGTGAAGAAACGCAGTAAAAACTAACAGATGAATAGCAAGTGCTGAAAAAATTTAATTTTCTCTTTTGCAGAAAATCCAACATTGAGAAGAAAGTCTGAATCATCTGTCTGTCTGTCCATCGTCTGACACATGGCCGACGCAGAGGACCCACTTTAGCGCACACATACACGCAGTGGAAGGATTGGGGGAAGAAGGTCCAGGATCAACCTTAATGAATTCATCACACGCCTCAGGTATGTCTCTATCAATCTGTCTTTCCATCTCAAAAAGCTGCTCTGGTTAATACTGGTGTAACTGGTGTGAGACCGGTGCCCTTATGGCTTGGGCTGGTTTAGTTAACAAATGGAACAACTGACTGGTAGACTGGTGTTGTCATTGGAGCTGGTGGTAGTAGCTAAGACATTGGGGAATGGTTTGTGACTGGCCATTTCTAATTGGAATTCCTGGGCTGTCAAATGCCTCTTTTTCACAGTTTTATCCAGAGTTACTGTTGTCCTATAAGCATGAGAATGAACTGTTTGACTGGTGGGTGTACCTTTACCCAGTAATACAGGATACCAAGTTTTGACCTTTCAGTTGAATCCTTGTGAGCAATGCAAGCTTCAGCCTTTTATCTTGGGTTGGATTACTTTAGTTGTGTGGTCTGTTGTTACACTTGTCAGCTAGTTTACACTGACTGTGGGTAAACAGTGTAAGGAGGACTGAAAGATTTGAAGCTTTCCAGCAGCACTTTCCAGTTGACGCACGGCTCACACTGAGGTCAATAACAGAATCAGTCACGTCATCATACTGTATGTTGCTTCTCTCTGCTACCCTTCAGTGACGAACAGATACCTGCTGTGTGTGTGTTTATGTGTTTATGATATGGTTGAATGCCATTTACGTCTGTGGCAACCAAACTGTTTCATTTAAAATGCTCTGAACCCTGTACTGTACTGTACTCTGTACCCTTGCTCTACTCCCTAAAAAACAGAAAGTCAGTAGCTTTTTTCCCAACTTTTTTCTATTGCAAAATAAAGTCAAAAACGGTTTGTTTTGTTTATGGTTTTGCCAAAGACGATAGAGCCATGCTCGCAGATCAGTGTGGTTGCACATATGCAGAGTGGTACTTCCACCTTAATGCAAACAAAGGTGTGCTAACATGCAAACAATGATGATGCTAATATGCTGAAGCTAAGCAGCCATAATTTTTACCATGTTCACCATCTTGGTTTAGCATTTTAGCCCACTAACATTTGCTAATAGCACAAAACACAAAATACAGAGTGTACAGACTGTGGTTACTTTTGGTCATAAACCAAATTGGCCAAATTTAACCTGATGATGGTGCTTAGGAAAGGAAAAGTCAGGAGATCACCAAAGTTAGTAGGATTGATCCTCTGAGGACCATGTTTCTTAATCTGCTTGCACATTCTCTGCAGGAAGGTGCATCCTCAGACACTCAATAATTTAACATTTAGCTCAAAGCGTAGCCTCATTTAAAGAAGCCAAAAGGAGATATGGCACACATCAAAACATTTTTAAATTGCTTGCGTTCTTCAGTTAGAACAAGTAAAGAACAGAGGGCCACATGGGGAGATAATAAGATTATTTAGGACAGGACAGGACTGCTGTCTGACTGCTGAAATGTGTGATACTGAGTATATTTAAAATGGATAAACTGATGTGAGAGCTTCTGTTAACGTGTGCAGACATTTTTCCATGTTGTTTTCCAACATATAATGTAAGTATTATTTACTGTATTCTTGTGTGTGTTGACAATCAGTGGATGGCACATGAATTAGATGAATTGGGTAGCACACAGTCAAGACACTGGTAAGACTCCCCAGGTATTTTTGGACACCTTTGTCTCGGACTTAGCGATTGGATGACTGACTGACTGTAATCTGGTTGTCATGGATACAGATATAGTACATAATGCACACACACTCACAGACACACAGACAGCAGTGTGACTCCAGGGGTTGATGTGCCTCAAATAGAAATGCAGAGATGAGTCATCCACCGAGCTACTGCAGTAGAAACACACACACAGACACACAGACACACAGACACACACACACACACACACACACACACACACACACACACACACACAC
>JBBPCS010000672.1:919676-932094 GCA_037974645.1 Hollardia meadi
ACACACACACACACACACACACACACACACACACACACACACACACACACACACACACACACACACGTCAGACATGTTTCCTGGTCAGTTGCATCTCTCTCTGTCTCTTTTGCTGCCAAAGTGATTGGAAATGAGGATGTAAGGTAACAGAGCAAGTCTTACATAAATAATCACAGTACTGGATTAACAGAAAAGCAATGCAGCAGCTCAACTCAATCTGAAACGATACAGGATGTTGCAAATTAGTTACCAGTATTTACACTTCTCCCCTTTCTATGTATTTAGTCTCTCTGTTTGTGATTCATACTGAGGCAGCCCTAAATCTGCTTGAGGACACACAGAGCTGTTTACACAGAAGGTGAGGATGATGAAGGTGATGACGAGGAGGTGGGATGAAGGTGATGATAAAATGATTCAATGAAGTATTATCATTCCTGGAAAGGAAACCGTCATCATAGCAGCAGTGATCAGCGCAGAGATGAGAAACTGATGAATACAGAGGAGTCAAAATCAACTGCCTTATTGAAATGACATTGTATCAATTCATCATACATCATACGACAGCCATTCAAGACTTAAAAAAAAAAAGTATTTGCATTGGTTGCATAGCCTGATATTCATTCTAATCCATTGTTTATTGTAATCCATGCACTCCAGCAGTCAGTGACATCCCATTGCGCTCCGTTAAAACATTGGAACCTACTCTTTAAAGCACAGCTTCACTTAGGACTGAACTGCTGAATGGAACAAACAAGAACTATAAATAGCTGCCAGCAGTTTCAATTAATAATATCCACAGTGAGTGAGCAGTGCAGCTTTTGGTTATAGAGTGATGTTTCTGTGATTCTCATGACATTTCCCAGGTGTGTTGCACCTCCAAAATGCTGCAGTTGGATGAAAAACACTTTTTATAAAATTGGAACTTAAGTGTTCGAAGAGCCAAAATGTAAAAACAACAGCAACGTGTTGACTGCAACCATGCTAGTGGCTTTGTGATGTGATGTGAATACAGAGGCCAAGTCCCTCCCCTTCTTGTGGACCACCATGGGAGCTTATGTAAAAAAAAAAAATATACGTATACGGTAGTTAACGTCGAGAGACAAATAATTTTTTGATCCCATTTGAATTGTGCCATGAATTACACATATGCTGTTTGTCAATTTAAAAGATAATTTTGTAACTTAAGAAAGTTGCAGTTTGTCATAAAACTGTTGAAGTGACTGAAGACGTGAAAATACGTAATTACAGTTAACAGTTGCGTAAGTCATCTTGTTTTATAACCACCGGAACCCGTGAATGAAACCTTGTAGCGCTGGTCCGCATGCTAGCTAGCTAACAGGACCAACTAACTCTCTTTTCACATATCTGCAGCTGTCAACGTGGCCAGACTTGTGATTTTCACCTCTTTATTTCTGTGCCAGCCTAACAGCCATGTTGGTGACATACAATATATTGATACAAAACTAAATGCTTCTTTGCTATCTTTACAATAAACTGCAACTTTCTTGAAATGCAAAATGAACTTTTAAAATGATAAAAATCATATGTATAATTCATGGCACAATTCAAATGGGACCAAACACCATTAACTACCAGAAAGGGGCGGGACTTCGCCACTCTATGGTGTTTTTAGCTAAATGCTAACATGGTCACAATGACATTGTAAACATGCTGATGTTTAGCAGATATAACATTGACCATGTTCACCATTCATTATTTCAGTAGTTTTGCATGCTAACAGTTTCTCATTAGCAATTGCCTATAAATATCTGGACAAAATCTGGTACCAATATATAAAGTAGACGTTGACATATTCACTATAAAAAGAACCATCTCCATCTACAGAAACTCAAACTGCATTAAACAAAATCAGAAGAGGAAGAGGTTTGATTGACAGGTGATCTCTGGGCAGTGCCGTGCAGAAACATGACAGTGCTGAACGCCTCCCCTCCCCCCACAACCCCCTCCACCCCACCCCGGAGCTTTAAGCTTACTGCTCCCTCTGTCTATTTTTATCTCTAACTCCTCCTCCTCCCTGGCAGGCTATTTTCAGCTATAGTCCCTCCATCAACCCCCCCCATCTCCTGTGTTAGTAAATGCTTCTCTTCTCCTCTCCTCTCTCCCCTTCATTTTCTTTAATCTTAAAAAAAAAAAAAAAAAAGTTAGCCAATGTAACGCCAGAGACAAGCAGCAAAGCAAGGTATGAATGAAGGTGAAAGGAAGGATGGATGTCGAAGGAGTCCGTTCCCTCTCGTTCTCCCTTTTGTATGTTGTGATGCTCACTGAAACGAAAGAAGATCGTGTTGACTTTCTCTCCATCCGTCTAACTTCCTTCCCACCCAGTGATCTACTTTCAGCCTCTCTCTCTCCTGCTCGCCCTCCTCTCTCTGTCTCCCCTTTCTCAACGTTCATTCAGCAGCTCAAAGAGCGTCACACACACACACACACACACACCAATGACTCTCAGGCAGTGAATATTAGCCGTCTGACCAGCAGCTGTTTCTGGTCGCAGTACACAGCTCGGCTCTGCAGCAGCCTGCCCCTTTTTGTGTGTTTTCAAGCAAGGGATGAGAGGACAGCGTGTGATCTCTGGGTGTTCATTTTTCTGGGAAGATTCTAACTTGCTGCTCGTCTTCTCCTGCCCAGCCTTTCCTCTCTTTCTTTTTTTTATTTATTATACTGCTCTTTCCCTCTCCCCCCTTCCTTCCATTTCCCTCTCTCTGTCATTCTCTCAGCGCTTCGTTCTAATTTTGGAAGCATGGAACCTCGGGGAGCACTCTCCCTAAGCTATTTACGTCCTCGCCTCTCCTCCTCTTCCTCCTCCTCCTCCTCCTCCTCCGCCTCCTCCTCTCCTCTCCCTCTCGTCGTCCAGGAGGAGAGCAGCGTGAGGATCCTTTGATGCACGCAAGCAGGAGAATTCGGCTTCTCCTCGTCCATGTATTTTTGTTGTGTTGTTCGCTGCGGGAAGTGGTGAAGAGGCTGCAGCAGCACTGCTCTCCAACCGATCCCTTCCATCACTTCTCGGCTTATGGAAATGCCACGTTTTGGAGGCTGTACACAGCGATGAGATTTCATTGATTGGTCTTGGTTTTGCTTGCTTGATTTGGTTGGTAAAGACTGAGAGAGGCTTCAGAACACGAGAGGAAACAAACTTTTTTCTTCCATCTGCAACATACCAGCCACTGTCACTGTTTCAGGAGCCAGCAAAGTGTTCTGCATGGATCTGGACTCCGGGTGATACAGACCAGGCTGACCAGAGAGTAACGTTTTAGGTCGTTACAGAGCCTATATTTCCTAAATTTGATTCTTATAGCGGTTCATCTGTTTGATTTTGATTCATTCCACGAGCCCAGCAGAGGGGAGGAGTTCTGGAACGTGCAGCTGAGGCTACAACATTAGAAAAGAGGCACATCAAAGCACAAACCGAAGAGTCAGTGGTAGCTCCAAGAAAACTGAAAGGCAGAGGCTGCCCGCAAAAATCTAAGTGCAACTGCAGCCTAAACAGGATACCTTTGATGAATTGCACAATAAAAGCACAAGGAGTTTTCTGACTCTGGAGTTTTTAATGGAATTCATGATAATTTTTCTATCTGTTTTACAATACAAGCATACAGTATTTGGAAGTTCTTTGGAAGAAGAGCATTTGGAAGTTTTATTTCATCCCAGAAAGAGTAATCCATGATTCAGTATTTTTGAAATCATTTTTTAATGTTTGTTTCCCCCCTGTCTTTGGCAACTTGAATCTTAAATGAAGCCATGCCGGTATCTCGGAAGAAGAACTGATTGGTGTTTTTTTGGGACAAAATAGAGCGCTGCCTCTTGTCTTGGCATGCTGTTACATCCCACAGTGTCAGGATTGTGCGCCATGTTGCAGACCATCTATGAGACTGAGTCCTGCTTTTCCTCTGCCAGCACAGACAGCCACCACCAGCCTCTGGAGCTCCTGAGTGGCAACAGGGGCTCCAGCACAGCCATGCCCACTGCCGGTGAGTCATCTCTGGGTAAGGAGAGGTAGGGAGGGGGGTGGGATGGGGGGCTGCTGTGTGCTGGAGATTTGATCGGCCATCGGACTAAAGGTTTGGATCCAAATGTAAAAAGTGTTCTTTATATTTTCTGAAAATAGGATACTTGTGTGTGTATTTCGCACTGAGTTTTTTTTTTTTTTTTTTAATGGAAAAGGACATAAGAATGGACTGTAGGTTCAGATCACAGCTTTTCAAACTGTGAGTCTCACGTCCCCAGGCGGGCAAAGGGGGAGAGATGTGAGGCAGAGATAGTGTGAGGTGAAATGGACAGGTGGCAGCGATGGGAAGTTATTGTAGTTTGTCCGCCTTATCAACACTGTCAGCAGTTGGAGCAGAGACTGTGCCACACAGCTCATCGAGGCAATTAAAACCCTCAGTACCTGACTGCTCCATTTTGTGTCAAGATTCGAAACTGCTTGTCAAAGTCCTAACTCTGTGAAATCTGAACACAACCATGATCCACATATTTTTAGATTCACTCTAAGGGTATGATTATCTGCAATGTCCCTTGCGACTAAACATCCATAAATCTGCTTAGAAATCACAGAAAAAAAGACACTTGCCTTGGAATCATCAAGTTTATTGAATATCAAAGTCATGCAGTGATAGTTGTCTGTACATCAACAGGCACACTGCAAACAGGAACAAATATGTAATTCTGCATATTTTTGGTGCCGATTTGGCAAAACAAATGTAGGCTAAAGCGAGCAGGGCTCAAGTTGTATCCCACAGCTAACTCACTAAATCTATTGAAACAATATACTTCCTGTTTACATCCTCCAAAGCTCCTAAATTATAGGAAGTGTAGTTCCAAAGCACAGAGCACAATCATCTTCCAAGTAAAAGACAAAATCCATTAATATTACCTTTTTTCATGTTGCACTACCATTTTGTTTTTGACGTTATTAAGGCTCAAATGTCTCATCAACATGACTGACTCACTACTCTATTCTTAAATATACTGATGTTCGTTTGAAAACCTGTGGACATAAGACAAAAAAGTTTAAAATTGTGCCAGGGGATGGCGAGGGTGTTGATGTAATACAGAAGCATATTAAAGGAATTCCTCAGTCTCAGGTTGATCCATAACGTACACTTGAGTTTTTCAGGAGAAAAAGGGCAAGAATGCAGCAGGTGCTGTTCAATAAATCACACTCTCTTGTGATTTCCATCTACTGCTGTACACTGCTCCTTGTCAGTTTAGGGTGTATGGACAACCTTTTGAATGCTCTCGTGCACCCAGGACACTACCTTTATCTTTACTTTATGTCATTTATCTAATGCTGAAACACACATGGAAAGTATAAGCAAAGAAACTCTGTGCCCTTAGTGAGACTTGCCTATTTAGAAGCCAAGAATGTCTGTTGTTGGTATTCAACCTGTGGAGGTTTTGTTACAGTAAAGTCTGCTGGACTTATTGGCTCATTGGAGTGAGGTGAGCAGGGTTTGGAGTGTGGCTTGATGCCACCTCTTGATGCCAGCAGGTTGTTAATTGGTACAAGCAGGACGCGCAATCACTCTAATCTTCTTTTCGGCTGAAATTACAGCCTTGGCTCACTGGGCAACCCAGTTCAGTGTATATTTGTGTTTGTGTGTGTTTTTGGACTTAACAGGCTCACAGACACTTTAATATTGGTGTTGTAAGGGCCATGTGTCCTTGTGTTTGCTCTTTACTGATATTGATCACATTTATTCTTTAAAACTGGTTGTGTATTTTATATGATGCTGATGTGTGTAAAGCACAATTGCTTGGGAAAAAAAAATAGCAGAACTACATGAAACAAACCAAACTCGCAAAAAGATTTCTATTTCCCATCTATAAACCCTTTATCACCTGCTGTATGTTTTTAATATTAAAAATAGCAAACTATTGCCTTCATTTGGAGTCGTGTTTCTGTTTAAACAATATGCAATATTAATTCGCTTTTTTTTTTTTAGTCTAAACTGACTCATAAAGGAAATATCTCGCTCTTAAGCTGCTAAATGCTTCGCTTTGTTCACCGGCTAGTTGATAACTTTGTCTGCCTGTTGTTTAGTGCTGGATAGGTAGCTTATAATTGGTTCATCAAAGCTTCTTCTTGCCCAAAACAACTGCCTGCGTCTCAACAAGGTTGAAGAGAGCTTTGAGAGTGAACCAAAACATTAAAGCTGCGGCTGGAAACCAAAACAAAGAGCTGAATGATGCTAAAATGATCCATAGCACTCAGAGCAACTGCAGAGTTGGTGATAATTTTTGAGGGTTCACCACTATGAGTGATCTCCTTCGCATTACACCTAGTCATTGGACCCCCTGTTAATTTAAAAATATTGATAGTGCAGCTTTAAAAATATGCATACATACTGTGTAAATGACTGAACCAGATGCCGTCAAAGACATAAAGCTTGGTGTAACACAACAGACAGTATCCGCTGTGGATGACCTACAGTCTGCCAGCCCATAATACTTCTGACCCACCCTCAGTCTCTATAGCAACACTACACATGTGACTCCTCTGTCTCTGTAAGCTTCTAATTTGACTAAAGTACACACAGCCATTATACTATTTTTACCTTACTCTCTCTGTTGCTCTGTCTTTTCTTTCTCCCTCTCTGTCTCTCTCTCGCTCTCTCTCTCTGGCTTTTTTGTTTTGTTTTGCAGCACTGCAAAGGTGCCTATTTTCTTTTAGCAATGCAGAACTGACAAGACAGGGAGAGAGAAGAGAAAAGATGAATATTGGTTTCCAGAAATACCTCTCAGCAGCAGCAGCAGTAACAGTGATGTAAAATAGGAGCGACAGAAACAGACTGGACATCAAACTACACACCTCCATCTTTATGAACCCTTTTTTCATAATTAGCAGTGACAAACCTTGGCCAGCACATATTGTATCATCTTACTTTTTTTTACTGGCAGACAATGTCTGTTAATGGCTCTATATGGTTAATGTAATCCAAGGAAACAGATGGAGCAACACGAAGACTTCAGTACAGATTTGGCTCTAGGAGTCACAGTGAAGAATTACCCGCTGTGAAAACAACAGGGGTTGTCAACTACCAGACCAGTTTTGTTTTTGTTAAGCCTCCATCTTTGATGCCTATAGTTCACATGTTTCTGCACTACACCTCCCAGAGATCAATTGTCAAGTTTGAGCATCTGTAGGTTGACTGTTTTCCTTTGTCTGTTCACACTAACTTCCTCTTGTGTTTGTACCAAACTAACTGGACACAACGTTTCCCGTGTAGCAGGAAAGAGACAGTGAGCATGTAGAACAGCAAACAGCTTTCATTATCTGGATATAGGCTGAATCACAGTCGCTTTAAAGCAGACACAATCCTGTCAAAAACAGAAGTTATAGATTCAAAGTTGTGGGATTGCAGTACAGACTTGGTGCTTTCCAGGCATCCAATCAGAAAACAAAAACAACCTCACCGGTGGAAAACTCTCTATTAACTGAAACTATACTTTAGAGCTGCAACAAGTAGTCAATTTATCGATCAGTCAATCTTCCAAACCTTAATTAAAAACTTTTTTGATACTTGAATAATTAGTTTTCAAGTGAAAATACCCAAAATCTGATCATTCCATGTTGTCAAATGTGAATATTTGCTTCTTTTCTTGGGTTTACGGTATAGTAAATTCTATTTTTTGGTTTTGGGCTGTTGGTTGAGCAAAAAAAGCCACTTATTGAAGTCATATTGAGCTCTGGGATATTGTGAATGCATTTTCTTTTTTTAACATTTTTCTAATATATTATAGAGCAATATATTAATCGAGAATGTAATCGGCAGATTAATCGAAAACAGAAATAATTGTTAGTTGCTGCCCTGCTAATGTGTCACAGTCATATCTTCATCAGCCTTATTTATAGTTGAGTTGGTTGATATCAGCTTATATGAGCTGTACTGTTTAGCTTTCTAATCATTTCTTTTATCTTGTTTAGACATCTGGCTTGGTTCAATATAGAAACTACTGCAGTTAATCATTTTCATTATCACCTAATCTGCGTATTACTTTCTCAAAATAATTAAACGTTTGATCTTTTGAATGTAAGAAAATATTGAAGAAGGATTGATTACAGCTTGAGTTGAAACACTTGAATTGCTTGTTTGGTCTGTCCAAAGAGAGATTCCGTTTCCTACCAGTTTTTTTTTTTTTTTTTTTTGCATTAAAAATTACTTGAACCTTTATTAAAATTGTCTTTTCTGTCAATTAACTGATAGGATAATCAACAAATAGTTTCGGGATTGATCTTTTAATACTTCCTGGGTTCCCACTGAGATGTATCTCCAGAGCCAAATATTATTATTACTATCAAGTACCAAATGTTGACTCACTCTTGTTTATGCATTCTTTGACTAGATGTTTCCTAATATAAAATAGTAAATTTTCCAAAGTTAAGACAATATTTTTTTGAGCCAAATTAGAGCTAAAAAGATGAGTTGAAAATATTATGCAACTATTTTGATAGATTATTCATCGTTTAACTTAGGTCCAAACTGATATATTTCAATTTTTGGGTGATGGCCATGAAACTTGGTTCCCCACATTATGTAACCTGATGACTTTATGACAAAATACCATCAGAACTGTGACGACATTCCCGTGCTGGCTCACCGGTTGCGATGAGTTTTAACAAAGATTGTTTTCCAGAGCAGAAGGGGGGAGCAACTGTAGTGACAGAGTAGGTTACAGCCACGGGCTACAGGCTACAGCAAGAAGTTTGAAGTATGTCGGAGCCTATGGCTTCATAAACATGTCAACAGTGTTTGTGTAATTACTCTCACTGCAGGAAGAGGGAGACAGAAGTTCCACACTTCAGGTTTAATTAACATAGTGAATCTGGTAAACATTATACCTGCTATAATATCAGCATGATAGCATGCCGTTGTTAGCATTTAGATCAAACGCAGCTCACAGAAAAATATAATCTTACACTGCTGCTAGCATGGCTGCAGACTCTTTGTCTACATTTCCCAGTTCTCAGCCTCTAAGATTTGTTGATTTGCTTAGTCTGATGATAATTAAATGAATATTTTTAGGTGTTGAACTGTCCATTGGACAAAACAAGCAGTTTGATTAATTGGTAACAGAAATATTCATTGCAGCCCTTTAAAAAGTATTGTTTTGGTACCAGCTTAAGGAGGAATACCTTACAGACAAATAAGTTTCATATTAAGCCAAACACCGGACACTGGATCTGGCAACACTGAATTTTACAACTGTGTTGCACTTGACCCAACAGCCGCTTTTAATTTGAAACGGAGAAAGTGTTGATTTGTAAATATTAAGAACATAATGCAGTAACTTTAACTGAGGTTAGACAGCATAACCTGCACCAACTCGTTACTGATGAGAGTTTTGTCTCTTGTGGACATTGGTCGGAGGAGTTTAGCAATACTGTATACACCTCTCAGCTCTAGTACATCACAACAAAACATAGGGAGGTAGCACCCTGTGGTGCTGAGCTAATCCGCTATCCAAGGGGCTCCTGCTAACTAGCTGCATGCTGCTAGCTCTCTCCACCTCCACTTGAAAAATGCATGGAACCCTACCCAATCCTACTGACCAGTGCAAACATGAAACCTGACTCTGTGCTTGATTCATAATCTTTACATAAACTACATGATAAATCTTGTCTTTGTGATTTTATGTTCTCTGTGCTGCGTTGGTGTGGTGCATACAGAATCACATTAGCACCAGGGTATAATCAGCTTTCTGTGTTCATTTTTAACAGGATTCACTTTCTGGACAGACTGGATGCACAGTCTGTCTTTCATTCTTTTTACTGCGTCCACCCTGGTGCATGAATTTCTGTGAGCAACAGTGAGCTGTACTCAGTTTGAGGCTGACATGACTTACTGAAATGTTGCCTCTTTGTCAGACTGTACGTTAGTGTGAGTGAGTGTATGTGTGAGTGTGTTTACCAGACTATAAATGTCTTCGGTTTGACGTCAGACGCCGGCTGCTGTGGAATGCTGCTCTCTTGCCAAGCGGACTGTTGTACACACACTCACAGACCAGTCTCTCACGTACACACACACACAGGGACAGTGTGTGTGTTGTAGTGGAAGGGGAGACACGTGCGTCACAGTGAAACGCCAGAATATTTGTTTAGGTAATTTAGATGTGAGTGGCTGCACACGCACGCACGCACACACACACACACACACACACACACACACACACAGACACACACACGGCCTTGTCTATCCCTAGCACTCAGTTTTGAAACTTTTTCTTGAAACAGCAACAGTGAGTGAGTTAACTAAACGGTCACAAACCAACAAACCTGCAACTGGACTGCTTCTTCGCATTTTCGCAGGGAAAAATTATCTTTTAATTCCAATAGATTTACTCAGAAAAAAAAAACAGAGCTTGCACCGAGCTGTAACAATTTATTTGAATGAGTTCACTATATACAGTATACAGCACACATTTCTCTTCTGTGTCAAGGTCAAAGGTCAGAGGTCAGGTTGTGATCAAAGACAGTGAAAATCTGAAATGACAAAATCTTTCCTCCTCTGTTTAGTTACAATCCCTCAGGACAGGGCTAATATGCTTGGCCTGATTGTGGATGTTGGTGTTTGATTGGCTTAGAACCCATGTGTGCCAAAGAACGTAAGGTGACCAATCAGAACACCTTGGCATAGAAAGGTCATAGGTCAGACTACACAGTAGGTAAGTCCTAATTGAATTTCCTTCTTGGCCAGCAGACAGCGAATATCCTGACGTCCCAACATGTCGCAATGTGTAGGATCTTCCAGGAACTAGCCTGATCCAATAGCAGGGGTCAACTGAGGCCAGGAGAGCGTCGTCAACACAGGCTTGTGGCAGGTTGGGGGTCACTGCCATGCTTAAAGGCACATTGATAGATGCTGATGGTTGTTAAGACCCCCCGCCTCCGTCTCTCCCTCCCCTGTCTGTCTAGCAGGCAGTGTGCTAACCTGTTTTTGGCTCGCTGCACTACCAAGAGCCAACCTAAAGAAATAATCCAAATGACATCATACAAACTCTCTCCCTCTCCCTCTCTCTCTCACACGCTCACGCACGCACGCACGCACGCACGCACGCACACACACACACACACACACACACACAGAAGTGATCAGTGTAAGCTGATTGCAGCAGCTAAGCTTATAGGAGCTTGCGATCTGAGTGCTGCAGAGTCTAAGCATTGTAGCTTATACATGAATACTGTAAAAACCTAAATAACTGCACACAGATAGTGTGTTTCCATCCAACTGTGTTTATATGCTTTTTCAACTTCTGTCAGTGGAAACGTCAGGAAATCAAAAGAAGTTTCTATTCTTGGCTGAAGTAGAAAAGTTGGGGTAAACAAACAAACTTCTACAAAGTGCAATGAGAATAGACTACCGCATACTGCCTGTCATGTTACTCTGCCTGATATACAGTAGGTTAATGAATATAACATTAATTTTGAATGAAAGTGAAAAAATTAAACAGTTATAGGCTAATTAGACCTAAATAAATGTTGTTGTTTTTTTATTTGAAAGTCTGGCCCCCACACTGTCTGTGTAGAATAACCCTTGCTCCTGTTGTTGTAGTTGATAACCCCTTGCTTTAGGGCTGGCTATCGGTACTCAGTACCTTTTATGGTATTAATCAAAATAATCCAGTAACAAGTAGTATCAAAACTTCTGCAGTCAAACAATTCCTGCATTTGATTACTTTTTGTATTCAGATTTAGAAAAAAAGAGACTATTTCTATGTTTTTTCTTGCAGCCAATCACGGTAACCATTCTTCAATTTAATGTGATGCATGCTTGGCCCTCTACTGCAGCAGCTACAACCCATTAAGTCTGTATTGTGGTGAAGCTGAAAGCAGTGTATTTGACAGAGTTGGCAGTTCAGTGGTGGCATTTTACACAACTGAACGCTTCCCATATCTTTCAAAGTCAGCTAACACCACTCTGGTGCCTGAAGCAGGAAATCAATATTAATCTGTCATAGTGATTAGCCCAAGTTGAGGCTACAAATCCAGATCAGTACAAGGCGGTGCATTTCTTCAGGGAGGGACACTTTTGCAGTTTCATGTTTCCGATTACACTCATTTCTGTAATGCAGTCCTCTTTGCATTCTTTCTGCCATACTGCTATGAATAACAGATTGCTCCTTTGATCATTTGTCTCTGTGAATATATATGGCACACGTTAACATTCTGCAGTATCCTTTAGCCTAGCTACGCTGAATATAGACTAGGCTAAGTCTATCTATTCTAAGTCAGTGCTATTCAGTGTTAGGCTAATGCTAGGCCTGTGGCTATTTTTAGGTGGCAGGATGTTCCTCACTTCTTACAACACTATCACAGCACATTTTGATGAAATGGGAACTGCCTTGTGTGTGTGTGTGTGTGTGGGGGGGGGGGGGGGGACGACGACCAATGATTTAATAT
>JBBPCS010000672.1:936600-947071 GCA_037974645.1 Hollardia meadi
ACACACACACACACACACACACACACACACACACACACACACACACACACACACACACACACACACACACATTTTTTGGACACACAGCTCGAGTTTGCCACCTACAGTTCACTGTTATTAAAGAAAAGTCAAGACACTTTATTTGTACATTTGCAAGACAAATGCTGCCCAAAGTGAACAGAAATAAATAGGTAAAATGGCTTTAACAGAAAAAAAATGCAGCAACTTTATAGTTATATTCATTATAAAGAGGGAAAAGCAGTTTTAAAAAGCACAGTGTAATACTACAGGTCACAGAAGTTTGGGGGCAGCAAAACTAAATATTGTCATTTAGTCAGGCAATCATTGCTGTTTTTTCATTAATCTGTGAACAGCTGTGATCTGATTTTAAGCTGCACACAACATGAGTCTGTGAACGCAGGGTGCAGTGACAGGAGTGGGTTATTTGGCTGAGAAGTTGGAGGTGTGCAGCCTGTCGCCTGCAGCTCTTCATCTAACAGCTCACTCTGGCTGCTGCAAAACTTCACACCGATCCACTGTCAAGAATTGATAAAAACAACTTGTTTTGTAGGCACATCTTTGATGAACGATAGCGGGAAGTGCTAAGCTCGCTGACAAATGCATTGCATTTCCTGTGAGTACTTCATAATAAAAGTCAAGTCACGTTTTGCCAGCTAAAGGCTTTAAATGTGAAGCTGCAGCAGCAGGAAATGTTCGTTTTGAATTCCGGTATTTTTAAACCTGCCATTGATGTTTATATATTTGGATGTGTAAATGATTCATACTTACCAAAGGTCTTGGAATTGGTCCAGTAAATAGTCTCAGTCAATAGTCTCACACACCTGCAATGGCTGCAACGTAATCCTTAGTGGCAAGTCTGACTGTCAAAGTTACGTCCACGTCCAAGTGTTTTTCTTGCCTCCCACAGTCTGAGATTGTTACTCTAAGTGTCTGAGAATATTACGGAAAGGATCCAATAGTGATAGTCCTCATTGTTAGAGTAAAATCCTCTTTGTTTAACTGGAAGCACAAGTCTCGTCTGAGGAGAAGTCTCGCTCTGAAATCTCACGGTAGGCGAGTTGTTGCAGTTGTCGCTCATCTAGACTGTTAAAATCAGCTAAATATTCAGCCATGACTTTGGAAATTAAGTCTTGAGGGCAGTCCCTCTCTGTAAACTCCAAACTCCTCTCTACAACTCTCACTCACTTCTCTACAGTCGTCTTCCTGCAACAACTCACATCTCACGAGATTTTGATGCAAGACTCCTCAGACGAGACTTGCTTCTGGTTAAACAAAGAGGATTTTACTCCAACAATGAGGACTATCACTGTCGGATCTTTTCCGTAATATTCTCAGACACTTAGAGTAACAATCTCAGACTGTGAGAGGCAAGAAAAAACACTTTCAGTGGACGTAACTTTGACGGTCGGAGTTGCCCCTAAGTTACGTTGTAGCCATTGCAGGTGTGTCGCAGCTATTGGCTGAGACTATTTACTGGACCAATTCCAAGACCTTTTGTAAGTATGAATCATTTGCACATCCAAATATATAAACAAAAATAAATAAAAACCGTAATTCTCCTTTAATACTTACCAGTTTGTTATGCTGCAAAAATATGAATATTGCAATCACTAGAGTGCTGCTTCATTCGAAAGACATTCATTTAATTGAAATCTTCGAGATTCTCAAGTCAGCTTAAAAGAGACTAAACATCATGAGTTTCACTCGGTTCAACAGGGAAATATAGCTGCATGTCGTCAGTGTAGCAACGATAAGAAATGTTATATTTTCTCAAAACAGATCCCAGCACAAGCATATAATGCCTATATGATCAGGTTATAATGAGGCTTGTTAATGCCGGCTGAAAGGGTTGTTATTTTTCCCAGAATGTGCAGGTTAGCTTTTATATGAGGATTGATGTCTGAAGTGGAATGTAAACAGGAAGTGAAGTGAAACAGCTGGGCATTTTGTGTTATTGGCAGATGTGTTTGATCGGTATAGGAGGTAGTTATTAAAGATGCATATAAGCAGCCAGGTTTAAAGAATACAGCTCTAGAAAGATGATGCAGGGAGTGATACAACTTGTTTGAGGGAGATGCTTTTTGTCAGTTCTTACAGTAGATGTTCAAAACAATGGTTACCATCGCAACTTGGATGAAACCCTCTTAACAATTGCGAACATTGCACAGAGCAAGACGCCTAAAAACTAATCAGTCTGTCTGTGTCTCTGTGTGTCTGCAGCTGAGATCTCTCCATCAGACGCTGGGGGCTGATGGGACATTGAGTCCTCTAAATCTCTACACCTCGCCCTCCTTGCCGAATATTTCCTTGGGCCTCCCTGCCAACACACACATCACGGTGGGTCAACCAACAACACACACACATTCACGTAGACAAACCATATAGGCGCACACAAACACATACTATTATCTGAGATAGAATCCTTTTGAAATTGCTGTCAGGAAATTTTCTCCTGACTTTTACAGCCATTTATTTTTGCGATGAATGAGTTTAACAAGCTGGGACCAAGGATGTCACATGACCTCCAGTTACCACTTATGGCAATACACAAATGGCCACACTACTGATTGTATGGTAGACTTGCCTGTTTGGTAACCGTGGTAATGCCCCCCTGTACAGCCCGCCCAGAAGCTGTCTACCCAGCAAGAGGCTGAGCGTCAAGCCATCCAATCACTGCGAGGGGGCGGAGCACTAACTGGGAAATTTCTCTCCACATCCTCCCTACCCGCAGGTAAGCCTTACCATAGCTCATAATTTAGTGTAAAACTAGTTAAATTTGGAAAATTTGTTTTGAAATGTATTCGATTATTGTGAATTAGTAATGATTAAAAAAATGTTTGTTTGCAGGGGTGGGGCATGACGTGGAGACACCGGCCCCCAGCTCTCATTCTGCCCATTCCTCGTTATTGCAACATGTACTGCTGCTGGAGCAGGCCAGACAACAGACTGCTATGCTAGCTGGTACACACACATGCACAAGTGCACTAAAATCTATGCTAATGTCCACAGTAGAGTCCACCCATAGTATCCAACTCATTGCTTTTCTCTTATGATCCTCCACCCAATCAGTCCCCATGTACAGCCAGTCACCGCTAGTTACGGCAGAGAGAGGTGTGTCCAGTGGCATGCGGGCGGTCAACAAGCTGCCTCGCCATCGGCCATTGGCTCGGACCCAGAGTGCACCTTTGCCCCAGTCCCCCCAGGCCCTGCAGCAGCTGGTGGTCCAACAGCAACACCAGCACTTCCTGGAGAAACACTACAAGGTACACACACACACACACACACACACACACACACACACGCATGCATGCATGCATTCACACACTAACTTTACCTTCTGTGTGTAGATGCTATCAAAGGGGGCAGAGCTTCCCAGGCCGCCACCCACCCACCCAGAGGAGACAGAAGAGGAGCTAACAGAGACCAATGACATGCAGGAGGACGACGGAGGGGCAAGCATTCACAGGTGTGGCATTTTGAAAGCCAATCAGACACTATGAATGACTTATCAATCTTAATCTATATATGTTACTGTAAACACCTGTTAAATCTGCCCTGTTATTCTGACCAATCAGGCTTCAGAAGGAGGGGTCTGATGACAGCACACCCTCCTCTGAGCGACTTGGTGTGCATGTGAAGGGTGAGGAGGAGCATGGGGGCGTGCACGTGAAAGGGGAGAGTACTGAGAGCGAGCTGGATGAAGAGGAAGAAGAGGAAGACATTGTGCAGCTGAGAGAGGGCGACGAAGAGGAGAGGGGGGGCTACACGAAGGTTTGTGTGTGAATTTTTATATCATAAAGTCCCAGTGTATCTCAGCAGCTCCACACACTCCACACTAGGCCTGTCACGATAATTACGTTATTGACTTATCGTACGATATATGAACATGACCACGATCATTTTTGCCGACCTCAATATTTGTTTGTTTACATGAGAATTAGAGTGCGGCTCGGGCCGCATTTTTCTGACCAAACCCGACCGAGTCCGAGACAGTAGTAACCGAGCCCGGTCCGAACCCGACAGTCTTTCTGATTGTGGATACCATGTGGATTGTTCTGGTATTGTGGATGTGTGGTATCCACACTCTAATGAGAATGAAAATTTTAGCTATTCCCACTGCTTCTTCCAGCCAGAAGGTTTGGGGAAATAAGGCTTGCATTATTTTGCTATTATATTATCATTATATCAGTGACAAAAAATTATCTTAAAATGACAATATTATCATTCATCGCCATTATTTCTGGGACAATATATCGTCCAAAAAAAAACAGTTATCGTGACAGGCCTACTCCACGCATCCACTTATATTCTAAGATTCTGATTCCCGACATTCAATTAAGTTTTGTCTTAATCTATTGTTTTATATCATCATTTATTTGTAGGTTATCTTTTGTTTGAGTTAACTAAATCTGAAAAGTAACTAGTAACTCTAATTGTATAAGAGTAAAAAGTACAATATTTGCCTCTAAATTGTAGTGGAGTAGAAGAAAGAAGAAAATACTAATGTAAAAGTACCTCAAAATTTTACTTACATACACTACTAGAGTAAATGTACTTAGTTACTTTCCACCACTGCATGAATTGAATGGATAAATGGTTCAAATTGTTAGCTTAAAGTCATGATATACTGGTGAAATAGTCATCTAAATATAACATCAATACATTTTCTAAATAGTTAAAAGTAATTAAATCTTTTTAGAAATAATTAATTGTAATTAATAATAATTGGATAAAGAATAAGATAAATGGTTGATAGATCCAGCTTTTGCCAGCTACGACTGCAAGCAAACCTTAACAATTCAGTAGAAAAACGAAAACTTATTGTAACAATATCCACATTTTGCACCGTCACTTAACATACACATAAAAATCTGTTCAAATGAGCACATATTAGAATTAGAATATTAGAACATGCATAGAATTAGAATGTGATGAGTGGGATCGACAAAGGCACTAGTCTGATAGGGATGTGGGGCCAAGTAAGACAAAAAAGAATGGGAAGCACCACTCTAAGATCCCAGGTCAGTCTTAAACCCAGGACATTTTGGTTACGCAGCATCATCCCACGGAGGGATGAATCACACAAATGCATCACCGGCCGACTTCCTGCTGTTTTCTCTCTCACTGTGTTTGCTGTGTTGCAGATGTTGCTGTGTGTTAGCTATCTGACTCATCACAGCCAACGTTTGGCCTGTTACTTCAGTCCAAACCTGAGATGGCTTCAGGTGTTTTTCACCCTCACACGATTGTTTTCACACATAGAAATCCTAAACGTTTGCGTATCAGAACTGAGTGTCCTTTTTCGTGTGTTGCTTCTTCACAGAAACAACACATAGTACTTTGGTGAGCTCATTACAAAACATGCCTATTATCTGCTCTAAATGAAAAGTACATGACGTTTAGCTTACCAAAATTTAACAAAGCTTTCAGATGTGCTTAAACAACACTGGTATTTGACCAGTTGGTAGTGGACTGCCAAAAGCAAAAACTTACCTTTTAATAGAATTAACAACACAATACAAATTATTCCTTTAGATACACAGCATATCACTCTTTGATTAGAGCTATTTAGCCAGTGGAGAACTTAAGGTCAACTTCACATAAACCCCTTCCTATTTATTCTGTCCTTCTGTCAATATGGTAGAAAATCTTTGACCTCACAAGCCTGTTTTGGGTTATTCGTTCAGCAAGACTAAATGCAGCACAAGATACATGTCCACGATTGTTCACAATAAAGAGACACTAGCTAAAAGGCCTCTGAAGTTGTAGTTCAGCATCTGTGGCTCTTGTTGTGTTGTGTCTCAGACTGCTGTCCGGCTGCCAGTCACTGTCAACAGATGGCAGATGCAGGGATCAATCATGAAGCCCAAAATAGGAAATTCCTCTCTTTTGGATACTTTTATTCTCCTCAATCAGAGCACAAGACGTGTGTTTGCAGGGTAGATATATATGCTATAGCAGACAAAAATGTAACTTTCAGTTGCACTAATCAATATTTTATATCAACAATGTATGAAATGACTATGTGTAATGTGAAAGTAGTTGTTTGTAGTGACAAACAGAGAATTTACGTCACACTCTGCATTTCCCCTCAGCGTTTTAACATCTTTCAGCTCATTGTTTTGGTTTTACGGCCTGCAGCTTTACGGTTTTGGTTCTTTCTCACCGCTATAATCAGCCTCATTTCCAGCAGCAGCAGGAGGATGTTTTCAGTGAAAATGCTCTTACAAACCCACTGTGCACTATTCGCTCAACAACAAACAGCAGGCAGACAAAGTTAGCAAGTGGCCAATTTTATGAACAAACTTATTATCAACTTATTTCCTCTCACACAAGAGGAGAACGTACGTACTATTTGTTCGTAAGCTGCAGTTTTTACGGTGTGTTCTTTTGCAACTTTTTGGGCCCGACACAGGCGCTGTGATGCGATGCAGGAGACAGCCATCCTCACCACTAGTTCTTTGAGTTGGTTTGTTGTGTCCTAGGCTTCAGGAGTTGTGAAGACCTAACCAGAGCTGGAAGCAGAATGAATAATATTGGACTTTTGGCCAGAGACGCAGCTATGAATGCTAATGTTGCTCCGTTTCTGCTTTATGTCTAGGTAGCTGTTTGCTGATACATTCAAAATAACAACTTTATAAGGTTATAAGTCAATGTTGTAAATAATTGGCTTAAATGTTGTGTATGTTCATGGTGGCTGTCAGCTGCTCGTTGGCTGTAGACTTCGCTGTGTGTTTAAATGCAGCGTTTAACAGAAGACGTGAGGGAAATCAGCAGCCAGCTTTTGCTAACTCCTTCAAGGAACCTTAAAGGGGATCTCCACTGATTTTACACATCAAAGTCTGTTTCCGTGTGTTGGGTAGTACTACTACTGCGTGTGAAAGGAACTTGTATAAAGCCTTTTGTGTATCCAGAGGGTTGCCACATGAAATGGAAGACAGAGTGAATATTTACATGTGTAAAAGGAAGGTAGGGAGGAACTTGTCAGGGATATTGATTTTCATTTGTAATGGCCAATTACATTAGTGCTGAATGTGTGTTTAATACAGTGACATGTCCAACTAGCTGACTGGGGGCTCCCAATGAACATGGACAATTAAATGTTAAAAGGACTTTCCAAACATGACCTGAGCGGGACCGAACATAGCATCCGAGGACAGGCTGGCGGCCGACTGAGACCAGTTTGACCACAGTGAATACCAGTACCAAGGTGGTTTTCTTGCCGGGTTTGGCTCCTGACACCCTGGGCTGACTCAAATAATGATTGCATGGTTAACTGAGCTAGCAGTAACTGTCTAACAGCATGTACAACAAGTAACGTTAAAACTGTCCATCAGGAAACTTTGTAAACCACCACGGTACTTGATTCGTCTCAGAGGCTGTGTCCAGCCTCCGTCCGGCTGTGTTTACTGGCTCCTGAGCCCGGTACAGTTAGCATCAGCTACCGGTTAGTTCAGCAACAAGTAAAGCCATAACTCACAGAGAGTTCAGGCAGAGAAGCCAGAGGACATCCAGAAAATTATTTTCTCCATAAAATATGATCCAGTTTCAGTCAAGTCAGAGAATAAATTTGTAAAGTTGTTGTTATAAAATCCTGACATGAAATCTTAGCCTAAAACTTGAGAATTGATTGATGGGTGGATGTCATGATATTAATGGTTGAAATTGGTTGGTTCAAGCTCAGGTAACAACACTTAATGTTTGTTCACAGGAAAACATGATCAGATTTTGATGAAAAATGCATTCATTGTTTTTGGCAGATATTGTTAAATAGGGGCACTAAAAGGGTTAAAACGCATTTTTCATTTCAGCTCGATTTTAGGTTATGTCACATAACTCAGCATTCGTTGTAGCTGAAGACTAAAGGCTGAAGTTTGAAAATGAAAAAAATCTGTTTGCATTTGAAAGAAGTGCACAACTCTCCTGCATCTGTATAGTCAAGGGACTCGAACTGAGTTGAGTTGTGGGTAATGTAGGCATTTAGGAAGAAGAAAGCATGGAATAAAAGAGACGACAACTCTTGTTCTGGTCATGATGAGACCAACAATGTTACAGGAGTGCGTTGATAAATCGATGGAGTTCTATTTTTAACTTCAGCAGGAATGGTCACATGTTGTCTTTCATCGCTAACCTACACACTTCACTGCTTTTTTCAATGATCTTTTTTCTCTTGCTTCATCACACCTTTGACCCATGTCACTGTGGGTGGTGTTTGTGCCTGAGGAAGAGGCTGCTTTTTCTCAAGGACAGAGTTGAATGGATCAATCCAAAACGTATGGTCACATTTAACTTTTATTTTGTTTTTACAAGCACACAAGTACAGGATGAGTAATCATCAGGAGAAAGCTTTGACATTTTACAGGAACAGAAAGGGTGGAATTTAAATATGAAATTGCACAACAATTTAGTCATTTGGTGACATATATATACTTGCAAGGAAGGAAACACAATGTGCTTGAACTGTACACTGAACTCTCTTAAACTGTCCCAGTGAGAGCTCTGCCGCTGGGTGTCCAGTCGAACTGCACCAGAGAGACTGACACACACACATACACGCACGCAAGTGACATCACCAGCTGGTGACTCAACCACTGGACTCATCCCTGTGTGTTGCTGTATGTCTGTTTATCTTCAAGTGTGTGTGTGTGTGTGTGTGTCTTTTAGTGTCCACCCACACATGATGAGTCACCCAGTTCGCAGCAGGGAGCACAGCAACACCCCCTATATATAGACACTAAAGAATATGTGTGTGTGTCTGCAATACACACACAGACTTGTGTTTCCATCACTTTTGGGGACATTACATAGACTTGCATTCAATTCCTGGAGACTTACAATAACCACTGGTTTTTGTTATGTCCCCATAAGGAAGGCGAGTCCCCACAATGTCAATGTGTAAAAAGATTTTGATCCCCACAATGTCAGTATTACATGTTTTTACACACACACACACACACACACACACACACACACTGTGTGGAGGCTGGTGAAATTTCAGGACTGTCAGTCCAAGTGTCATGAAAACTGAGCACGAAAAAAAAAATTGTAGCAGCAGAAATTTTTTATCAGTCAAATCAGTCAATTATAGCATGTTTTCATGCACTTTTAATGAAAACATTTAGGATTATAGTAAGTTCAGTGTGTGTCAAGATGGGAGAGAGGAGGAGAGAGGTGGATGTTAAGCCTTCTGTCAATCACACACACACACACACACTCCTCCATCACTGCAGTGAATGGGCTGATCTCTGATTCATCCTGCTGCTCTGAATCATAACTTTCTCTCTCTCTCTCTCTCTCTCTCTCTCTCTCTCTCTCTCTCTCTCTCTCTCTCTCTTCCTTCCTCTTCCCATCAGGCCTTGCAGCAGCTGGGCGTGTTCCAGTCCTTGTTGCCCCACAGACCCCTGGGAAGAGCGCAGTCCTCCCCTGCAGCCACTGTCAGTCCCATCAAACACCTCTTCACCACCGGTCAGTTTTTGTGCGTGCGTGTTTTTGTTTTTTTTGGTGTGCACATCTGCTTTGTTATTGGGTGAGCATTTGACATCAGTGGTGTCAGTCCGCCTGCTGTAAGCTACCATGCTTGTTACCTAGCAACAGGGAGCTGACTCTGTTAGCTGACGCTTCAGATGAACTTGGTAAACTGAATGAAATACCAAACATTTTTCACTAGTGTTGTGTCTACTGTAGCTAATCTCCTGCTTCATGAGTATTATTTGATCATGTTCCAATATGAAATCCGGTTTTGCTTCAGTTTTGCTGCATTCATTTGCTGTTGCTGTTGTCAGTGCATACTCACAGAATCTCAAATTTTTATCAACGTAACCATCATCCTGTATTGTTTCTCATCATCATCATTTATTTGTGCTTTTATGGATTTCGCGATGCATTTCATCAGAAAGTGAACAGTTTAAAGAGCTTACAGAAAATGGGAGGTAGAGAAATGGAGAGTGACATGCAACAAAGGTCTCTTGTTGGACTGGCACATTTTGATCACATGAACAGTGCTATAAACCTTGAGATTACTATTCACAAAACATCCAAAGGCTAAAATTAGCTCCTAACTGGCCAAGTTAGGAGTCAGTCCTATAAGTAAGAGACGTGTCAGTCCAAACTTTACGATTCATAAAGTTTGAGCAATTCACAGACTTTCACAGACAGAGCACTGAAAGTCTGAGTGAAGTCATTCCTGAGTCACGAAGATCCATTCTATACTAGGTCTATACTAGAAGTATTGCGGTGAATTCAATGTCCTTCATGCCTCACAGATACTTTATATCACTTATATCTACTGACATCTTGTGGTGCTGATTTGTTACTACAAAATACCTTGTGGAGGACCAATAAGGTCGTAGCTCATTTATTATCACATATCTGAATGTCTTTTCCTCTCTCTCTCTCTCTCTCTCTCTCTCTCTCTCTCTCTCTCTCTCTCTCTCTCTCTCTCTCTCTCTCT
>JBBPCS010000672.1:950670-963625 GCA_037974645.1 Hollardia meadi
GTGTGTGTGTGTGTGTGTGTGTGTGTGTGTGTGTGTGTGTGTGTGTGTGTGTGTGTGTGTGTGTGTGTGTGTAGGAGTGTGGTGATGCCCATCGCCCAGCAGTTCAGTCCGGACGTGGTTCTGGTGTCTGCAGGCTTCGATGCAGTGGAGGGTCATCAGTCTCCTCTGGGAGGATACAATGTCTCCGCCAAGTGTGAGTACTACACACTGGCTACCATGGCGACCACACCGAGAGCGTTTCTGGATCATAAATCCCCGAATGGTTTTAAGGAGTGTTTCTTGACTGTGACTGCTGTGTGTTGGCAGGTTTCGGACAGCTGACGCAGCTGCTGATGGGTCTGGCGGGTGGGCGCGTTGTTATGGCGCTGGAGGGCGGCCATGACCTCACCGCCATCTGTGACGCATCAGAGGCCTGTGTCTCTGCGCTGCTGGGAGACCCGGTGAGAGAGACAGAGTCAGAATGTCAGCAAGAGTGATTCATGTTTTCATTTCAAACACGAACCACTCTAGCCTTTCAAACCTGCAGGTATTGGCCACTGTCTCTAGGAACAATATGGAAATATTACACTGCCAGTAAAACAAGTACGACAGTTTTGGTGATTTGACAAACAAGCAGCTCCTGTAACTCAGTGCAACAATATTGTCCATTTGAGTGTTATAGGGGCAACAACGTTTTGGGAAATAGAGTGAGATAAGAAGACTTTCAAGACTGTACTTTCAGTACAAAGCTTGAATCAGGTTAGCTTAGCTTAGCCTAAAGCTAGTCTGGTTCTGTCCAAAGTGGGAAAATATACCTCCAATGCTCACTAATTAACATGACGTTAAGCTCAAAAAGGGAGTTGCACACTGGAATTTCCTCGCAAGCAGCAGATGGGTGCAGTGACATTATGTCATCACATTATCTCACTGTGATGCCTCTATACAGACACCATCATGACTGTATGTACCAAGCAAGGCTAAACACTTCATGTCCAGCTGCACACATGACACACACAAGATTCATCTTGACCTTCACACTTCACTCTTGGATGGGCAGTGATTTTCCCAAAATGCTGAACTATACCTTTAGACACAGCAGATAAGACAGAAGGTAAAGTCAGTCGGTGGTATTATAATCTTAGTGATGGATTTGCTGGATGTGTTTTAACCTAAATACTGAAGTTGATTTCATGCAGCTCTGGTAACACACCCTCTCTGTCTCTGTCAGTGTGACTCTGTGTTTCAGTGGCCTCAGGAGAAGCCATGTCCAAAAGCTTGGGCCTCACTGGAGAGAGTAATAGAGATCCAGAGTAAGAAACACACACACAGTGCATATCCCCAGTGATGAAGAGAAGCTCCAACATGTATCGATCCTCAGCCCATGTGTATCTCTCTCTCTGTCCCTGAAGGTAAACACTGGCCTTGTCTCCAGAGTTTGTCTCAGACAAGTGGCCACTCGCTATTGGATGGTCCCACGGGGGCTCAGGGCCAATCGGAGGACGAGGCAGAAACGGTCAGCGCCATGGCCTCCCTTACTGTGGATGTGGAGCAGCAAGCCTCCATTCTTAACAACACGGAAACCGGCAGGTCAGCAGCGCCGCGTGATAGCTTCATACCATGATTAGGGCACTGAGAAGCAGCAGCACACAGAGCGCATGGGTGCGGAACATGATGCATGATTCAATCAGCGTCTGAGCTGCTGATATTATCCACTTGTCAGTAGCATTCAGGGTGTTCAGCCAGAACAACAAATTTATTTACTGATATTGTGCCACTGAAAAATGAAATTAAAATGAAGCAAGGACACACAGTAACGAGCACAAATACATATTGATGCTTTAAAGTTTTTATTCAGCAAAATATATTGTGTTTAAATTAGGTAAAATAAAATATGATATTGTAGGTTATTTTTTACATGATCAGCTACTGGGCCCTCCTCACATGATCGATAAATGGTCAGTGGACCGCATTTATACAGTGTAGCACGTTTCTAGTCTTACAACCCAGCACATAAGAATGGTTGTCCAAAAAGATGCACTCAATTTTTGGATCTATGTCTTTCCCAAGGATATTGTGACATGTAGACTGCAGGGGCCGGATTAAAGGACGACTGCTCTACATCCTGAGCCACAGCCGGCCCTGATTGATACCTTGACACTCTTAACTGGTTACTCGAATACACTGTGCTCAACATCACCACACCACAGACTGTATGGGTTGTAGCTACTGTGGTAGTGGACCAATCACACGTCACATTAAATTGATTGGCTAAGAGAAAAACGTACAAATTTTTTTCTAGATCCGGGTACTAAAAGAAGTTTTGGTGCTTCTTGGTACTGAGTTATTTTTGAGTACCGATACCCAGTCCTACATATAATACATATACAATAGAGCAAACCAGTCAGAGAAAACACATCCATTCACAATGCTCCAAGCCAGTCCTGAGGGTTAGGGTGAGTTTTGCTCTTGCTGCATATTAAAAGGCAGTAAAAAAAATGAAATGCATCATAATATATTTATTTCATGAATGAATCCACAGACCTATACACATTATACATACACACTATATACTACATTCACAAGCAGAAATAGACCTGGGACATACAGTTATCAGAGTCAGAAAGTGTGCATGACTCTGAAGGGCACACTGCCAGTCCCTGTGGCAACAGCCTCCAGTAGACTTGTTGTGCTGGGGGGGTTTTACCATCACGGACTGTTGTAAATCTCATCTTTTATAACAAACCAGCCAACCAAAGTTACTTCCTTTCTCCTCCACAGTGTAGCCAGCATCACTGCTTTCAGCAATGCTTGTTGCTACTGTATATAGTCAGGGCACATTCATCTTATAATATGACAGTATTCTAACATGAAAAATGATACTGGTATGATTACAGTATAAATCATTATCTGAGTAATTACCAAGCACTCAAAGAAATTAGCCAAGTTGCATGTAATTGCCATTTAAAAATTTTTTTTTAAAAAGTTAAGGTATAAATAAAGTTAAAAGTTAATTATAATATCATTTTAAGATAAAATCAGTATCAGTATTTTTTTTTTAGCCATGATGAGAATTTCAACAATTAGGGGACAAAAGATTTTTGTCTTGCTAATATTCAAAGTATGATCATTTCCATAGCAATGTGAGCTTGAGACATTGGTGGAAAACTAAGTACATTTACTCAAGTATTGTACTTAAGTACAGTTTTAAGGTATTTGTACTTTACTTGAGTATTTCCATATTCTGCTACTTTGTACTTCTACTCCACTACAATTATTTTACAACTTATTATTAACATATTTAGTTTAAATAATAAATAAATAATAATAAATAAAATATTAATTTAATAAAATATTATCAACACACAAATGATTATGTAATATAAATGAAGATAAAAAATTATTGATCCCAGTAGGAAAATTCACAAGCTACACTGGAAGATAAACTACATAAAGTAGTTAAACCACCTTTACCAGCTTCAACATTAAAGTGATGAACACATTAAAGCATCAATAATGATAATCAAATAATATATATTATTCTTAAATATGCCATTCTGCAAAATGAGTAGCTTTACTTTCGGTACTTTAAGTATATGCAAAGCTTTTTGTACTTTTACTTAAGTAAAGATTTAAATGCATGATTTAGAGAACATTTCTACAATGTGGTATTGCCACGTTTACTTAAACCTGGAGTGCGGGACTTTTTTCCTATAAACAAACGTCCGTTACCTTCAAGGCCTTGTCAAAGGAGTTCACACTATGCTGAATAAGCTGATCAGTGCCAGATAAATCTCGGGAGTGGAGTTTTTAAACCTGTGTCGCTGGCTCACCAGTAGAGATGCGTTTTAGCAAAGATTTGTTTTCCAGAGCAGAAGGGGGCAGCAGCTGTAGCGACAGAGTAGGTTTCAGTATGGGCTACAGCAACTAGAAGTTTGTCAGAGTCTATGGTGTCATAAGCATGTCGACAGTGTTTGTGTAATTACTCTCTCTGCCAGAAGAGGGATATCGCGATATCTTAGGAACACTTTGAGGGAATTTCTTCAAATGTGGCACAAATGTTCACTTGGACCAAAGGATGAACTGATTAGATTTTGGTGGTCAGACATCAAAGGTCAATGTCACCATCACCTGTTAAACAATTTTTTTGTCAGAAGTCAAGAATTCATACACTAATTTTGAAAAAAAATTTACACAAACTGTGCTGATTATATAGATACATTATTGAAGCACTGTAGTCACCACAAGCTCTTTGATTTTGTTGATATTAAGCTTCAGTTGATTGTTGTTGCACCATGTGACTCAGCTGTCTATCAGTCACTACATATATGAGTCTGGACAGACTTGACTGCTGCGCGGAGGCCTAAAATCGCAAGGGGGTAATTCTAGTTGTTTTAATTAATTGTAATGTATGTGCTCGTCAATGTGATGTCTGACTTTGAACTGTCTGCAGGTCCACAGAGGAGCCAATGGAAGAAGAGCCTGTATTGTAGGAGGAGCTTAAACAAGAACCACACTAAAACTCCACATTCACCTCCTTCTGGCACCTCCTTTTCCTCTTCTCTTTCCTCTTCCTCCGAAGAGTGTGTGTAGGTAGATACACACACAGAGTGGAATCGTGCCGTTGTGTCGTACTCCGATTGGCTGAGGAGAATAGCATGGAGGCTGGAGAAGGCGGGGCCTGTGAAAAAGGTGGACACTTCCCTTTTCTACTGGTTCAGACAGGAGGAGCAGACGACTTGTTAGCATCTCCATGGAAACCAAATTAGGAGAAGGTCGGCGAGGAGACACGTCTTGTGACCTGTACACTTTACCATCTGTACACAGCACCACTGAATATTTCCCTTCCTCCGCCCAATCACTCTTCTGTCTTTCTATTTTGTCCCTACTCCTCTGTTTCCACAGCAGGACTACGACTGTGGAAAGCCTCAATTTGAATCCCGTCAAAATGTCAGACAGCAAGCAGACGACTTGTCTTCTTGTCTGTCTGCCTGTCAGAGAGACGGACAGAGCGAACACTGGGTTGGCTGGCAGAGGAGTAATAACCTGTTTTAAAATGTATAGAGGAAGAGGAGGAACTAGGTGCCTTTTTGAAAAACAAACCGTTAAAAACCACAAAACACCACCACCGCAGCACCTCAGCAAACCAACCAGCCAATCAGGACTGAAGAAACACTGATGAACACACACTTCAACTGTTTCAGTCAGTCAGTTCATTTTTCAGTCTTTGTTTCTTCATCTGGATGCCTTAATTTGTTCTTATCTCACTATTTGGCAACCTTGAGAGAGATGGCGAGAGAGAGAATCATGAGAATTGATATAAATCTAGATTCAGCAATGTATTTAAACTGCTAAGAATTGAACTTGATCAAACATTACAATATTCATACCAGGTATTCCCAAGAGATTGAAGAAAAGCCTCTAAAGCCATCATTACACACTAGACATATCCAGTAAAAGTCTCCATTGAATATGAATATAATAACAATATTCAATCAGACTTTTCTGGGATTCATTGAGTGTCTCAGGATCAGGCCTGTTTTAGCAGCATTCATTGTTTGATGTACTGTATGTACTTAATGAAACTGCATCACATCAGACCGCCACTCCTCTCTCTCTCTCTTTCACTCGTTTTGGTTGAATGTCATGTTACCTGAGCCCCATCCCTTCTTAAAAGGGGATCGTGGCACCTTTTTTGAAACACCACGACCACCACGTCCCTCTTATTTCTTATTTTTATTTTTTTTAAATTAGTATTTCCTGTTTTGTGTAAATACTGTCTCCTGTCCTGTTGCCCGTGGTTACGTCACAGCAGACTCAGTGTGGCCACTTTTCTATATCTGTACATACATATATGTATAAAAACACAAAGTACTTTCTCTTTTTGTATGAAAAAGAAAAAAATAACAGTATATATATAGACACACATTGTAAATGTAAACAGTGTTTTATCCAATCAGATTGGATTTATGAATATATTCTATTTGGAGATTTGATGTTTTAAAGGTTTGGCTGTTGGACAGGTAGTAAGCACATGGTCTGATGTCATCAGACCACCACCTGTTTGTTTGTTTGTTTGTTTACAGATGTTGAAGGTGGCTAGATCATTGACTGTATATAAAGATGGACGACATGAGAGCTCCTCAAAAGTGAAGCCAAAACATCTCAATCGCCCCCCTGTTGACGAGCTGCAGTATAGGTAATAAATCCTGCCCCCTCCATGTTAGCAAATGGGACATTGGCCAAACTGAAAAAAGTACACGTCAAATAAATTTTTCCCAAAGATGGTTTCTGTCACTTCAGGTAGTTCTTATCATGCTGATGTATGTTCAAGTGTTAATTTTTCTGATCAGTTTGGTTTAAATTAGTTATTTGATGCTATAAAAAGGGGGTGAAACATCATGATTGACACATGAGCCCTGCTCATGATTGAGTAGAGGTGTATGGGCGAGAACTTGATACCGTGGCTCCGCCCGATCACTACGGCACAGACTCTGACTCCAAATGACGTCATCAGCGCAAGATGGCAGCACTCGTATCCGGGACATTTTGGCAGTACAGTAGAAGGATGTGGAGACGTGTCATCCATCTTTATTTATGTCAGTGTGCTGAATATATTTGTCGTAGTAGTTGTTACAGCGTTGTGAACAGCGAGCTCCATTTCCTCTGGCAGGACCAGACAGGCAGCGCTGCCCTCCACAGGCAAACAGCAGCAATTACAGAAAAAAGATATTGGAAGGTCAAAGCTCATGACTGGGAAAATGGGTTGGTCCACTGATGATTTATTGTTGTAGTCCAACAGGGAGTTAGCTAGCCCCTCCAAGGCTTATATCATCCATTAGCCCTGCCTGTCTTACTACATATCACAGCTGAAACACCAGCTCCTCAAACTAGGACATTTTAGTCACTGACTGGCTCCAAAGGTTTGTTACAGCAACAATGTTTAAAATATGAACTCATCAGATAGTCTGTAATCTATAAGCCTGTAAGCATAAGTTTGCCTGACAAGGGCAAATACGCTGCAGCACATGCAAATAGACATAACACAAGCAAATTAAGAAAACATCAATTTGACAACACATGCACTGCAACGAAAGACATGGGGAAAACATTTGTAACGAAAATATGACTTACCCTGATCAAGAAAAGTCACATATTAAACTCAATACAAACCATATGAAATCAAAGAGTTCAAGTCCATGGACATTGTTTGAAAAAAAATCCAGTGTACA
The DNA here is from genome assembly GCA_037974645.1 of Hollardia meadi. NCBI lineage: Eukaryota > Metazoa > Chordata > Actinopteri > Tetraodontiformes > Triacanthodidae > Hollardia > Hollardia meadi. The sequence goes on from JBBPCS010000672.1 coordinate 957,879, forward strand.
GCGCAAAAGTATAAAACTGAATTCAAACTGTAATGGAGAATGGACCTTTCTAGGTCAGGGTACATCAGGTCTTTTTGTTGTTTGTTATTTTTGCACCAGCCGTTTTCCATGTTGAAGTGGCTAAGAAGATATTTTCAACATTGTTGCTGTACAAAATTTTATGATACCATCAGCGACCGTCACACATATGCTCTTCCTGGAGGGCTAATGGACCTTTTTGTGACTGAAATGGCTTTTCAGGAGTGCGTAATTGTTTTGTTTTATGAAATCTGAGATCTCACGTCAGCATTGCTCACACTAGGACAAAAGGATACATTAATTTTAAGTCACAAGCTAACAAAGCTAACAATCTCAACTTCTTTAGCTTTACGCTCACGCTACACCAACTAATAAAAAAGACAGTTGAGATTGCAAATCTATAACTAAGTATTCTTTACTTGGGTACTGGAGCTTTACTTAAAAATGGCTGTTCTGAAAAATTATGTTATAATTCTCCAACTGCAGTTTAACTTTAAATAACGTTAGCTATTAGTTAGCCACTTTCTTCATTAGAACTCATAAAAGCTTTAAAATGGATGTTAAAAGGTTTGTTCAAGTTCACAAAAATACAAGCAGAGCTTCTTACACGTCACATTCACTGTTGGCCTCCATGTGAACATAGTGTGTTCACTGAGTCTTTCGCGCTTTTTTTCCTGTGGTTTTTCAAGAGCTTTTCAAGGCCACCTCAAACTCCAGCTCCAGTTTTAGCACACTTTTTCAGAGATGTGAAGTGTTTTCACTTTTCACAAACTTACGAATCACATCAGAAACTTTTGTTGACCACTTCTCTGCTTGTCAAAGATGCCCAGTGGACTCAAAGCTTCAGAACTGGACCATTCTATTTGACCACATCAATCAAACTCAACTACTGACACTCTACTGAGTCACTCAAGAAGCTGACTGTCAGACAGAGCCTCACTTAAGTCCATTTCCCAGGCCCCTTCGTGGTGTGGCGATAGCTCACGCTGCTACCTCTGGGTCTCGTCTGTTCAAAGCAATAGGACAGCAGTGATGGAAACAGAACTACAATGTCTAGCTTTAGCTTTGCCATGCTAACTCAGCAGACAGCATCACAGCTTACATCAGTTGCGAAGCTCTCTGTGGTTGAGTGCTGTTGAAGTGTATTCACTGTCAGGTGGAATAGACTGATTTTTTTTTGCTGTGTTTCCTGGTGGTTCAGTGTAGTCTTTGTGTACCAATGTAAACACTAAGGCCATTTTGTCCATTATACCAGTACTCAGTAATAGCCTCTTGTTTGGGAGGTAGAGTGGTGGACTTGGACAGATGGGTCATCCGAGATGTCTAATACAGATGGAAATTAGCTATCAAACATGGCACCTGTTGGCATCGGAGCTTGACTGGAGTTGATGCGGGCACCGAGGAACAAAACAAACATCTGTGGTGGAACGAGCAAGCGGCAACAAGCACACCTGAGAAGTCTGACAATTAAGCAATTTATACCCCACTTAAAAATGTCTAAATATTTTCTCAACTGTCTTGTAAATTACCAAGATTGTCTGTTGAAAAAATCTGGTATTTTCGATGTCACGAACAGCATTGTGCTCATTAGAAGAACTGCAGCTTAAAACATATTGTTTTCAACATTAAAAGTGCAGAGTGTCAGACAGTTGATTGTTGAGTTTCATTCTCAGGTCGTCAAATACTGACGCTTTGGGTCAGTGGCCCGATTCACCAACCCAAAGTGTCAGTCTTTAACGACCTGGGAATAAGACACAACAATACACTTTGCACCTTTAAGGGTTCATTCTGGTTTATTACAACTTGGGCCTTATTTTTTTGTAGCTTTGGCCGTCATGCCCATAAGTAAATCTGTGCACTCCAATGCAAGAACTTCAATGAAAAGAAGTTTGACAAAAAAATGGGTGCAGTCAGACACAAACCCACACCGTATTTACCTTAGCTGTGTGCAAATAGTTTTTCTGTAGAGAGAGATAATTGGCAATATTTCGTGTGCATTCCATGACATTTTTACAGTCAAATTAAGTGGTTTAGATTTGTTGTTCCCAACCCTTTTTGGCACCTTTAGTACATTGAATATGAATGAATATGAGTAGTAAGCAGTTCAACCAAAGTGAGTGATTTTGAGTTTGTTCAGAGGGCTGAAACAAGTGTTTCAAAAAGCAAATGCAAAAATGTAAAAGAAAATTACAAAATACCTTGTTTTGTCTTTCTAACCTGCCTATCATCTCATGAACTCTCAGATTTATGTGGTGACATTGACAACAGATTTTTTAGTGAAAAAATAAGACCCAAGTTGTTATAAAGGGAATAATGCTTTAAGTCAGGTTGGTTGCTGCTTGGTCTTGCACTGCTGCCAGAGGGTGTACATAAGCGCGGACTAAAGCTTTACGATGCTATTGGAGTGCAGCTCAGTTCTGTTTAGTTTGTACTGAGACAGAGGGGAGTTCAGAGGTGGAGGTACTGCAGGTAGAACTCAATTAAAACTAATAGTTCTGAGTGGTTGGTTATGGTTGGATGCTTATTGTTATCAGGAGTGACATAACCTCCCTGGTCCAGAGGCTGCACAGCTTACTGTTGCTACCACCCACACACACTAAGGTGAAACGCACACTTTCTCACAGACACACACACACAGACTATTTTGCTACAATATTGTATATTTCTTGATATGTTTGATACTGTGGTGTACATGTAGTGTCCTGCTATGATGCGGTGCGGGGGAAGGGATATCTTTGGACTTCTGGGTGGTTCAGAGGAGGCTCGGTATCAGTTTGAGTATCGCGTCCTCGCTCTCTTTTACCTCCTTGTGTTTTTGAGGGGCGACGCTCTCTCTGTTACCTTTTACCTGTTAACTGGCTCATGACTGAAAAATTCGGGGGAAAAAAGCTGTTTTGTTGGAACTGATCACAAGCACATTCCTGACTATTCTCTGTCCGTGCTGTTGTTTGAATCCAGACTCTTTCTTGGTGAGACAATACAACATGTGTCTAGTTCTTGCTGACTCACATGTATATAAAGTGCATATATGTGTACACACGTGCAATACACGCTATTCGAGCAATCTATTACTGTGACTATTATTGATGATAATACATGTTCCTTTTTTCGGAGTTTCAGCCCGTTTTTTTCTTGTCTGGATTTCTTGTTTAATTGTGTTGCAGGCGCTTAAAAAGGGAAGGTGACGCTTGTGATTCTTCACACTCAGTGTCATTTCAGGGGTTTGTGGACATTTTAATGAAGCCCTTTTTTATTGCTCTCACTGTAATGTTGTGATGTTGTTCCTGGTTCTGTTTGTTTTTTTGTTTGTTTCTTTTTTAAGTGGGCCTGTTGTTTAAATTGTCTGGAAACTCAATAAAGCAATTCACCGACTTCCTGTTGTATTTCTCAATACTCGTACAACCCATCATAAACAAAATCTGCCTAAAAAAAAGCTCCTTCAGACAGAGCCTGGTTGGCTGCTTCCCCATGTTTACAGACATGATAAGCTAGCCGGCTGCTAGCTTTAGCTTCATATTTACCATACAGACATTCTTTTCTTTTAATTAGACATTTTGTACTGCTGGTCACACATTTGTATGTTGATTTGTGTTTTGGGAAAGTTTGACTTTTTTAAAAAAATACTATTTTCTAACATTTCAATTTTATTTAAATTGATTATTCAAGCAATCATTGCCTGCATCAGTGTAAATCTGCTGAAAACAGCCTATAAGGACTCGTCTGCGTCAGGTTACCGTTTGTAACATACAGATGACGCTAATAATTAATAAACTTTATTTAATAATGAATTTATAAATATTTAATGTACAATTACCTCGTATCAGTGACCAACAGATCAATTACTGAGTACATTTGAACGCTTACTTTATACAAGAGGAAAAAACAAGCTTATCCCAAAAAATAGACATTATCGATGAAGAGAGCCTGCAGCTCCCTAAACACTTCGCTGCAGAGGGAAACTTACTGACTCTTGGGACTTTAATTAAAAACAAGGCCACTGTTCTCTGATAATGTCTGTAATCGGAACCTCCTCACATCACATGCTGGAGCAGAACCTGATGTGTTCTAGTTCTCCGGCGAGTAGATCTTGATGAGATGTTGAAGTTCGGTGGGGTAACCGGTGAGCGGGCAGCGGCAGTGGGCTTTTACATATGTGTAGATGCAGCGGTAGCAGAAGACAAAGCCAGAGGTGGACAGCACCGTGGCGTTTGTACGAAGCCTCCGGCACAGCGGGCAGTTCCTGCTGTTGGAGCTGGGTTGAGTGTCTCCGCTGTGATTGGCTGAGACGGGCAGAGAGTCCTGGCCGCTCTGCTCCTGCTGCAGGTGGAGGGGGGGCGGGGGAGCAGGCAGGGAGGTGAGGGCTTTCACAGCGCTCTGGTTGTCTGAGGAGTACCACCACTCCAGGAACTGCAGGAAAAAGACACCCAAAGAGAGGGAGGTGGAGAGGGACATGGCCACACCCCTCGCTGTTTGTGACATCAGCCGCCATGCTCTCTGCACCAGGCTGCAAACACAAGAGCAATGCATTGTGAGTGGTGGATTTAAGATCTCTGCCTGAGATTGGGCCATATGCAAGGACATTTTCATATTCTTAACCTAGACTTCAGATACCTGAAGTTACAAAAACTAAGATGCTAAAAAACGAGAAAAAGCAAAGCAGTCTATGAGTTAAATGGGAGGAGCTAAAGAGGATGTGATGGTGGACCTGCATCAAGACCCTTGGGGCTTTTCCACTGGCACTTTTGGCTGAGCCAAGCTGCAGATTAACTTTTCCATTACCAGTTGAATCATGCCGCACTTGAATAGACTACCTCCAGAGCAGGGCCAAAGCCAACCCGTGACGACCCCCATTCTCCCTCCCAAAAAAACTCACCTCATGTGCAGTAGACCAGAGAGAAAGACATTTTTTAAAAGTCTGTTTTCAGCTCTCAGAACTTTTGTAGTTTCTACAGCATCCATAAAACTGCGTTTCACACTATAATGGTTAAATTTAGCAATTAATCCACCGAGCACATGCCGAACCGTGGGGGGGCGGCCCGTACAGATCACGGATCAACGACGTTCCGTTTCACCCCTGCCTTCTACTGAACTACACCGTATCACCACGCAGAAGGAAACACACATCTACTCATGGACGAGAGGCTGGTGCTCATGACAGGGCGGGATGTTAACCTTAATGGCATCCTCCTCGGTTACAGTATTGAGCTGTATCGTTAGCTAGCCTCTCATCCATGAGTAGATGCACGTTTCCTTCTGCGCAGTGATACGGAAAGAAAATAGTTCCTACATAACACTGCTCACAGCAAGATCTGTGGATTAACTGGATTTCTGGATAGAGACATTACTGTTGAGTTTTTCAAATGCATTTGTTGGAACTTTGAGCACCACAAGGGAAGTGCCATCTAGTTCCATTATATTAGAGAGAAGGCAGAAATCTCTACAGCTGATATCAAAACTGAGCAACTCGCACCAAAACAATCTAGATGGATAAATAGCACTACAGGTAAGAGGAAAAATATGTATTTTTTTGGTTGAACTGACCCTTTAATTGAAGTACAGTACCAGTCAAAAGTTTGGACACACCTTCTCATTCAATGATTTTTCTTTATTTTTATTATTTTCTACATTGTAGATTAATATTGAAGACATCAAAACTATAAAGGAACACATATGGAATTATGTAGTAAACAAAAAAGTGTTAAACAAACCAGAATATGTTTTATATTTTA
>JBBPCS010000672.1:963725-974502 GCA_037974645.1 Hollardia meadi
CTAGCAGCAATTATATGCCTACAAATTAAATCTGTGATAAAGTCAATATTTCCCAAACGCAGTATTCTTATAGTCTAGAGTACCTAAACGCCGATCGTTAACAATAGCGTTAGCAGTCAGATACAGAGTATTTTTAACTTTGATAGCTAAATCAATCAGTATGACAACACGACACATCGGGTAAAATTACATATAAATTTAAATGCATTTCATATAAAGCATTTTAGTACATTTTTAAACACTTACCATGTCGCTCAGGTTTGTTAACGTCCTGTAGCTCGTATTCACTGTTTAATGATAACACCATGACGGCACACCAGGAAAAAGCAACTCCCTTTCCTCGGTCCAACATTTCTTCGCTGTGATTGGTCAAACGTTGAAGCTGGGAAGAATTCGCCAAGATGATTGGTCGCAGAATGTTGGAGCTAGGATGCCTATTGGCTATATTTTCCAACATTTTGGAATGAGACTATCCCGCGGCTGCTGGCGTTCCCCACTGGAGGCGTGGGTTTGAATCCCACTTCTGACAGAGTTCCTTGTTTCACTGCAACTATTGCCGGCAACACGATACTAGGAAGTAAAAGTCAAAAGTTCATATGTCAAAATAAAGTGTTCTGCAAGCCCCCAATGCAGCACTTGCAAGCCTGTATGATGTCGACCTTAGTAAAGTTAGCATGCTAGCATGTGTTTGTGTACAGTAGCAAAGCAATGATTGAACTTGGATACATTACACAGACCACCTTGGTCCTCTGATATTGCATTTTATGATTTCAATGACAATTTTTTAGGCACAAACTGTTTATTTTGGGTCCCTAATTAAGAGTCTTCAGTGTATGCAGTGTTCACTGCAGTAGGGCATTTCAACATTCCCAAGTATACAACGCATATTAGACCACCAGTTTAAGCTCTATTCAGTGATGGCCTTGGCCTCTTGGTCAAACAAATCAGTGCGCCTTCAGTTCTGGGTTGTGTTGGGTGCTTGTTCATCGAGTACTGCTAGACTCATTGCTACTGTTAGAATCATTGCTTGGCAGCAGTTCTCTTCAGGCTTAATATGGCACAAGCTCCACCAATGAAATGGCTCTTCAAGTCATACAGGAGGTGGTCTAGAAACTTTAAACATATTCAAAAATCTATGATCCGCAGCCAAAAATCTTCAGTTCTTTACTTTTGAACTTTGGCCTTTTGGGTAATTACATACTTGCAGCAATTCAGTTACTGTGCATGTGATAATCTTTTAGATGACAGGATGAATTGAAGACGATTACGGAACAGCAACAAGCATTCAATTTTTTGTGAATTGTGGTCAAAATGATCATATTTATTAAAATATATGAGTATTCAAATACAGATTATACAGATCCTCTCTTCAGTGGTAGTCTCTGCAGCAAGTAGGTACAGAACAAGATACAGCCTTAACAGGCCTCCCCTCCCCAAATTAAACTCATGTAAAGCATCTTATCTAGCTGTGCTTTCACTCTGTGAACATGAACATCAACTCAGCTGAAATATTACAGTTTCCTTCAGAGCTCAGTAACAACTTGTGTGTGGAGTCAGGAAGATGTCTACCTACTGCGGATTAATTTTCAGCCATCACTTCTTTGCCTTTTATTTTATAGACCACTTGAATCAACATCGCAAAAATTATTTTGAAAACCTGCACCAAACATCCAATTCACTTCATATGAAGACATGTCACTTTCTGTACATGATGTCTGCACGTTTGAAGAAGTTTGGTTAGGGGGGAAGAAAGAAGCCACTAAAGAGGACACGGACACACACACACACACACACACACACACACACACACGGCCTTGTTCTCAGGAACTGTCACCTATCAAACCCACACAGCTCTGTGGTGGCTTCAGGGCTCAGGTTTGTATGAGGAGGGGGGATTTGTCCCTGCGGAGGCCTGCTCAGCAGCTGGAGACTCCGGCTGTGCAGTAGGACTGGCTGCTGCTGCTGGCTCTTTCTGCACCAACTCAGGCTCATCTTGGCCCGCCTGGGGTGGGTGGACCAGGACCCGGTCGATGAGACCAAAGTCCTGCGCCTCCATGGGGCTCATGTAGCGATCCCTTTCCATCACACCCTCTAAAAAAGCAGGAAAGGAGGAAAGAAATGAGCATTCATTTATGACACTATCCAGTCCAACTAAACCAGTGCAGCATCTCATGGCACTGATCACATATGAGTTTTAATCTTTCGTTGATCAATGTCAACGTATTGCAAGCCATAAATACACTCCCTAAATTTGTAACAGCACCACCAAATCTCCAAATGTCCTGCCAGCTCAAACTTCACCCAAGTGTACACTATACAGCATGATGGAAATCTAAATACAAGCATGTTTATAATACTATGTCCTATTCTCCAATTTACCAAATCCTAAAATTAAAGCTGCATTATTTCTTTTGTTTTTGGCCACTTGGGGGCAGCAGAACAAGCAGTAAACAACACTGACATGAATTGCACTTTATGAAGTTGTTTTGGTTAACATGTTAGCAAAGGGTTGCCTATTTACATATCCAGCAGACACACCTGATAAGAGTCTATATTCACTCTCTTTTAGCTCTGTTTTGGTCTCCACGAACTCCTGAGAAAAATATCTGACTCTTAAGTAGCTAAATGCACCTCTATCTTCATTGGCCTGTTACTAACTTTTTTTTTTGCTACAAACAGCTTCCTGCAGCTGCTGGAAACATGACTAATGGAAGTTGAGTTTATGGGCTGGAAACGAAAAAAAAAAAAAAATCAGCTGAAAGATGCCAAAAGGGTTGTAAAAAAGCTTCCTTCCTGCTTCAGTTTAGTTTCCATTTCAGACAATTTACTGTTACTTCATCCATTTCACATGCTAATTGCTACTGGAGATATTAAGGATTTCACACAAAATGAAATTAACTAACAGGCTTCCAGAGTAACTTTTTACACTACTGCGTCTAACCTTTTTATTTAGGTGCACAAGCACATAATTTAGGTGCACCCAATAATACATTTTAAATGTTAATTTTTCGTCAGTTCCCATATATGAATATGAATAAATATATGAATAAATCAAACTCAAATAACTCTTATTAGGGTTTTATAAAAAACATTAATTGATAAACTAGAAGTTTAAGCTTCATGTTAAAACTATAGTGTTTTCCCCTTTTCTAAACGTACTATACTCCCTGGGGAGAGAGAGGGAGCATGCCAAGTATGGACGGAAGTGTAGATGTGATACACAAACTTTCTCAGACCAAAGCTACTCTACAATTTCATGCTTTATCAGTTTATGAAATACCCTACAAACTGGATTCTCTACTAACAGACAGTGACAGCTGACTCATATGAGCAGGTCCAATGTGGGTGGACTGCGCTTCACTAGGTCCGCATTATGTCTTGTGTATGAAGAGGCTCTATCTTCACTATGCTGCCCTTTTTATAAACTCTGATAATCTCACAGAAGAACGAGCTGGACAAACCTACCAATGGTTTCCAGCGGCTGCCCTGTGTGTTTGGCATAGATGTTATTGATCTGTCTCTTCAGCTTCAGGATCTCCTCAGCCTGGATGGCGATGTCTGTGGCCTGACCCTGGACACACAGCAGCACTCAGTGAAACGATGACCTTTAAAGGCTTGCCACCTTTGCTTTCCTAACTTTCAGACTTTCCCACCACCCATATGCTTGATTTCAGATCAGTATTAAAGGACCTGAGTGGACCACCTTACCCTGGCGCCCCCTGAAGGCTGGTGAACCATGATGCGGGCATTGGGCAGTGAATGCCTCATGCCTGACGTTCCTGCTGCCAGGAGCAAGCTGCCCATGCTGGCTGCCTGGCCAACACACCAGGTGGAGATGGGATTCAGGATGTACTGCATGGTGTCGTAAATGGCCAGGCCCGCTGTCACCACACCGCCTGGGGGCAGAGGAAGGATTTTTTTTTTTTTAATGGCTTGAATTTACTTATTTTGAATTGCTCTTGCGGGACTTTTTTTAATCCAAGAATCAAAATTAAACAGGAACTGGATAAGAGAAACTGGTAAATAGACTATTATTATATTGTCCTACTCAGGAAAATTAGGCCATAATGAAATGGTAAAAAGGAAACTAGATGTTGAAATGAAAAATTAACATTTTGAATGGTAATTTATACATGGAAATGAAATTTTAACTGAATTGGAAAATAGAAAGGCTTAAATGTAAAAGTTAAAATTGAAATGTGTAATGAAAAAGGAAAAAATAGACAAGACAATTAAAATGGAAAATGATCATTAAGATTTAAAGTTACCTTTTTGCTCTTCAGCCCGTTTTTGCATTTGAAGTATTAGTTAATTAAGACTAGGGCTTATTGGAAAATGGAAAAACTAAAAGAAAGCATGACGTCCTAATAGTTAATTTTCACTTTCACATTTTCTTTTCAATGTTTTTCATTACATAAGGTATTCAGTTTATCATCAGAAAATAAATAAAAGCAACAGATGTTCATGTTTGATTTGTTTTGGTTATGGACAACAACACATCTTTCTACTAAAGCCACACTTTGTGACAACTAATCAAAATGGGGCCACAGTTGTTGATATTTATGACATCAACAACTGATTAAAAACAGAACTAAAATTAGTTAAACAGTACGTCAGAAATTGCAAAATACAAAGGAGAAGTAGTATAAAAGAAAGTGATTTTTTCCTCTAAAGAAAAGATGGCTAAAGGAAAATACAAGATTTATTTAGATGAGAAAAAAAGTGGCTGACAAAGCAGATCAGTCGAATAATAAGTATCAAAATTTGTATTCTACAATTTCTGCATGTATTTTGTCTCATTTTCATGATGGTTTTATGTATTTGCCCACTGCCCCAAGCCTGACAGCTTCAAAAATGTACATTCTGGCAATTCGCTGACATCTTACCAGGACTGTTGATGTACATGTGGATGGGTTTGTTGTTGCTTTCTGACTGTAGGAAGAGCAGCTGGGCAATAACCAGACTGGCTACAGAGTCATCAATCTGAGCAGAGGAGAATATGCAACAATACACTGTAAATCACTTTGGAAACATGTTAAGGAGAAAAAGGTCATTCAGTCTCAACAGCCAGGGCGACACTTACTGGACCCATTACACAAATGATTCTCTCTCTCAGGAGGCGAGAATAGATGTCATATGCTCTTTCTCCTCTCCCCTGAAAAAAAAGAGGCAGAATTGTTTGTAACTTAAAGCGCACGAACAAATCAATTTAACAATCTGGTGCTGTGAGCTACACGCACACCTTTCAGTTGTTTAGATTGGTTTTCTACTCTCCCGCCCACTGTATGGATCATTTCTGTACATACACTCTGCTGAGACTTGAAACCTGCTTCAAACCATAAACAACACCATTTGTTCAGTGTTTTAGTTATATTATCATCTAATGACAATGCACATGTGAGCAGAGACTTTAAAACTGGGAAAACTCTACTTGTTAATATGTTCATGGACACTCAGGCTATTGAAGCCTTTGTACTGGAAAAAAATTATATTTACACTGGTTAAAAACATACAAAGGGAGAAAATTCTACGTCAGCCTTGGAGAACATGTGTCTGAGAAACATGACATCTGTTATGGAGTTGCACCAGGAAGCTGCCTTGGTCCATTATTATTCCCACTTGGTGACATCATTAGAAAGCACAAAGCGTTTCCATAGTTATGCAGATGACACACAACTGTAAAACTCTGCTGAACCAAACGGTGCTGCAGCTATAGACTCCATCACTACCTGTCTTTTAGTAATAAATAAGTGGATGAGCAATAATTTCTTGAAGTTAAACGAGGACAAACCTTAAATCTTAGTTGTCTGCCATAAAACAAATACAGAAATGCTGTTTAACAATCCGGGGAAATTAACTCCCTGGATTAAAACAGAGGTTGGTGTTATTCTTGATTCTGATCTAAGCTTCAAGTCCCACATTATCAAGGTGACCAAAACCTAATTTTCCACCTGAGAAACATAGCTAATGTATAAATCAAAAAGATGCAGAACTGATTCATGCCTTTATTTCAAGCTGACTGGATTACAGTAATGCACTATTTATTGAAAACCACTGAGAGACTTCAGCTCATTCAAAACTCTGCAGCTCAGCTATTAACCAGAACCAATAGGAGAGAGCACATTAGTCCAGTGCTATCTGCCCTGCACTGGCTTCCTGTAACATTTAGAATAGATTTTAAGGTTCTCCTCCTGATATACAAAGCCCTGTTTTGTTGAACCAGGTCTACTTAGTAAGGATGCCCATTGGGCATGTGTCTGTAGAGATAAGTCATGCCTAGTGCAGCTTCGAACACACATGGCAGCAGTTAAAAGTTGTCACACTCACCGTCTGCTCCACAACTATGGGTATAAGAGGACTCCTCCATACAGGACTGTTGTGGATGGGCCTGCTGTGCTTCAGTGTCAAGCCTCCGACGTGCAACACCCTCTGAAAGACACATGCAGAATACACACAATGGTGTCTTTATGTTTTTTTCAAAATCATGGCACAATTTCAATGGAAGAAAAAGAAAGAAATGTGATTGGAACCTCGCAAAAGTAAAATATGTATAAACATATGGGAACGATATATATAATACATAAAAAGGAAGAATACAACTATCTTAACTATCTACTTACTACATAAATAGATAAAAGAAGGGTGGGTTGACATAAGCCTCATTAATTAAGTTCAAAGAGGGCTTGGTTTTTGTGTGCATTCTTGTTTTCCATAGTTTTAAGGGATTTCATAAACAACATAAATTCATTTGGAAATTAAATGTATATGAAATTTTGCTCAAGGTTTAGCTTAAGTTCTTCATTCAGTCAAGTCATTTCTGTAGGTTAGTAATAAAAAGTCTTTTAGTAACGTTACTGCTTTACAGTTTGTTTTATGCATAACTTTTCTTAATAGCTATTCTTTGCCATCTACGAAGTCAGTGACAGATCATATGTTTCACTTCTATGAAAAAAATATGAGTTGTTACTTATTAAGATATTACAGAATAAGAAGCTGTATAAAAACCTAAATATATAAAATAATAAAAGCAAATTTGCTTATGGACTTCTGACAGTGTGATGGGGAGCTTATCAATATTGATTGTCCCAGACTAATTAAAAAATGCCCACCAAATTTGTTGAACATTTATTGGTATACAGTGTCATTTAGCCTATTTACTTTTAGTAAATCGGCTAAACTCTGAAAATGCAGTGGTTTCTGTAATGTCAGGTTACATGCACTTACTAACGGACTAAACAACATGCGTCACGGTTACACAAAACCCAACAATGAGTAAATAAAAGTTATCGTTAGGGAGTGAAAATCTATTCTTGCCAAGTTAAGTTTGTTGTCTTTCGGGACAATCTGTGTTTGTTGCATAAAGTGAATCAGCATCGTTACAGTATGGACCCGACAGGTTTAGAGGTGATGGCATGAAGCAATGTTACACGCTGTTAGCTAACACGTTCAACACACGCAGCGACAACAGCAACCACCGAGTTTAGATTAAACACGTTTACGGTATGACACACGCTGACAGGAAGATTTCCTAAAGCTTGTACTCACTCGTAACAGCATTTTTTTAGTCTTTAGGTTCCACTCCCCCGATGTGTGAACCCTAGCTACACCGGAAATATTTCCAACTTGACCTTTGAACCGCTTTTTTTCTTCTTCTTCGTTGGTTTTTAGAGGCGGTTTGAATCCCCAATGTTACATCAGTGCCCGATCAGTCCCGGCTGCCCGACCGTGTCCTGCACATGCGCGAAAGTGGTCCAGTCAGTAAAGTAAGATTACCGCAAATGTGCCTGTTAAAAAGTATCGTACAAACATTTTTCTTCTTTTTTTTCAACTTTATTGAAAAATGTACAGTAACATTTGGCAACACAACATGTCAGTACAGTAAAGCTGTTTGGACAAAAACGGAGCACACATGAAGAATGCAAGGCAAAAATGCAAGACAAAAATAAATACGATTAAATAAAATAAATTAAAGACAAACAAAAGCTAAAGAAAACAAAGAGAGAGAGAAAGAAAAGCTAGGGGGTCTCATCAAATACATTTAATGTATTGATAATGTTTAGAAGTTTTTTAGTTGTTTTTTTCTCCATATTCAATTGATTTGCAATAAAGTGTTATATATTGAATATTACCAATAGGGGCTGTGTTTTAATACATTTGCATTTGTGTATATAAAATTTTCCTAAAATAACTAAAACATTCAACAAAAAATTCAGAATTTTTATCCTCTGTTAAGATTTCAAAAATAATATAATTTCTAGTAAAAATAGAAAGATTTGGCACTTTGTTTTCTAACTAGTCACATAAATCACACCAGAAAGTTACTATATATACAGGAGAAAAATAAGTGGTCTGTTGTTTCAACTTCCTCGTTGCAAAATGTACAATTACTATGGTCGAAATTAAATCGTTGTCTAAGGAGTTCAGCTGAAAGGTATATATCGTTAAAAATTAAAAAATTAAGTTCTTTCATTTTGGGGAGTAAGGGCAATTTTAGGTAGTTAGTACGTAATTTCTTTAAAGTATGCTGATTAAAGGCCCGGGAGGCTGAATTCCTGCTGAATTGAGTAGGGTGTAATTTATCTGTAAAAAGATTGCGGATCGTTTTATTTGGTAAAACCTTAGTTGAGAAGTCACTGTCATTGATCACTAAAGAGGGGAGACGAGGGGAGTTACCACCTGAGGGAAAGCATTTTTTACCATCAGAATAAATGAAGCTGGTATACATTTAATCACTTTAACAAATTCTTTTCGAGTGCACTGGAAGTTAAATTGGATACAAAAATTTTCAAAAGATAAGATGTTGCCAGAATCGTCCCATAAGTGGTTAACAGACCAAATATTTTTCTCCATCCAATCCCTGAAAAATAAACACCTGTTCCTAAAAAGAATGAATCTGCAATTCCAAATGGGAACATGATGCGGTGTGAAGTTGTGCTTGAATAGCATTTTCCAATATAATAGAACTTGTGAATGAAAAGAGGATAATTTTACAGGCAATTTTTGAACTATAAAATCACAACGTAAAAGAAATTCGATACCACCAATCTTCTTGAAAATTTCTCTGGGAACACAATTCCAAAAGTTGTCATTATTTACCAGAAATGACTTTAACCATTTGATGTTCAGGGTTCCGTTTATACAGTCAAAATCAATGGCCTGTAGACCACCATCTTCATAAGTATTTACCATAGTTGCTTTCTTTAAATAACGGGTTTTTCTCTTCCAAATATAACCAAAGTTGAACTTATTGATCGTTTTTACAGCTTTGTTAGATATGGAAAAGGAGTAAGCTGGATAAATGCATCTGGAGAGACTCTCCATCTTTGTTATATAAATGCGACCAAAGAGAGAAAGATCTCTGTTTGACCATCTGTCTAATCTTGTTTTTCATTCATCTATTTTGCTCCATATGTTTAATGTTTCACTTAATTTATTATCTTTTGTTATATGCAAACCTAAGTATTTGACCGTAGTTTTGATGGGGGTACCAAAAGCATCCACAAGATGGCAGTCATGGATGGCTAATAGTTCACACTTTTTAAGATAAAGTTGCAAGCCAGATGCTTTGGAAAATAAGTCTATGGTTTGGATAGCCTTTGGAACTTGTTCAAGATTTTGTTGTGTCATCTGCTAGTTGACTTACAACTATTTGGTTTTTAAAGACATTTAATTGATTTCACCATTTTCACCTTGTCCCCAACACAGAGTTTTGATGTTATATCTTGTAATTCTGTAAATCATGTACTTTTTTAGTATGTATTACTATAAATACAGTTGAATCAATGATTTCCTCTCAAATATTTAACTTAAGTACAATTTGTTTTTTTAAAATACAAAATACGTATGTCCCTTAATATCGCTGTCATTACCGCCACATCATACAATTTGCAGGACAATAAAGTTATGTCAAAGTTTGTTGATTTGGTAACCATGGCAATCTGTAGTTACACTGGGGCACATTTTGACATTTTGATCACCAGAAATGTAAGAAATTTTCCCATTTATGCTCACTAGTAAGAGAGTATTTTTATTGCATGTCATTACCAAACAAGCTGTAGTTTGAAAATGGTTTTGAATTTTAGTGTAATTTCTTCATATTTTTTATGTAAATTGAGTACATTGCTAGCTAGCTCTGAAAGGGATGTTAGCAAGTTTGACCAGTAGCTAGCGGTTAGCAGAAAATTCAGAAATGTCATTACCACCACGCGTCATTACCACCACTTAATGAGGTGTGGTGGTAAATACAAATCGTGGTGATAATGACAAAATATATCAGTTGATAGCTTTTTCTTTTTCCATAAAATGACTATATATAGATGTATGTATTAGTTTATTGTACAAACGTACATTTCCTGTTATTTTACCATGAATTTAAAATATTTTTTCTGAATATTTGTGTCTCATTTATAACTGAAATTGTTTGCCAGTGACTTTGCCATGGCACCCAAATCAACAGCCCAAAGGTCAAAATCTTACAGAAAGAGAATTAAAGAGGATCCAGAACAATACCAAAGATACTTACAAAAAGAAAAAGAGCGATATAAAAACAGAAAAGAGACTGGTAAACTGAAATGCATATCACAGCTATCCAAACGCGAAAAAAGACTTCAAAAGCGTTAATGGAGAATCAAAGAAACAAAAGAGCAAAAGAAAAGCAAATAAACAATATGGAGAAGCACCTATCAGTGAATACCCCACCAGTGTCACCAACACAACAGCCTGAGCAACAAAATGCTGTCCCTGTGCCTATTCCCATACATGAAGGTCCCACTCAGCC
>JBBPCS010000672.1:974602-997873 GCA_037974645.1 Hollardia meadi
CAGATGCAAATATCTGACCATACATAAAGACACAATACCAGCTTTGATGACGCAGTGTTAATTTATTTTAAAAACACTGAGTTTTTTTCATTTCCTGAAAAGTTACGGTTTTGGACATATGAGGTTTGCGCCCGACAGCGACAATAGCCACATGTAGCTTCTTAACTACGGTGGCTCTGTAGGATCAGACAGAACGGCCGATAAAAAAGGCACACTGACTCCCACTGTTGTCCCACCAAATGTTAAATATTTTAAATTCCTTGAAGTGATGTTTACAACAATGTTCAAATGATGATTCCTGACAAGATGACAATAAAGCTTAGGTAGATAATTGACGGTTTTATGAGATTTTATTTTTGAGAAATTGAAGTACCCAAAAGTGCCTGAAATCAAATAATCACCCCTTTATTGAATACAATTCAATCAATATGTGAAAATTGTAGCTGGTCTGCGGCAGTGGGTCGGGACCAGGCATTTTGAACAGGAAGATGGGAATGATGATAAAATGAAGAGGATAAAGACAAATGAGAAATACAGGAGGATCCATCAGCAGAACTGTCAGGACCAAAACGATCACTAAATCCTGAAGTCAAGTCTAATTCACACAGACTGATTTTCATTCTGTATCACCAGGGTCTTGAACTCTAAACCTTAGACACCAAAGGCACATCATGACCATGTTGAACTACACAGAGAGGTGATCTGTGATGGTAGGAATTAGATTCACACAAGTTTATTGATCCCAAGAAGGGAAATGCATTTGCAGCTTACCTTGTCCATATGTAAGCAGCAGAACAGCCCAGACCACAATAATTTCAAACTTGTTAATGGCAAAGTTCGTGTGTCTCTAATCAAGTGTTTCTCAGTCATGTTTTAGATGCTTTTCTTGCTCCAACACACCATTCAAATGAACAGTTCGTTGTCAGACACTTGAGTTCTTTCCTCCTGTTTCTCCTGCAGCACATCTCATCTGCATATTTACCTTGAACCGCTTTCTTCTTCTTCGTTGGATTAATAGGGTTAGGGATCGCATTTATTTTATTAGCTCCCTTTACAGACAGTTGTCTGTTTTTTTCACCCAAGGATCAAGTTTGTGTCCCATTTACCAGTAAAAACTACATCATTACAATCTACTATATATAATTACCAGAATTAATTATATAACATATAATTATACAGACTGTAGGTCTTCTACTATAGGCACATATAATCATCACCCAGGTAATTAGATCATATCCATCAAAGAGGGCTATTGTGTTGCAAAAACACAAAGGTGTTTGCTACTGTTTCTATTATTTGTGTGTGCCAGGACCCCCCACGTAGAAAAAGACTAATGAGAATAAAAATAAAAAGGGCTGGTGAAAGATAAATGAAAGAGTACAATGTACAAAATATACCAGTAATACAAATCTTAATGTATTTTTTCATCTGATTGGAGGTTAAAAGCACAGATATAGAGATTGAGATAACAATGCTCGTTTTCTCGAACTAGAATGGCACTCAGTGGAGGGCTACCTCCGCCCAAGGCCCAACAGTCCCCTTAAATAAAGCTGAATCAAGCCTTATAGCTAAGCCAACAAAACAACGCAGGTGAAATCAAAATCTCCACTGCGGAAGAATAATAGGTTGATGAAATAGAGAAACCAAATTACACTAAGAACAGCATTTATTCACAGCATAAAATCACACTAATGAGAAACAAAATTACACTAAATAAATCCGGATTTTTATTTGGATCCGCACCAAATTGTACATCCTCATAGATACCCACCTCCTACATATGCCTGAATTTTCTCATCAAAATTCATGCATTATTCGCTGAGAAATTAATGAAAATGTGGAAAAAACGCCCGCTCCCACAATGTTAATAAAAGTGATAAAAATTCCTGGATCCGCCACTTTATTCAGATCCACACCAAAATTTAATGGGTTCTTCCTTGGCCCATTCCCATCCTCCCACCATGTTTTGTTGAAATCCAACAAATCCAAGAATGTTGAGTGTGTGTTTGGGCTGTGGGCGGAGGGGAGTAAAGAAAAGTGAGTGAGTATGACTTTTACTTTGAAGGACCTCAGCGGAAGATGTGTTTTATTACAGCCCTAGTGCTGAAACGTTAATGATAACTGACTACTCGGTAACTTTCACTGCTGGACTCAGTCATGTCCAACAACAGCGCCGCCACCAGCAGCAGCCTAGCTATCGCCCAGAAGACAGTGAAACAGCTTCGTCTGGAGGCTAGTGTCCGTCGGATAAAGGTATGTATGACTTCCAACTTAAGACTCGTCTTATACACGTCAAACCTGCGCGCATCATGAGCGCGTGCCGCGTGCCGCAACTAATTACTACGTTTATTACGTTTGTCTTAACTCAAAACTCATTACTGTGTAACAAGTGGCAATATTTTCTTCTGTAATATATATAGTGTAAGTTCCATTGAAAAGTACAGTGATTATTTGTATAATAAGTATTATTTATTATTTATACTCCCAAAGCCCAAACTTTTGCCACCATCTTCATACATGCATTTTAACTTTGGGGCTCATGCTAGAAGTCATTAGAAAACCATGTGAGTGTGATTTCTTGGTGTGCAGTGAAATGGCAGCAAACAGACTTTTCTCTGCTAGTCCAGCACAGTGCTAGCTTTGTTTATTGTGCTGCGGCTGTGTGACTGGTGTGATTGTTGGGTGGCTACTTTTAGAACACATCAGTCAGACTGGTTTCAAGTGTGTGTCTGTGTGTTAACCACCCCAGCGGCTAAGCCTGCCCGGGGGAGCACCCAAAATAAAAACATTGCAGGAGACTTTCACTCAGCCCGCAGATTGTTACTATTAGTTACAGTCCAAAGAGTAGTGTTTTTAAACATGCACCAAACTTGCATTTTATCAAGATGGTAGAGTCATGTGCTAAGGTTCAGTTAATGACTGTGGTGTGAGGCAAGGGGATATTTACAGCAAAAAATTGCTATGATAATGTTGACACAACCTTAAAGGGAGACTATGTAACTTTTGAAAGGAGATGGGAAAATATTCCTGTTACAAATGACGAGATAAATTCATAAACAATAAAAAAACACCCTTGCTCAAGTCAGGTCTTTCAGAGGTTTTGCAGCTACAGTTTTACATGGTCTGGTAGCCTATATGAACAAATAATCAAATAGATTAAAAAAAAATATATATATATATACAACCGGGTAGTTAGCTGGCAACTATAAAAACTACAAACCTCACTCAATATGATCTGGGCGTCCTGTGTGACAGACTGTGAAGTGTGCAGTTATCCATATCACATCAATGAGTGCTTGGAACCTTTCATGTGACACATGAGATTTCACACTTTCAAGTGTGAAATTGTGCAATTGGACTCATCGATAATCAACTTAGTACTCCAGGGATATATTAAAGCACTGCAAAAGACAGATTAAAAAATAGCCTGGCTGTTAATGTTGGCCGAGCCCCCAAAACACACAGTATGTAAGTATCCTACACTTCCCAGAGTGCAACTAGATGGCATCTGGCATGGCATTCTGTTGTAAACATGCACTTTTAAAGGCAGGATAGCCCTGATTACATCATTTTGACATGTGAGTGCAGTTTACGCAGTGAGAGGTGTCTTTTCCCAGGTGTTTTCTATGGCACTAAGCTTCCTGCGCACTGCTAATGAGCGAGTGTTTTAGATGCTCTGAACGAAAACTTGATCTCAGTTTTTCTAATTGTCCGGTTGAATTAATTGAGAGGCGAACCTTCTTTGGTGGTTAAGACAGAGTTTACAGTTTGCTTGGAAACAACGATAATGAAGGAGAAACAAAAAAGGTAACCCCTCACTGGAGGCAAATTAGTGCCACACTTGAGATTTCACTTAAGTTATTTTCTAGTATTGTTGCCTCAAACAAAAACACACCGCACTGCTCTTTTTAGTGTCCACCAAAGCCCCTAAAAAAGTCAGTGTGGTGCGCCTCTGTCTGATCTAAAGCTCTAAAGGGGTGTTGCAGTGATATTCTATCATATTGCCATAAAGCTGGGAGACTCGCAGGAGAATCATCTAAAGTAAAATATACTCGAAGCAGCAGAGGCCTGACTCGTGTATGGATCAAGCTCCAGAAACACTGGTTCTCACACTTCCCATACTGCAACCTGATAGTGTCTGGAAGTGGAGGCAAGTTTAATTGTGCATTCAATCTCTGTAGGATCGTCAGAGTTACTGGCCATTACATTCTATTGACCATAATCAGCAACCTTTTTGTGAATAACCAGGTCTTCTCTATGGACAGTGTACCCGTGGCTGGCCCCAGTGCTCATTTCCAAATGCAAGCTCTTTGGAAGAGAAGGCTGATCAAAAACATTTAGCTTCCTTAAAGATCCCCTCTACACCTGTATTAAAGCATACTTTTGGAAATGAATGTGAAAACAGCCTTATAGTGTCAGACTCTGCACATACACCATGTTACACAGTGAAGCTCAAACATTCAGCTGCAGGAACAGGAAGAGAAACACAGTTTGGGCTGGAGGGGAACTTGCACCAAA
Organism: Hollardia meadi; assembly: GCA_037974645.1. Classification (NCBI taxonomy): domain Eukaryota; kingdom Metazoa; phylum Chordata; class Actinopteri; order Tetraodontiformes; family Triacanthodidae; genus Hollardia; species Hollardia meadi. The sequence goes on from JBBPCS010000672.1 coordinate 979,121, forward strand.
TGATGTGATTTGTTTAATATTATACAGGTTTCTCAGGCTGCTGCAGAACTGAAGACCTTCTGTTTGCAAAATGCCCACAAAGACCCCCTCCTCACCGGGGTGCCCTCCAGTGATAACCCATTCAGGCCTCCCAAGTCATGTGTCCTCCTCTGAGGTGTGAGTGCAGCTCTCTCCTCTTTGCTTGAATTGATTTTTTTTTTTAAATGTCCTTAAATTATTTTCACATCCCTTCAAGCTAAATTTCTTTCTTGTCTTTTTAGGGCTGTGAAGGAATGCAGAGCACTCAAACAGGCGCCTGATCGTTTCCAATGTGGAGTTCTGTCATGTGCTCAACTGCCCAAGACCACACACATGCGCACAAACACAGACTCGTGCACAAACACAGATTGTCGCTGAAGCAGCTAAGGAATGATGCTGACAATTTCAGCTGAAAAACTGAGGAAATGCTGTACTTATTTTCACAGGATGTGTGCTTCTGTGTGTTCAAAATGTTTTGCTCTTTTAAGGTTCAGAGGTCTGTGGTGGCTTTACACAGCAGGCCATCATGCCAGTTCTGTTTTCATGACCATATCCAATATTTTGACCACTTGTTAACACCTGCTTTTAAAAGTAGAACTGCACTTTTTAAAAATCTTTACAGTGGTTATCTTTACAGATTCCGGAGATGACTTACAAAATCCTGTGAAAGTCAGGATTTGTTTCATCACCAAAGCCGATCCCCCCCCAAAAATGACTTCCACATGTTTTTTCCTCTTTTGTCCATGTTTATGATACATATCCAATCTGTGCCACATGTGAGCAAAAAACTAAATTGGCTCATTTGTACCAACAGACCTTTTTTCCCCCTGCTGCTTTGGAATTTCCTTACCAGCGAGCAAGAGACTAAATTCAAAAGGGCTGTAATTACCAACAGCTGCTATGGAGCTATCGATTCCTGTCATTTATTTTGGAGCCTTTAAATATCTGTTACTATTAATTATGCCCTCGCTAGGCAAATGTTATTTATAAAACTTGCTTGATGAAAAAAGAAAATATGCAAACCTGATACGCTATTTTTCTCTCTCATCTTATGTGCACTGTCATGATTCACCATTAAAAGTTACCATGTGTTTGTTTTTGTCTGTGAAGGTGTTTTTTTTCTGTGTGCGAAGGTGTACATGACATGAATTTTGCATCCCAGTTTTTACAGTATTAACAGTTTTAACTACAATACACCACACTTCACTGATGAAAAATCATTTGACTGCACACAATACAATATACTTTAAAGTATTCAGCAAATGTTTTACAATGAATACAGTTTACATTGTCACGTTATCAAAACTGCCAACTGTTGACCCTCTTGTCATAATTACACAATTAGCTTTGCTAGCATCTGTAGCACATTACTGTTTAAGATGCTTCAATATGTTTGTCATTTTAACACATTAAATTATTACCACAATTCTTCAGCTCTCAACCTCATAGTCGAAATAATAGTACCACAATAATTTTGTTTTTATCTCCTTATTTTTGCTTGATATTTTCTTTCTTTCAATATTTGGCAATTATTTTACAGTATCTGTACATATGGTGGATATGTTATACGCTCAGAGCATTTATGACTTTTTCCAATGTTTTATGACCATAAGGAATTCGTTTTGTGTCACATTAGTGTTTATTAGTCTAGTTTTTGAGATACACATTTGAGATTCCCTGCACCATAAGTCATCGGGCGTAGTTGAAAGTTAATTTGTGGTGATGAAAACGTGAACAAGTCTTCAGTAAAATGAAAATCTTTGAGAGCTCCTGGGTTAAACGAAGTCGTGACGTATGCCATCTGTGTTTACACAATACGTGCTTCGATCCGCCAGGTGGCGCTGTTGGCGCGGCTTTTCATTGCTGATGCCCAGCCTGCCTCTAGCATAGAGCAGTGCGTGGTTGGATGTGAGCGCCACCGACCTGTCTCTACTTTCAGATCGAAGATGGCGGTCTCGGTGTTCCCCGGCGTGCGGCTCCTCTCCATCGGAGACGCGAATGGAGACATACAGCGACACTCAGAGCAGCAGCCATTGCGGTTAGAAGTCAAAAGCACACAAGATGCTGCCCTCATCAATCTCTCCAATGGTGAGTTGACCTTTTGTGAAGCTCGGATGTTCGGCCTGTCTTAACTACCAGTGCTAATGCTATGTAGTGCTAATGCTTATACAGCTAATCTGGCCATATGTAGCGTTAGCCGCCAAGAAGCTAAGCGAGCTTGAGAGTCCACGTCGCCTCCCCCTGCTCATCACGAGGGAGCCCTTAAAAGTCCAACATTTTTGTCGTCCGGATGGAGTGTTAAAGCTGTTAAGCTCAAAATTCCAGCTTCCACACAAGTCCACCGCCTTGTACACCTCAACAAAAATATAGCGTAACACACACAACGTTGCTTAGTTAGTCCCACTAATAAACGGGGCAGCGAAGTAACGTTGCTGTGTAGTTTAATGCTAGTTAAACAATGCCAGTAGCCCGGGTTCGGCAATGATGCACTAATGTTTTAACTTTCAGACCTTTTGCCCTTGGCGTTTCAATAACGTTTATTTTATCACATAAATATGCGCTTTAACTTTGTAAATTAACCAGTACCGGTTTGTTCCCAGGAGACCCAGGTAATGTTATTTGGCTGTTTAGCTCGTGAGTTAGCTTGTCTGGATTGTTTCGGAGCAGAGAGCAGAGGGCATCGGTCCTGACCCGTCGCTGTGCGCTGCAATCCAGGCGGCTGCCGCTGCTACAGCACTGCATTTAGCCAGTAGCCCGTTCAGTAATAGAGCGGTAAACACATCAACTTTTGAGGCTTTTACTTTTGGAAAAAAAAAACGGTCTTGGGGTTTTGGGTGGTGTAGTGAGACCGGGCCATCATTACTTATGCATTCATCTTTGTTCTCATTGGAACAATAGCCGGGTCCCCACCGCCTACTTCCCTCCTGTGTGGGGGCAGCATCAGAGCCGCTCCGCTCCTCCCCATCTTTTCTTATTCAATGGGATGTCCCGTTGAAAGGAACCAGCCGCGCAGGCCTCCTTTTGCTGGGATGCTGAACTTAAAGAAAAGCACCCAGATATCCATTGTAGACCTTTGAGCAACACTGCATCAACACTTCACTTGCAGCACGCATCAAAAGATGTTAAATTTATTTTTAAAGTTTCATTTATTCCTGTTGCAACGTATGCTAAACTATAAGTAATATGATTCATAATGGGAAAGGAAGGTAGAAGATGTAAATACATCTTAAAGTAGCCACTAAGGGTTTATATTACAAAGACTATGTTAATAATTTGGAGGTTGTCTGAAAATGCCTCCTGGTTTGTCACTGAAAATTATATCAATGGAGATTTTCTCTTGTATTGGGTTTAAATATGATGATTGCAAAACGGTGCAAATGAACAACATTCAATAATATCATTGCTATTATGAAAACATTGGTATACCAAGTCATTAAGAACACAACTTAGTATTTGCATTAAAGCATGTTTTCAGGTCCTGGCAGTAATCTTAATATGTGAAAAAAAAGGGAAAGCTTTCTGTGGTTCCAGAAGGAGCTGTGTGAAGTCTGATAAAGTGTGTCGGTGAAGGCTGAAGACTACAATTTTGAAAAAGAAAAAAACATCAGGGTGCAGAGTCAGAAAGAAGTGAGCTTGAAGGAGGAGGGAAGTCTAAATGTTGACCAAACGTGATGTTAATCAGTGCAGGCCATTTTATGTAGATCAACCAAGTTTAAATAACTAATCCTGGAAAGTGTGCTATGTGCTCTTGGGGGAAAAAACTGCATGTTAAAGGAAGAGTCCACCCAAAAATTTAAATTTTGTCATTATCTACTCATCCCCATGCTGATGAAAAGTTGTGTGGAGTTTCTTTGTCCACAAAACATTTCTGGAGCTTAACGCAGCAAAACGGCATTGCAGCATTCTCCTAAACAACTGCAGAAGCTGGGGACTCGTTTTAAAACTAAAAGTCTCCATTTATGAGCATGAAGCCATACCATGACAAAAAGTCACTATGAAGGCCGGAGCTTTGGTTTAAAAAGAGTTTGCAAGTTACTGCTGTAATCACACACTGAAACCACTGCTGCTGCTTCTTCTGCTCTGTCATGTTCACCGCTGAATTTCTTTCATTAAAGCACAAATCTACAGTTATTTAAACCAACCCTGCATTCTAATACCCATTCTACAATACTATCTAATATGCCAGGAAAAGATTTACTATGTCCCAATAAAGAGTATGTCAAATGCAGTATGTCAAATATACCGGGATGTCCTACTGCTGTTCCGGCTGTTCTGACCCACAATCCTCTGCACAGCGGAAGATGCGTCTCATCAACTTAGCCGCTGAGATATCACAGACAGATGATAGCTCATTGACAGATGACAGCGCATTTAACTAAGTACTACATTTTTTGTGATGTATGTGTATAATAGATTAATGTACAACGTATATACTGACTGCAACAGATGTATGAGAAAGTTCAAGGCACAATGTTATGAAGTTGTATGTCCTAATTGTATACTTTGTCCATACTGCATGCAACAGTATGTACTTTATACGAGAAGCTGCAGTACATACTCAAAGAAAAGAGAAAAAGAATGTGATCTGGAATGCAGCACAATACTAAGATCTCAGCAGCAGGCTAGCATGTAGTCACTCTTGTTGGGTCCTGTACAATCATATACATGTATACTAATAATGTAGAGTGGCAGAGCTGATCACAGCGCCTGTGTGACGGTCACAGTTTGCCTGAGACAAGGAGAAAAGCAGTGAAGTTGATCCTGTTCAAATATGAGAGCTGCACAAACTCATTTAGTCAAGATTCAAACTACTGTTAGGACAGAAGACTCCTTTCTCTCACTGATTTGGAGAAGTATATGGAGGAAGAGAGAAATGTCACCGGTGAACAGTGTTTTTAAATCGGCACTGGATCTATTTAAATCAAAGATATCCTCCATAGTCATCAAAGGGGAAGTTGCTGATTTATACACGGCAGTCAACTTGAAGGGCTGGACCAAATAATTTGAAGCTTTTTTCACATTATTGACATTCAAATACTGCACCACTTTTTTTTTTTTTTGCACGTCTACTCATTTTGTTTAAACATCGGATTTCTGCACATTTGCAGATAAAAATCAGGCTACCCCATTATTAATGTTATACTATTTTTAGAATTAGATTCCTTTGATGACTGCATTTTTGTGTGATCTTCCAACTCCAGAGCATTGTAAAATCCAAAAGTCAAAAATTATTGAAAAAAGATAGCTGTAATCATTTCGTAAATTTACCTTGTTTTTATCTAATGAAATAATCTGCTTCATTCCATATTTCTTGGCGTTTAGCCTTTCGAAAACATTTTCACTGTGGTCAAAACTATTTGCTCTCCTGCTTGCCACACACACAAAGGCACACAGTAGTGATATTGACAGAGCGGTCTAGCAGCAATCTAAAACACCATAAATTACATTTATATAACTTCAATAACAAAAAAGCTCTTTTGGCTGTTAGCCTTTCCTGCTCAGTTTCCAGACCGTAGGCTCAGAACAGAGGAGATGTTTCTGTTTCTTCCAGGGTGAAGTCGATTCTTGCCTCGGGGCTAACCCCCTTCACCCTTCCAACAGTTGGGAAAAACACACTGGAAGTTGACTTTGCTCTTGAGAATCTGCAGTCTTTATACACTGGCCAACTGTAACCTGCTTTGTACACACTACTACTGTCAACTTGGTGCTTGATCCTCAGCTGAAATTTTGCCACCTCATTTCTGCCTCATTTTTGATGAGATTAAATCTCATGAATCATAAACACCAAAACCTACCCAAAATAAATCACCAGCCAGTGGACCTGGATCATCAGTGTTTGTTTTGAGATGGATGTTTTCTCACATTGTCACCAAGTGTTGTCACTTGTTCAACAGTGTGTAAGTGGTTGATGCATCTCGCTAAATCTGAAGCGCTGCCCTTAATCCCTTATTAGATGCTGGATTAGCTCAGGCTGATTGTGAATCTTTACTGGGCCTGTTGCACGACGAGGAGGTGTTTCCAGCCTGGAAAGATATTGGCAGAAGGAATTCTGTGAGTCTCCCGTGTGTGTTACACATGAATCCCCCAGACTACCACTCATTCATCATGACGAATGTTTTATTTCTCTGCCTTAGTTGTTAAAATAGCTTTTTGGAGTTCTTAGTCTCAAGATGGTGGGAAAAGATGACTGCAATAATACCATTGACGTTTTGTAGCTTGTGCCAGTTGTTCTTTCCTTCCTGCTGATGTCAGCACACTGTCACCATTTATTCTTGCGCAGTGTGGAAACCAACTTCCAGAGAGTGAAATATCCTACTCACACACTAAACCCTCAAATGTTCAGTGTTATCACTGTTTATTGGACGGTAGTTGTGTTCTCACTCGCTGATTTATATTACACTGTGTTAACTGTCGATTACCTGCCAGATAAGTAACTGGCAGCTTATAGGAAGCAAAGGCATTAAGGAAGTCTTCTGCAGGAAGTAATGATTCAAAACATGTCACTGTACTTACTGTTTTGTCATGTCTGTGTCTTGTTATTTAGGCTCTTTGTTAAACAGAGCACAGAATTGCAGATTATCAAAATAAGATTTGTAAGGTAATAACAGAATCCAGTAGGCCAGGGGATAAAATTTGAGTTACTTTGGGCTCATTATTTGTGTACCCACAACTATTGCGCAACTGAAAACCGTTCTGCTAGAAGCCTACAAAGTGATGTATGACAATTTGATGAGCAGGAATGCACAGAAGAAACAAGAGTAGCATAAAGACGGTCATAATGAGGAGCAGGAGAAGAAGCTTCTATTTTATATATTTTATGGAGAAGTTCTTTTATATGCTGTATAGTTTAAGCTGTTGATCAAATTGTGTCTTAAATGTAATTTTTAAAGGTCATTTGAATCGTGGCTGTTTGCTCCTCCTGCAGTAGGTAAATGTAATTGAGGACACTCCTCTGCATGATAGAGCACACCTATGTCCTATCCCCTATTTAATGTTTGGTGTGCCGTTTTGCCCCTCAATACCCTGAAGAAGATTGTCCTTTTTAAAATTTTCTTTATTTATTTTGTGCATCATAGCTTTTGAGTGTTTGGCTATCGTGGTCAGCACCTCTTCAACATTAGTGTGTGTTCCTCCTCTCTCTCATCCTGATTGTATCCGAAGTATGCCATATGTTATTCCTCGGGGCTATAGTGCCAAGTTTCTACATTACCATGAACACAGTATAGTTTATTTTGACTCACTCCCACAGACACAGTCCTGCTGTTCCAAATACTCACTAATACTCAGGCACCAAATGTGGATTAATCTGCAAATAAACCAAAAATAGTCCATACCAAATACACTGTTTCCTCCTAATTTTGTAACATTTGCTAAAAACTACAGTGAGCAGCTGTTTTAGGAAATGACGGAGCCTTTAAAAAAATGAAACTATTTGTGAGCCTTTTTAAAGATTTACATCTCCGGTAGGAACCCTGGGTTTGGCACTGAGAGCTACAGACAGGTTCGTCAATACCCATTAAAAGATGGAAGAACACATGAGTGCCTGATGTATCTTTTAATCTTAAAGTCATTCATCTCGCAACTGTTTTTTTGGTTGTATGCATGCTGTCATGTTTAGACATGCTGCAGAAATGTATACAAATGTGATTCAGGAAACAGGAAAGACAGTGACATTGATATCACCAATAAAGGTGGAAAAACCTTGGCTAAACTTTTGCAGTACATTTAATAAAAATAGATATCGAATAGTGAGTCTAGAAGTTGTGTAGTGATTCCTGTTCATTTTCCATTTATCAAGCTCTTAAAAGACCAAGTTTCAGTAATTGTCTGTCCCTCCACAGGGTGTGCGAGCAGTGGGGAGATGCAGAGTCTGAGGCTCTGTTGTACTCAATGGGGATTTTTTAAATCTGAAATTTAAAAAATTGGAATGTCAAGCCAAACGTGTGATTTGAAGCAATATCCATCTCTTTGGCTGTCCAGCAAAATGCTGGAAAAAAAATCTAGACATATTTTTAAAGCCGATAACGCATGTTTTCTAATTATTTTTACCAGTTCTGTTTTAATCGTGGCTACTTGAAGCTCGTTACTACCAAGAAGGCAGTCGCATGTCTGTTCCAGAGAACCCTCATCAAATTTATCCAATAAAGTCAAGTTAAGGCAGCATTTGGCCCACATTTATTTTTTCTGAGGCTGTATGCACATTTGTTTCATGTTTTCCTAACTCTTTCCACCTTCTCCCTTTCTTTCCAGGAGAGGAGGCGAGTGTGTTCAAGTGTTCCGTTTCCAGGGAGACAGAGTGCAGCCGCGTGGGGAAGCAGTCATTCATCATCACACTGGGCTGCAACAGCGTCCTGCTGCAGTTCTCCTCACCTGCAGGTACACACCAACAATACAGTGCAATAAGACTGTTACATGCTGTACAGGGGTAACGCACACATCCCATGTACGAGCCAGAATTAGTTTGCTTCTGTAATATCTGCCGGAAACGTAACAATTTTAAGTGAAAAAATTCTGCTAAATGTTTGACTACCAATGAAGAAGTTGTTTTCTTTGTAAACAAACATGGAAAATTAAAAAAAGGTCTCATTAATGTGGCGATTAAGAATGTGGGTAAATACAACCCAGGTGCCAAAAAGAGTTGGGACGCCGTGTAACACATAAACAAAGTGCAATCATTTGCAAATAAACTGTTTTATCAAGTGTGCCCAAGCCCATGTCATGTGCTGTTTTTCAATTGAGTATATGTCAGATGGGATTCGCAAATTATCACATTGGGTTTATTTATATGTTTTACACAGTATCCCATTTTTTGGGGGCATCAGGGTTGTACATGCCTGTATTCTCCTGTGGCCATTTTTAAATATCCCGCTCCAGCATCACACTGGGTTTGTTTTCTCTGTTCGTAACCTCAGAGCGAGCCAACATGCCAAAGTTTGTTATGCAAGCAGTGAGCCTGTGCTTCCCACACACTTGGTTCACTTTCTGTGGAGTTGTTGAGTAGGCGTAATGAGTCTTTTCCCACACTAACCTTGAGCTGCAGCAATTAAATTAATGGCTTGTTTCATTGTTTCGTCATTTTTTTCCCCTTAAAAAACTCAAATAAATACGTTCTCAAATGTGAATATGTTCTGGTTTCTTTAGGCCTCTATGACAGTAAACTGAATATCTTTGGGTTGTGGGCAAAACAACCATTTTCTGACATTTTATAGACCAAACAACTAATCCTTTAATCAAGAAAATTATTGACAGATCAATTGATAATGACAACAATCGTTGTTGTAGCTGTACACTAACATACACAAAAGCCTTAAAACCTTTTACCCCAGTGAGTCAGTTGGCTGTGATTGCTCAACCCATCCCCTGAACAATAACCACCCTATCATATAACTGTGACTAGACTTGGCAGGACACTCGAGCTTTAGATTTCTCCTCATGTTGAAGTGTACATAGGGCCAGAGCTCAAAGAGTAAAAACTGTGCAAAGAATGGATTAAACTGTGCGTTTACCTACTCTAACATAAGTAGCTTACTATCTAGAGTAGCAGCCAGCAGTACTTGCAAGGCTAAGGAGCATATCAATCATTCATTACATTACATTCATTCATAGAGGAGTTTGTGGGGTTACAGGTTACTTTAGAAAAGTCATGACTACACCATCCTCGCTGTTGAATTTCCCCACTTGCTGGTCCTGGATGCTATCAGAGTTAAGCCTAATGTTAGCAGCTCAGTCTCACTTGTTATTGGATTTGGGGAAGCTTACACACCAGCACTCTTACCTGAGATAATACTAAGTTCATCAAGCACAGCAGTTAGTCCTCATCCTGAAATCCTTTTCCCTTGCAATGTAAAATGAAAGATACTGCTTATAAATATGAACCAATAAAGTATCAGTCTAACTTACATTTTCTTTACCCAGGTATGTAAGATAAGCAGACAAACAGGGTTATGTTAGAATGGTCTAACGTTGCATTTTTCATGCTTATAACATAAGTAGCACTAGGGCTTACAAGCTCTACAGGGCAATACCAGAACAATGCTGTGTCCATGTCTTTTATATAGATCAACTGGTGAGCATGCTAACTGATTAAAGGAGCTTTTCAAACATTCAACATAACTGTCTGAGTACTTTCTGGCTTCACTGTTGTCTTCTGTGTAATGTATGAGCATGACTTTTTTTCATGTTTTTGTATTTATGTTCTGCTTCAGACTTTCAGTCCTTTTATAACGTCCTGAAGAACAGTCGTGGCCATAGCAGTGAGCGCTCAGCCTTCAGTGACAGAACAGAGGAGTCCTCTGCTGTACAGTACTTCCAGGTAAGAGGAATACACACACACACACACACACACACACACACACACACACACATACATACACACCACTCGGTTGGTGAAACAATGGAAGTATGTTCAGGCTCCAGGCTGTTTTATTTTTATCTCTGTTTTTAATTATACCATCACAGACTTGAATCCATTCTGCTTTTTCAAACACAGAACAGTTGTCCCTTAATAATTACCATCATGCTGACTTTGTTCTTGGCTGACTATTTATAGCTCCACAACTTCCAACAGGAATATTCCTTAAAGAAGTCTTTTGAAATCTTTTGAATTATTTTTGTTTTAGCCATAATTCAGTTCCATGAATCATTAAACATTTCCATCTAAAGTCTGAGTAAAATTAAATTCAGCATACAGATCTGCTCTGTAAATTACATCTCTAGTACAATAAAGGATGAAAAGACATTCCCTGTCTGCCCATTCCAGTGGGCACATGGTGTCCATCTGTCTAAACAGAATGTCTTTTGTATATAGCCAATGAGCAGTGTGAGTGATGCTGCTGTCAGAGAGCAGTCTGCCACAGCAAGAGCAAATTTGAATATCACCTTGACCTAATTTTTGACTGCTAAACAGGAAGACTCTTAAATTTGACATATTTGTGTGTCCAGATAATTTTGTATATCCGTACTTGACTTCATATAACTAAAAACAATCAACAGATTACATTTTTCACGTCTCTCTGCAGTTTTATGGCTACCTCTCCCAGCAACAGAACATGATGCAGGACTACGTTCGGACAGGAACTTACCAACGGGCTATTCTTCAGAACCATACCGACTTCAAGGATAAGGTAACCTTATAGTACAGTATAGATTATAGATTTGTCATTTAATTAGATTTAGATTTAGACTCCAACATAAGCTGTAGCTTGATGTTTGAAAATGCTCAAAACAAATTAGTTTCTGATAGTTGAAACCAGTTTGGACAGATGGCAGAGATTAAAAAAACATGAGTTGATGGGCAGCTGATTGTGTTGTTGTTTGTGTGTGTGTGTGCTTTACTTACAAACCTATAATGTCTGACCAACATTAACTCATAATAAAGAGCATCTAAAACTTGCTGAATACCAAGTGCTACACAATAAACCATTTGCTAAACCCCTCCCTAGAGCAATCACTGTCAATCATAGTTTGCATGTATGGCTAACTATCTCACAACATACTGCTGTAAGAGTGTTACCAAGGAGCATTTCATACCATTTTAGTTTGCGGGGTTACAGGTTTTGTTAAAAACCCCTTTTGGTTCACAACCAGCTCATCCACTGTTTAGTACTTGTACTTCTCCACTGTATCCAACGTTAGGGACTCTGCCTTGCTGTTTAGCAGGGCATCCTTAAACCCTTTTTTTTTATGAAAAGATGTTGTTAGAAAATATGAAATCCTTAGTAAGTAAGCTAAACAGGCAAATAGGGTTATGTTAGAATGAAATAACAAGTCTGATGTTACATTTTTCCTTTGATAATACTCTGCAATACAAGAATGATGCTCAGTCTTTCCGCATGATATAATTTATGTAGCCATCGTGTTCATAGTTAAGAAACTATACATTAACTCAGGGTGCTAGTTTTAGCTAGCTAGCTAGCTATAGCGCTTAAACTCTGCTAGAAGCAGTAGTCATTTCAGCTGACAAGGTTGAAGGCCATCAGCTGGAAATGAGAATGTGAACAGAACAGAAAGCTTGGCAGGTGCAGAAAACAGTAGCTAAGGGGTGTGGGGGGTGGGTCATTTTCTGGTTTATTTCATTATTTGATTGATTTTCATTAAGTTACTGTTTATTTTTTTCAAAATCATCTGTCCAAAGTTCATGGAACTTTTGCTCAACATTTGGATGGGAACATATCAGTAATTGTTGCTGAGGGGTGACGCCGTGTTTCCTTTTCTCTTCCCTCTAGGTGGTGCTGGATGTCGGTTGTGGCTCAGGGATCCTCTCTTTCTTTGCAGCCCAAGCTGGAGCCAGGAAGGTGTACGCTGTGGAGGCCAGCACCATGGCACAGCACGCCGAGGTCCACACACACACACACACACACACACACACACACACACACCTATATTAATGCTAATATTAGTTTCCTGACTGATATATATTGAGTGACCTGGCTGAAGTGTCACACTGTTCTAACCAATCCAAAGCCAGGTTTCAAGCCCTAGTAAAGGTGTGTTCTGCCTTACAGGTGCTGGTGAACAGTAACCGTCTAGGGGAGCGGGTAGTCGTCATTCCGGGGAAGGTGGAGGAGGTGACGCTGCCCGAGCAGGTTGACATCATCATCTCAGAGCCCATGGGCTACATGCTGTTCAATGAGCGCATGCTGGAGAGCTACCTGCATGCCAAGAAGTTCCTCAAACCCAACGGTGAGGAGGGTGAAAGACTGCTAAGGGGCACAATAATGTAGCAGAAAGGACCTTTGGCAAGCACCGCTCTTCTCACAGCTCACGTGATCATGTTTAAAAATGCCACCAGTTAGTCTGTGTTGTAAATTCCTGTCAATACACTGTTTTTTTGAATGGTCTCTTTGTGTGTTTCAGGTAAAATGTTCCCAACTATTGGTGATGTCCATCTGGCCCCCTTCACAGACGAGCAGCTTTACATGGAGCAGTTCACCAAGGCCAACTTCTGGTGAGGAGGCCAAGAGGCTGGCAGGGAGGGTGGGTGGGAACAGTTTTATGGTTAAGTCTATGGTCCAGACTTAAATATCACAACTAAGATTGATAAAGATGAAATCTTTTACAGGCATTCATGGTCCCCAGATGATGTATCCTGGTCCCCTAACTTTTCCTCGAGGGCCACCATGAGGTTGAGATTTTTAGTCTAGTCAAACGTCTTGGCAACTCTTAAATGGATAGCCATTAAATTTAATGCGGACATTCATGTCACCCTCAGGATGAAATAATAATTTTGTTGAGCCTTTTCCATTTAGTACCAAATGTGTACAAAACTAACATTCCCACCAGCCTCAGCTTCAATTAGTGTTTAGTGCTACCTAGCAAATGTTAGGGTGCTAAAGTAAGATGTGTTAGCATTTACCTCAAAGCACAGTCACTATTGGATTGTCTTTTGGTACAAATTAGGCCTTGTTCAGGGCAAGGTGGCTAGTAGTTTATTTATTTGGGAATTATTTTTGGAACATTATATGGGAACATAGGGTTTGGAAAAACTTAATAAATGCAGCAACTTATGATAAGTTATGTTGTCATGTTGACACCAGTAAGGGAGTCAGTGGTTCAGCAGAGTGAAGTGTAAAGTTGTTATCAATTCTTCTCCATGGCTGCATGTGCGTGTTAGACATTCTGTTGGGGAAAAAATAAAAAGTCCCGCCTGTTTCTGGTCAAACATTTGTAAAGGAGGAGGAGCATTTCCCAAATGTGAGAGTAGCTTCTGGCAGACCTGCTTTGTTTTTGCAGCTCAAACACAGGGGGTGTTTGACTGAAAAATAGCGCAATGTCTTGTTAGGGCAAATTAACTCATAATTTTTTGATGACTCTTTTGCAGAGTTAACAAACAAAGTTACAATAAATGGTTCAAAGTTCAGTTCTAGGTTTGATAAATCCAAGGTGTAAATATGGTGTTGAAGTATTTTTATTTTTTTTTTTTACTGTATTTCAGCTCTAAGTAGTATTTCAGTAAAATCAGGTGAATATCATGGTAAAATTTGATCCTTAGTATTCTTAATGGCTTTATTCATAAATAACGTCTTGGTTTCTATGCTTGACATTAACTTTTACAGCTTTAAGGAAATTTCTTTGATTGGTTCCTGGTTTGTTGCATCCAAAAAACATTATTCTAAGATTGTGCTGAAAATGCATTTGTGGATTGTTGTGAATCCAATGAAAACTCTTAATGTGGCTTTCTTCTTTCACCCTCAGGTACCAGCCCTCCTTCCACGGTGTTGACCTCTCCGCCCTGCGGGGGGCAGCAGTGGACGAGTATTTCCGTCAGCCAATTGTGGTATGTTATCCACCACACACACAGATTTTTACACTTGTTAATGAAGCGTCTGCACAATGCAAATGGCCAAGAAAAATTAGTGTGGGGTTGGGTTGTAAATCGAGGACAGATTGACTTTATTTTAACTCGGTGAGGTTTATCCTCAGCTTGTTGTGCGGAAAAGCAGAAAGAAGACCAAAAAAAAGAAAGTCTTATTCCTTAAAAATATGTTTGAGTTAAAAAATGCACACCAGAATGAAAGGCTTCAAAAGCCTAAATTCATCTTGTGCTGTTTAGTCATACTGAGTGGTGGGAGTGGGCCATCTCTGACAAATGCATGCTGGGTAATGATACCAGCTTGCTGGGTCAGTCCAAGAGCAGGCCCCCCCCTGGTTGAGTTGGGTGCAACAGTATTTGTTGTTTGTTTCATTTGAAGAGCGCAATCTCTCTCCGCAGGACACATTTGATATCCGTATTCTGATGGCCAAGTCGGTCAAACACACAGTCAACTTCCTGGAGACCAAAGAAGAGGATCTCTACAGGTTTGTGGGTGTGCTATAAATAGATGGATTACATTTATGCGTCATACCCAGTGTAATGATTATGTCTGTGTCCTTGCCTTTTCTTTTGGCTCCCAGGATAGAGATTCCCTTTAAGTTCCACATGATGCACTCAGGCCTGGTGCACGGCCTGGCTTTCTGGTTTGATGTGGCATTTATGGGATCAGTGTAAGTCAGCCAGTCTCTGCTAGATGCATGATATCTGCATTTGGAGTGTGTTGAATCTGCCGAAATACTTTTTAGTATTATTCAGACGTGGTTGTCTTGGCCTCACAGCAGCACTCCTCTTGCGCCCTCTCTGCAGGATGACAGTATGGCTGTCCACAGCACCCACAGAGCCTCTCACCCACTGGTACCAGGTGCGCTGTCTGCTGCAGTCTCCACTCTTCACCAAGGCTGGGGATACGCTGTCCGGCACTGCACTGCTGGTGGCCAACAAGAGGTTTGACACTTCTAAACGTACCTCTCTGTAGCACAACGGGCCACCTTGGTCTAGTCAGAGGCATCCTATTGCAGTCTTAGGTCATTCATAATAATAGCCTTGAAATCTGAGGCAAAAAGCAATAAGCAGTAACTGATGACTGTAGACACTAAAGAACAAGAAAAGAGGAATTAAAGAGCTGACAGGCACAAGGGAATCAAACAGTTTACTGCAGATAGCAGTTACAGCTGTGGCACGGACACATACTCCGCCGCAGCAGCAAGGATCGTAGCACTGCCACACTTAAACAAATCTTCTGACAAGTTAAAGGCTATCCAGTTTATAGCTCACTATGTCTGATCATTTGTATCAATTAATTCCTCATAATGGACACCTACTAAGAAGTTTCAGACTGTCTGTTCACTGTTTTAAATTAATGCCCTGGCTGTAGAGACCTCATGGGGCATCATCTCTGACGTAAATACTGAGCTTTAGAGGTGATGGTCAATGGATTTTGTTACCTTTGGACAGAGCCAGGCTAGCTGTTTCCCCTGTTTCCAGTCTTTGTGTTATGCTAAGCTAATCGGCAGCTGGCTGCAACCTTATGTCTAATGGACAGAAATGAGAGTGGTAACAATTTTCTCATCTAACACTGAGCAAGAAAGCAAATGAGTGTATTTCTCAAAACGTCTAACTACTCCTTTAAAGCCCTGGGGCACCTTACTGTATCACCAAGTCAGCATTTTGTTGATAAAGCTACAGGCTCTCCCATGCATGGAGACAACACATACATGCAAAAATAATTATGTATTTGTAAATTTATTTGTAAACATTTGTCATTTAATACCAATGTGATCTCCTTCCCAACAGACAAAGCTACGACATCAGTATTGTTGCCCAGGTGGATCAGACAGGATCAAAGTCCAGCAATCTCCTGGACTTGAAGAACCCCTTTTTCAGGTTAGTTGCCGTCTTGAAGTCAGTACCACACCTGAATGTGGAAGGCGTCATTCAACGTTGGGTTGGGAACACCCTCTGTCTAATTTTTAACGTGTGTGTGTTATGTATTTGCAGGTACACAGGCTCCACCCCAAACCCCCCTCCTGGCTCACACTACACCTCCCCATCTGAGAACATGTGGAACACGGGTTCGGCCTACAACATGAGTCAGGGGATGGCTGTATCAGGTGAACACACACATGAACACTGGTCGCTGAAACACATCCTCCATGTGTTTCCAAGCGGCACCCAGCTTCAGTAATATCATGGAAGTGTAAGAGATGGGGAATAGATGAGGATTAGACACATTTTGAAGCTTTTAAAATTGGTTTAATTTGCAATTGGTTCACTTTGCAGGGGTACAATGTACTTTCTCCGATTGCTTGCCCTTGGTTTGATTCTGAGTCTGGAGCTGTGGACAGGACCAGTGTGTCTCTATGGGTGTTTTCTTTACATAGAGGGAGAAACTGCAAAAAATAACCTGATCTGTTTGTTTCCAGCCTTACTGACCAATGTCTTATCCCCGTCGGATTAATGTCCACATATGAATATGTCCAAAACTACTTAACTTAATTGATTGACTGAGAGCATTGATTAACAGCTATAGTTTTTTTTCTGTTCCGCTTTGTCTTTGCTCCACACCATCAAAAAACCAACACACATTTCATTATATGATTTTTGAAACCCCAAATGTAATTAAACTACTTATTTTTCCTAACTTTCCCCACTGTGCAAGAAATCTCCAGTTTACAGAGGAAAAATGCATTACAAAGCAGCAAAATGCCCATGTCAGGTATTCTTAATCAGCTATTGAAAGAAACTTCCCTGCAGTGCTTGTATACCCTGCTTTATTCATTTGCCTTATTGTAAACAAACAGCACATGCCACCCCCCAGTAGTACCTGAAACTTGGATTTAATATCAGCTACCAAGCAGTGCTGAAATTTATGTTAAGGAACTCCTCAAAGCAAGGGGAGAACAATGGAAACAAAATCTGAATCCATGACAATGGCTACACATTAAGGTAAAGGTCCTTAAGTTCCTAGCATGGAAAAGGCCCATATTATGTATGTGTATGATAAACACTTGGGGCCCCAATTATAATTGTTGCATACACATAAAACAGGGTTTAATAGATGCTTACCCCACATCACACAGAAAAGTTGTAAATTAGAAAAACAAACTTGATGGAACAATGTGCACAGCTGTGGTACGAACATTTTGGGGAGAATGGAAATTGGTGCCACATATGATGAAGTAGTGAATTGAACTGAAATGCTAAGGATGATAGCAGGATGCATCAGGTGGCAGGCTTTTGGAAAAACTGGCTTGCCTTTGCATAATATTCACTGAATAACCAAATGTATTTTCCCATCAATTATATTACGCCTGCAGTGCAGAGCTTCTGTCTCCCTCTTCTGGCAGTGAGAGTAATTACACAAACACTGTCGATGTGCTTATGACACCATAGGATTGGACATACTTGTAGTTGCTGTAGCCTGTAGCCCATACTGAAGCCTACTCCGTGGCTACGGTTGCTCCACCCTTCTGCTCTGGAACAAATAAAATGCAATCGCTACAGGTGAGCCAGCGCGAGAAGTCAACACTGGCACTGGTTTATAAACTCTGCTACACTGTGGAATACAGAGATTTATCCAGCACTGATCAGCTTAATCAGCATTGTGTGAACTCCTTTGGCAAGGACTTGAAGGTAACGGCTGTTTGTTTATATGAAAAAAGTCCCGTACTCCATGTTTGACTAACAGCCATAGAAATCAAAGAATGCAATAAATAATTTTGTATTGAATATTTTACACCCTAAGCTAAAATGCTTTTATGCATCTGCCACTATATTGTGATATATCACCATGGGTTGGTGTGTATAGGGCAGAATTGCTCTTTTTATATTTTCTTTGTGCAAAGGTTGCCCCTGAATTTCTCCCAATGTGGGATACCCAACTTCTTCCTTGGCGCTGCTAAAGCATGGCGTCACCTGCTGAGAAGAGCTGTATGAGAAAGCAGAATGCGACGAAATTGCGCATGTTTGTAGTAAATGTTAATTGGTTTGTTTCCTTTGTCTCCCATCCAGGGATGCCTGCAGCTTATGACCTCAGTACGGTCATCGGAAGCAGCCCGTCAGTGTCTCACAACAACCTCATCCCCCTGGGTACGAATTTCAATTCCCACTGAGTTCTCAACATGTCATGGAGCTTATGTGTTGGGGAACAAATAGGAAAGCGACAGAGAAAGTCTGCCGTGCAGCTTGGGAGTTGCAAGCATGCATGAAAACAACTGCTGTTTGAACAGTTATGTTTCTGGTCTGTATTCAGCACTGCAGCAGGATTACTTGGCTGAATATTTTCCCATCACAAGACTAAAAACATACTTAAGGATTACCGAAGACTACCGAATGACATACATTGCCGTGAAAAAGTATTTGCCCCCTTCCTGATTTCTTCTATTTTTGTATATTTGTCACACTGAAATGTTTCAGGTCATCAA
>JBBPCS010000672.1:997973-1011988 GCA_037974645.1 Hollardia meadi
AAGACACTGGGCAAAAATGGCATCCATGGGAGAGTTGCAAGGCGCAAACCACTGCTGACCAAAAAGAACACAAAGGCCCGTCTCACATTTGCCAAAAAACATCTTGATGACCCCCAAGACCTTTGGATAATATTCTGTGGACTGACGAGACAAAAGTAGAACTTTTTAGAAGACGGGTCCAGTTACATCTGGCATAAAGCTAACACAGCATTCCACAATAAGAACATCATACCAACAGTCAAACACGTTGGTGGTAGTGTGATGGTCTGGGGCTGTTTTAGGATCTGGACGACTTGCTATGATTGATGGAACCATGAATGCTGATCTCTACCAGAATATCCTGAAGAAGAATGTCCGCCCATCAGTTCGTGACCTAAAGCTCAAGTGCAGTTAGATTATACGGCAGGACAATGATCCGAAACACACAATTAAATCCACCTTTGAATGGCTCAAAAGAAATAAAATTAAGCTTTTGGAGTGGCCTAGTCAAAGTCCTGACTTGAAACCGATTGAGATGTTGTGGCAAGACCTTAAACAGGCAGTTCGTGCTCGAAAACCCTCCAGTGTGGCTGAATTAAAACAATTCTGCAAAGAAGAGTGGGCCAAAATTCTTCCACAGTGATGTAAAAGACTCATCGCAAGTTATCACATACGTTTAATTGGAGTTATTGCTGCCAAGGGTGGCCCAACCAGTTATTAGGTTTAGTGGAGCAATTACTTTTTCATATGGGTGATATAGGTTTTGAATAAATCTTTACCTTCAACAAATGGAATGATCATTTAAAAACTGTATTTTGTGTTTACTCACATTGTCTTTATCTTATATTAGGATTAGTTGGATGATCTGAAACATTTAAATGTGACAAATAAGCAAAAATAGACGAAATTGAGAGGGAGCAAATACTTTTTCACAGCACTGAAGCTGTCACATGATCATGCAAAGCGATGTGCTCGTGTGTTTTAAAATCTTTGAGGCACAAGAAACAAGCTTTTACCAATGTAATAGTCAATGTAATTTATGCTTTTGTTACCAATCAACAGTTTCATAATACCTTTGTGTAATTCTGTAGTTCATAGTGTTCATAACTTGGTCATTACATATTTCTACAAATAACTGTTAGAGTATATAGTTCCACCTTTTCACTTTAACTTTTCTTTTAATGACATTTCAGTTGCTTTCATCTTGTACTCTTCAGATGACAGTTCAACTGCTGTCACCTTTTGCATGACACTTCAACTGACATAATTTTTCAGTACATTCACTTGAACTGGAACTCCTTTATTTCAGGACTCCATTTCAACTCCTTTCAGGGCTTCACTTTATGCCAATACTCCCCTTTGCCTTTCCCTTTTCAGTACTTTGTATTTAACAGCCATTTCCTTCAACCATGGCAATATTTCAGTTTGTTCAAATGTTTCTACTGGAGAATTTCAGCAGAGAGCACTCATACTGTGCTTTCTTCTCATTGGTCACAGTGAACACAGGAATTGTAAACCACACCCACTCCAGGATGGGCTCCATCATGAGCACAGGAATTGTCCAGGGTAGGTCCACCACTTCACAGAGACCCAAACAGTGTTGCCCAACTGAAAAGTACCATGCACACGTCTTCAGTGGGAATGTTGAATTTAATGCTGTCTCCTTCCTTCTAGGAGCCACTACGGGCCAGTCAGGCCTCAGCAGCAGCGGTACTTATTATCCCGTCACCAACCAGTTCACCATGGGCGGCGCTGCCATCTCCATGGCCTCACCTATGGTCATCCCCAGCAACACCATGCATTACGGCAGTTAAGACGAAGACCTCGCAAAGAGCTCTTCGTCCTCCCCGCCCCTGCATGACAAGAGATCCCCAAGCCTTCCCAGTGGAGCCCCTCAGTCCACGCCCCCCTTGACTGACCCACCAACCGCAGCCAAAACCAGTAAACCAAAACTAGTGCTGTGTTGGCACTTCTCCCCTTGTTCGTCAGCCTCCTACTCTTTTCAGTCCCTCATTATATGAACAGTCGAACACTCTCATATCCGTCCAGACTCTTGTCTTGCTAACAAAGGAAACCTCTTTGGATCCGTTGGGATTGTAACACGTGCACAGCCGGCAGCCGAGATGCACTGCGGTTATCATGTATCCCTTCCTCCCTCCACATGTATCTCAGTCCCTCCTCTACTCTTCCTGTATTTGTTTTTTGTTAATGTGTCATGATGACCCAAAGTGTTTCTTCACACCCATCTTTCCCTAAGAATCAACTCGTTGCCAGATACCAGCATCAGTCTGTTCCCACACCTCTCCACACCAGACCTTTTCATTAGTGCAGTAGGACACTATTATTAATACTCATCTCTGGGCTGCCATCTTCGCTTTTCATATCTGATCCAATCTTCAAGGCCCCTCTGCACTTCTCACAAGAGACTGACTCAAGCCAGACAAAACCGTTTCTTTAAATCACAAAACGGTTTATTTTCGCCACTTACCACTAGTCAGTCTACTTATGCAGATCGTTATGGATCTAGGCAGAGGGAGATATATCAGAAAACTAAAGCTGTCGGATGTGGATATGGAAAATGTGTTCTTTGTGACTTGGACAAACTGACCCTGCTCGTTATCTAATGTGTAGTTCTACTTAAAAACAGTGGTGTTGATCCTTTCTACTACGATCCACCTAAACCAAGTTTTGGCAGAATGGTACACTGGTCACCTTCCACACTGAGTAATGAACTTAATGGGCACCCTAATCATCTCTGTGTCTGCTGTAGATTGTAGGTTCCAGTCCTCTTTGCTAATACTTCAGCATTGACTGGAAGTGGTCTCCATGCTAAAATGTTAGGGTACATCATATCAAATGATATTTAGGCTCATGTTTACACATGGAGATATGTTGCTGAAATTTATACTCTTTAAAGCTGCATGAATTGATATTTTTGGCTGCTTGGGTGGAGCAAAAAATACTGTAAACTGCACTGTCACAGGGCTTATAAAGTTGTTATGGTGAACGGGCTAGCAAACGGTTATTTACTCTTTAATCTGTCTCTGTAGCTGCTAAATGCTCCACTATGTTCATCAGCTGGTCGCTAACTTTTACCATCTTCTGTTTGTCGAGCAGCTGGGTTTTTTAGAACTTACTGAAAACTGCTCCTTGCTGATGCTGGAAACAAGGTTGAAGGTGCTGAAAGTGAGCCAAAACATTTAATTTGTGCGTCATAAAACCAAAACAATGAGCTGGAAGACACTAAAAAGCTCCATAGAGTTGATTGGAACTGCAGAGTTGGGTGATTACAATGGGTGACACCCAACTGTAAAGTAATAGTAATTGCAGATTTAAGTATGCTTGTACATCTTACACATACCTGCAGTGTGGTTAGCCTAGCTTAGCACAACAGCTAGAAGCAGGCAAAACTGCTACCCTATTTTTATCTCAAATTAAAATATACACCTGCCAAAAGCTGTTTTAGTTAAGCTATGAATGTTATATGTAAAAGTAAAATGGTCAAAACAAGATGTTTTCAGGTCAGGTTTAAACGCTGTTGAAATTGAACCAAAAGCAAGTGACTTTTAATCTTTTCTTCTAACCAATTAATAAAACACTTGGCTAACCTTTTGTCTTGCTGCCAATCTTAGCACTGAGTTATATCTCAGGATGGGACTAGAAATGGAATCAATAGGTCTTTTCATCACGTGGCTTCATCACGAGCATATTTCCTAAAATGTTGGACGATTTAGAGCTGCTACACGTTATAATTCTCTCTCGTTATAACCTCTCTTTTGATGTAGCATTAAGGCATTAAGGCCTAAGACGTGTCGTACAATCGGATCTAAAGGGAAAAGTGTTTATAGCTGTTCTGAATGGCCACACACGTAGCCTCCTGGTGGCTGCATTCCGTCTTAGTAGTTTCAAAGTAATGAATCGTACAAGTGTCTCTCTTTATAAGCATTCTTGGTGTTATCCTTGATTGTGCACACAAATGTGACAGTAGTAGCTGAGTGAATAAATGAAAAAAGATGGCTTGATAGAGAAGTTCAAACCCCATTTGCATAGTCGGCACGTTGCTGGTCTTAAGTGTTAGGCAGTCCCATGAGACATCAATCTGTTGGGGATTTGTGAATGATTTTGGTATGTTCTTGATGCCCAACACAGAAGGTGACCAATGGGACAGTCGGCCAAAAACTTGTCTTGTTAAAGCTTGTCCTGTAAACTCGAAAATACGCCTTCTGCTGCTCCCATCGCCTGGTCTCCTCACCCAGTTTTTAGCTGAGAGGACATTGCAGCAGCTCCTCCCCAGCCAGTCATTTGCTGAGCCAGATTGCTCCAGCACAGTTGGAGGAGGAAGATTGGAGAACACACCAGTAAGGACCAATGACCCAGGTGGCAGCCAGCTGGCTGCCGGAATGAGGAAAGCTGTGCTGGATTGGCAGCGTCCTAGTTTACATCCTCGCTTCCTTCTCCCTCTGCTTCTCCTCCCAACCTCCTTTGAGACTGAGAGACTGTCGCAAAGAGACTTCAATGTCGAGGCGTGGGAGGCAGGGCCACCTCCCACCTCGTCTGTTCACTATGTATGACCACCAACATATCATGACCCCATACACCTGATGCCCTTTTCCCCATTTATCTGTCAAGGAGAGAAAGACTGACACGTATGCATTGCTTCCAGTTATTGGACTCGGTTCATTTGGAATTTATGAGTTAGCAAGTTTTAAGAGAGCTGAGAAAAAAAATGTCTCTTTGTAGGATTAACCTTTTTGATGTCTTTATTTTGTCTTTGTTATTTTTTCTTTCACAAAAAACAACAATGAAAAAAAGAGGGCAAATTAAATGTGGTGGAGATGTTCCAGACCATCATGGAATTGGGTGTTGTACTATTTCAATTTGTCCCCTTCTAGTTTCTTAAATAGACTGTGGACACACCAGATGTTTATCATGTGGTAGCGGGCCTATAGCGATGTCCCTTTTGTCATGGAATCATTGCTCTGTGTAGTCAATAGTGGCCTCCACTTTGGCATTGGAAAAGTGTATGAGGAAGACTGTGCGTCATGTTCTGTCATTTCTGTGTGTTAATAACACCTTTCTCACTGTCTGACACCGACTCTTCTGCTCCAGACTCAGCCAGAGAAACATTTTTCTCTGAGGCTTCAGCTTCTTCAATGCTTGCAATTCTTAATTCTTTAAAGGAATTGAAAAAATGAAAATTCAGTCATTATCAGTCACTTACCCCCATGCCGATGGATAGTCCGGTGAGGTTTCTTAGTCCACAGAACGGATCCAACTCTGCTCCTTACAGTGTTGCAGCATTCTCCCAAACAACTGAAGAAGCTGGGGACTTATTTTAAAATGTAAAAAGACATTCATACAGCTTGTCCTGTGTAATCCAAGTCTCTGGAAGCTCCAAGATCCCAAATTGATTTGAAATGAAGTAATAATCTTATACTTTTTTGTTAAGCAGAAATCTTCACTGTAGCCTCTAAGCAAAAAGTGTATTTCGGCCTACAAACAAAGAGTTTTGGCTCTCAGGGCATCTGGAGACTAAGCCAGTTGAGATGTATAGAGCCATTTTGTGTTTGTTTGTTTTTTCCCTGTGGTTTTGTTTTTTCCACATTTTAAAACGAGCCCCCAGCCTCTTCAGTTGTTAAGGAGAATGCATCAAACATCGTCTTTCCATCAGCATGGGGTTGAGCAGATAATGGTTAAATTTTCATTTTTTGATGAACTGTTCCTTAAAACAAACTTAGTCTAGCCCTTATGTTGTGCACTGAACACTGGGGAGTCATGTTCTTAACTGTTGAGGGCTTAAACTCAACATCTTTAGATATGTCAGTCAGCAGCTCTATCTCTTTAAATCTCTTTTAGAGCATTAATTATGCAGTAACAAGTGGAAACCAGTAATATCCAATTAAAATGGATGAAACTGGTAATAGAAGTAGAACCACTGTTGATAGAGTATAAAACAAGTTGTCTTTGGCTTTTAGGTCCACATGAGATTGATTGTGTTGTGTAGTCTAAGCAGTTTCATATTTCACTCAAAAAGAAGTCTGTCTGCTTGGACAGAGAACAGAACCTCGAGAACAAGATTGTCCCTTTGCCACTGCAGGAATGTGAGGAAATGAAACGTGTAGCCAATAACACAGGTTCTGCTCTTGTTTCTTTGAGCCTACAGCTGTGTGAGGCTTAACCTGGACACTTGAGCTGAATGCTAATGATAGCATGGCATCATACTCACTATGATGCTAACGTGCTGATGTTTGTTTTTTACCATGCTCACTATTTTAGTTGAGTGTGTTAGCATGCTAACTTATACTAATTAGAACTAAACAAAATACAGCTGAGGATAATGGGAATGTCATTAGTTAGGACAATTGAAAATGTCTGGAGGATGGTGGTATATGAAAAGTCAGGGAATAACTAAATTGATTGCAATTCATCCTATGGGGGAAATGAATGTCCAAGGTTCGTGGCAATCCATCCATCCATAGTTAAGATATTTCGGTATTGACCAAAGGTCACTACCTGCTAAATACAGGAGGTCATAAAATGGGGAATATAATGGGCAAACAATTCAGGAAAAAAAGATGAATTTAGATTGGAGAACAATAAAGGATCACGATGCGTGTGGTGAAGTAAAC
Organism: Hollardia meadi; assembly: GCA_037974645.1. NCBI lineage: Eukaryota > Metazoa > Chordata > Actinopteri > Tetraodontiformes > Triacanthodidae > Hollardia > Hollardia meadi. The sequence goes on from JBBPCS010000672.1 coordinate 1,004,582, forward strand.
TGAAAAGGAACAAAGTGGCTGGATGTGCAGGGTGTTTTGTGACACTGACACCACTGAAAACATGTTGAACATACTGTTGATGAAAGCATGTTTAAGTGGTGTATAATTCAACCATTCAAATTCAGTGAATACTTCCTATATGCATATTGTTTTCAGTCGTGTGATGGTCACCCCAAAAACATATTAAGGTAGCTCTGTACATAAAGCCGATCAAACTGATTCTCCATCATGCACATGTTTTTTTTTTTTTTTACAGTAGACACTTATAGATCATGAGTCACAAGGTCTATTTCTCAGCTGTGAGTGTTGGCTAATAGGCCTTTTTCACAGCAGCCATTTTGACATGAAATAGTAGGGTATACACAGGTGTTACCAATGATACTAATTAAGGTTCTGTTCCATTCAGGTCAAACAGAGTCGGGGTGCTACTAATGTACATTTTGCTTCACTGGAAAAGCTCTGCTACACTAAATGGAACTGGACCTTAATTAATTTAATTTATTGCACCTGTGTTTACCTGCTACTTCATGTCAATATGGCTGCTGTGAAAAAGGTCTGTAGACCTTAAGCAGGAAATCATTGACATTGCTATCTACAGAAGGCCATGTAGTATTAACTACAGCAGCTACACCGAGAGAATAATGTTACAAATATGGTCAAACTGGACTAGATTGCTCTATTTGCACCTAGAAAGTACAGGCAATTCTGATTGGGACTGATGTTTTAGGTACCAATACAAACCTTCTCTAAGTCGACAAAATTATAAATCTGACATGACATTCTATGCCAGTTTTCAGGTTTTCACAGTTTTGCTGTGGACACATTTAGGTTGGTACCTAAAATCTTCACTTTATTTAGAATCCTAATGCTTCTAATTATACTTTACTGAGCTGCTTTCAGCCTAGTTTGCTGCATGCTGGGAAAAGTTACACTGTTTGGTGATGACCCTCTCTAATTGGATAGAGCTGAAGAAGGTGCATATCCAAAATTATGGAACTATTGCCAATGAAAAGCAAGTAATTCATTGTTGTTCTTATCTACCAGCATTCCCATTATTATATGAGCATTCACTGCAAGATTTGGCTTTAAAGGAGCACTTCATCCCAAAATCAAAAACACATATTTCTCCTCTTACCTGTAGTGCTATTTATCCATCTAGATTGTTTTGGTGTCAGTTTCTGAATTTTGGAGATATTGGCGGTAGAGGTGTCTGCCTTCTCTCCAATATAATGACTAGATGGCACTTTGCTTGTGGTGCTCAAACATTTGAAAAATTCAACAGCAGTATCGTTTTCCAGAAATCATGACCCATTTACTCAATATAATCCACAGACCTTGTTGTGAGCAGTTTCATGTAGGAACTATTTTCTTTCTGTATCACCCTTGCAGAAGGAAGCGTGCATCTACTGAAGGATAAAAGGCTAGCTATGCTAACTAATGTTCAGCTAACAGCTGAGCCGAGGAGGATGCCATTAATGTTTACATCGCACTCTGCCTCTCATTCTCATTGACTCTGTCGCCTACTCATTTTTCTCTCTAAACCTCAAAGCTGGCTTTCTGGGAAAGCTAGCAGCCTCGGTCAAACTCTTGGAAATGTGGATAAATTTTGTCTCCATCAGGGATAAAAATAATTCAGCAGAGCCAGGATATAAAGACCAGAGGGCAGGAAATGATTTTTTGCATTGTTGAGACCAAGTCCCTTCAATGCATACATAATTAAATATATGAGGCATCTGGTAAGAGTCTTTTATTTCATTATACTTTGTATTCCGTCAGGTCTTTAGGCAAAGTCTCAAGACTTGACCTTATTTGTGACTTAAGTCTGACTCGAGTCTACAGCACTGCAATAAAACACAAAGCACCAAATAATTATTATTGCCAGATCAGGCTGTTTAATTTTGTCCTCAGTTATAGCTGCCTCATGAGTTATTTTCTCTCTTTCAGTGGGAAGGGTTCTCTCTGACTCAGATGTAGTAGGTTGATGTTCATGAGGGTGAGTCAGTCAGCAAAAGCCTCCTGTTGTGGGGCGCCCTGTGGCTCAGTGGTTAGAGCGGGCGCCCCATATACTGAGGCTATCAGTCCTCTACAGCGGCTGCCGGTTCAACTCTTGCCTGCGGCCCTTTGCTGAGTGTCGTCCCCTCTCTCTCTCTACACCCTTTCCTTACTCTTGAGCTGTCTCTATCATAAATAAAGCCCAAAAAAATAATCTTTAAAAAAAAAGCCTCCTCTTGTGAAGCGGTTGTTGATGACAGAGTTCAGTTTAGGCCTTCATTTAATCCTGAATTTACAAAAGGCCTTAGGCTGATTTTTGAGTTAAGAGTAATGAAAGACAGAAACTGCAGCCATTTGTAGTGACAACCTGAGAGATGATGTCTCCATCCGCTGCTGTGTGGCTTATTGCTCTGTTCTGTCATGAGTGCTGAAGGCTCATATTTCAGTTTGCTTTTATATTCTCAATATTTAATATTTAAACATACTACTACTTGTACTACGAAGCAAGTTCAACATACCCAGGATATGTTTCTGTTATCTGGCTTCGATGTAGAAGAAGAAGCAGTGTTTGCTGCATGTGACCAATCACAAACATGACAAGTCTACTGGCAGCAGAGCGACACAGCAGAGCAAACTATAATAGACAAAGAAGTCAAACACATAATCCAGGCTGAAAGCAACACAGCTGCCAAATTCAGGAAGGACAGTTGGCAAAAACAAAACATAGAAGCACAGACTGTGAATACATAAATAAGCTTATAATATCACTGCCTCATCATAGGGCACGAGTAGATCTGACTATAATTACATTTGTGTATTACATAAAATTAATGTGTATTCTTATGGCATGTGTTTGACAGTTTTAGCCTTATTTCAGCTATTTTCCCTGGCGGTGCAAAAAAATCGGTGTCAAACAGACTTTGGAGCAAATAAAAAATAAATATAAAAACGTAAGTCAAAGCGGGAAGTGCAACAAGTACAAGGCTTTAGTGCTTCCATCAGTCTCTGGTGTAGGATTGTATTGGTATACAAAAGCAGAACTGGTTTTGACAGGAAAATATAAGAAGACGTGGAGGGGTCCTCCTACACAGAAGTACACCTCTCATGATCCACACACAGCTCTGGGATCTTCTATGAATGAAAATGTGATTTTCTAGAGAATTGATGGGTCACTAGGCAGTGCTTTTATACACGTTTATCTTTTCTGGAACATAACCTGCTCTGGAGCAGGTTAGCTGTGCAGCATAAGTTACCATGGCGATGTACCCCAGTAAGAAGTGAACCAGCTTCGAAACATGGTTAACAGAGTTAACCCTGAAGTTACCTCACTAACCACAAATCCTGCTTCGTAGTACAGGCCTCAGGTCTCGAGTCAATTGCGACAAGTCAAAGTCTAGTGTGAATTGAGTCGAGACAAGTCAAGTCACTAATCCATTTGAGGCAATCTCAAATGTTGTCAAGTTTCTATCCTTGCAACGAAGTCCCCCTTGCAGTGGAACCCAGGGCTCCGAATGGTGATGATTCAGATCGTTGAGATTTACTGCTCTACAGCTCGACTTAAAACACTGACAGTTAAAAATAAATAACATTGATCATCTCACTATGTGCAATATTCTGCTGGGAAACCCTGGATCCTGACATTCATGTGGATGCCAATTGACCCAAACCATCCGCCCAAACACCCTTGCAGATCAAGCACACCCCCCATGGCACCGGCACACCCCGATGACATTGGTCCCCCAGCAGGACGTGCTGCCACACCACAAAAACTGCTCAGGAACAGCACGAGGAACATGACAAAGAGCTTAAGGCGTCCACCTGGCCTCAAAGTGCTTGAAATATACCTTGGAGCCGTGGCAAGTAATGCTATTATTGATAACTGTGACTATAGTTATTCAATAATTGATTAAAAACTGAAGTATTGTCAGAAATTATGGACAAACAATAAGGAGTAAGACTCTTAAGTTTATTAACAAAAACCCCTAAACAACATCACAGTAAGGAATAAATAGTTCTGCACACAACCCTATTCCACAACCATTAAATCATCAACACAACTGAAGTAAATTAAGTAATGAGTGAGGGCTAATAGGCTGAGCCGTTTATTTTATTTTACGAGTAGGAGAAGTGTTGTGGTGCATCAGCGGGGGTTCCTTTCCCGTCTTAGTTCATTGAAACTACAATACCATCTGGAATGGCTTCCTTTCTCACATCTGTGGCTGGCACAGGATCCAATTTTGAACATCTGTTAGCTCTTGAAATTTTGCACCATTTGCTGAAAGCTGCAGCTGCTGGGAGACAGTAACCCTGCTCGATAGCATTCAAGTGCAAGTCTGGGGTGCAATTATAGTTTTGCTTAATGATTAGTAACATAATTGATTAATAAAACTATTAATCAACAACATACGATTTATCAAGCAACAAGACAGCCACACTAACAGCTGTGTGGCTGTACAACTGAGCTATTGCTAATGTCAGCATGCTAACATAAAAATTCGAAATGACAATGCTGACATGCAGATGTTTAGCAGGAATGTTTACCATGTCCATTCTCTTAGTTTAACATTAGCATGCCATTTCTTTGCTAATAAGCTGGCACAGCACTGTGGAGCAGGCTCCACTAAACACAAAGTGCAGCTGAATCTGATGGAAGCATCATTAGGTTTGTGGGTGTTTAGTTCCAACTGTCCTTGACGAGAATTTAGGGGCTCAGCAAAGTTATTATAGATTATCTTGAGGGGTTGTGACTCTTTGCAACTCATTCAATGGCGATTGCATTAACATGAAGACATGTCACAATAGGAAATTGCTGTATTCACACAATGTTGACACAATTGGAAGAAAAAAACAACTCTTCTAGCCTTGTAGTCACCTAGGTTAAATAGCTGGACTTTGCAACTTTGTGATTCAATAACGTAAAACCAGATACAATGCATAGCTGTGTTTAAATTTGTTGAATGTATTATTCTTGTATTATTGCTAATATTGTAATTCACAGACTTTGTGTAATATATTATCGGTAGCACCTGTGCTTTGCCTACAAACCAAAATGTCTGCTGTCCATGCTATTCTCTGATTTATGCAACAGTAAATTCAACATCTTTTGGTCGTTAATGCAACTAAGTAACTTGAAGTCTTCTTCTGTCACCTTGGGGTTTGAGGCATTTTTTCTTCCACTTTACGATAATTTTATAAACCAAAAAAAATAAGAATGATCAGATTCCTTAAATAATTGAAGTAATAATAGTGGCCACCCCAACAAAGTCGCTTTGTCATCACTTTCTTGGATGAGCACATTGCGCCACAGCCTGATGTAGCTTATTTCTCTTGGTTTAAGAACTCTGCTGTTGTCCATCTGATATCTTGTGAGAAGGAATGACTGTTAGCAGCATGGCTTCATGATTGTATTTGGTTTACAAGTTCTTACTGGTTTGCTTTTCTAATAATTCTTCTTTTGAACTTGTGTGCTGATGAAATGAGGGGAATCACAGTGTGAAGGAAGCCATACTAGAATAACTAGATGCACCACGTCCTGAAACCTCATAGTAGAAATGTACAATTATTGCAGTGCTGAAAGTGCTACAGTCACAGTAGAACCAGCTCAGGATAAATTAGACAAACACCCCCACGCACCCATCCCAGCACTTCATCAGGGGACCATTGAACAAATCACACAATGCCAACAATCAATCAATCATGTCCTCTCTCCCTGCCGACACTTTCCTATTGGTCAGTGGTGTTGGGTGGTCAGTGTTATGTGTATTGGAGCGTTTGTAGGAGCTGGTGTTGGTACATGAACTGCTGTCTGGAAGAAGAACAGCTGAAAGAAAAGAGAAAAAACAAAACAATTTACCATTCGGTCAAGGTTAAATGTGATCGACTGAGACGTTGCTACGTCCACGTAGCTCACTAACCTTGCAGCCGATAGCCAGCAGCGTGTGCAAAACCACTATGGTCGCAACTGTGGCCACGGCCATCACCTTGGTGTCATCGCGGACAACGGGCCAGAAGGTGAGGACCAGGACTGAGCCAGAGATCACAATGGCAACCAGGATCAGTGTCCAACGCAACCATTCAATTGGAATGATCCACAAAACCTGGAGAAGATAGGGTGACATGTTGGTGACTAACAGTCTATAAACATGTTTGGTTGACAAACCTTAGGCTCGTTTAGGCTGAGTGAGTTTTCAGCACTTCCCAAGACCGCAATTTTGCACATGGAACAAAAATGCTCACTCGCTGTTTTTTATGTGCGCAGATTTGACGACCACTCAGACACGAGAGGGGTTCCATTTAAGTTTATCAGACGCAACATATCCTTCCTTCGAATACTGATTTGGACGTCGACTACCAAGTAAAAGTAGGAGTTTTGAAAGATTTGGGTCAGCCCTATGGCTGAATTTTTGTGCAGGCAGTCACTTTACATCACTATTTCACTGAGGGTCCAAGTTCATTCATGACAGCAGCTGAGAAAACAGTCTCACTACAAGGTCCATTTAATAGCTGTTCTGTGGCTTCCAGTTATATGACAAAATCTATATCAACAAATACAGTTTCTTCCCAGTTATCATGAAATGTCAGTTTTTTCTGAGCACTTAAAGGATGACTTTCACGAATAATGAATTAATTAGTCCATAAAATGTCAAAAATTTTGAAAAATGCTCATCACAATTTGCCAGAGCCGAAAAACGTCTTAAAATTGCTTCTTTTGCAGCAAATCCTTACATTTGAGAAGCCTGCATCTATCTATCTATCTATCTATCTATCTATCTATCTATCTATCTATCTATCTATCTATCTATCTATCTATCTATCTATCTGGTGGAGGGATGGAACTGTAAGATAATTTAGACAGACTGATGTTTACACCAAAGGACATGGTGTTCTATACTGGGATATTTTGTCTCTGTCTGTCTCTTATTATGACCCTGACGTCCTTCCGTAAACCTCAGGAGAGGGTGATGGACTCACTGAGGTGGGGATATAGATGAAGAGGGAGTAGCCGTAGACACACACAGTCTCCAGGAAGGAGTAGCCTCCAACCTGCCTCTCAGTCCCTTGCCGCCAGGTCAGGAAACCCCATAAACCAATCGGCACCAGCCAGGCGTACATGAAGATGACTACTGCAGCTATCGTCACTGTTTGTAAAAAGGACAGGACAAAGACACGAAGCATGACTCAGCATGACTGGGACAAACTAACAGTGGTTCATCAAAGAGACCGAGGAGGACTGACCTCTGTGGAACTGTGGTCTGTAGTGGTGCGAAGGGTTCCCCAAGGTGGACAAGTTCCCACTGATCGCTACTGAGAACACCAGGGTCACACAGATCCAGAAAGGACCTACACACACACACACACACACACACACACACACACACACACACACACACACACACACACACACACACACACACA
>JBBPCS010000672.1:1024632-1035516 GCA_037974645.1 Hollardia meadi
AATGTTGGTGTCCTGACAACATTACTGTTAAGTATAATGGCGGTCCAGCCATATACTAGGTTTCACCTAGTCTTGTTCAGGTGTCAGCAGGCTACAACAGTTTTCATTGTTGACAAGTTGACTTTTTGTGGCTGCTGTCTCTTAACCAATATAAAAACCTGGAGAGATCATCAAAATTTTGTATGACTTGTTTGACCCAAGTAATATCTTGATTTGCATGACTGTCACCACAGTGACTTAAGACTTGAAGGTTAAGACTTGAGGCTTACTTGTGACTTGCTTCCACCTCTGGTATAAAGAGATATTTTCACTGTCAGTTTAAAACCGTGTCACCTTATTGTGACTCCAGGCACTGCAATATGTTATAGTCAGTTACACCAAAGCTTTTTACATCCATTCAATTAGCAAAATAAAACAACTGTGGAAACTTCTTAATAACTGGGGGAAAAAATCATTTTAATTGATGATTTACCAATTTATTTTCCCCTCAGAGCATTATGAATGCATGAATTCTACATCTGTGTGCTTGAGGCAGAATGCCACCCTTGTGTTGGTGTTTTCGACATTTTCTTGTGCAAACTGAATCTTTCAGATGATAATGCTCTTTACAAGCCGAAGCAAAATTTCTCACCAGCCATTGTGGTCAAACAGCATAGGTTTGTCAGGATAAAGGAAATTATCCATGCTTTTGGTATAATTTCTTTTTTAAATGACTGAGCTGCATTATACAGATTGTTCACTCCAACATCAAAAATATATATTTACCTGTAGTGATATTTTTCCATTTGGTGATCTTGGCTGTAGAGATGTCTGCCTTCTCTCCAATATTATGGAACTAGATGGCACTTCACTTGTGCTTAAAGCGCCAAAAAATACTTGTGAAAAACTCAACAGCAATGTCTCTTGCCAGAAATCATGACCCGGTTACTCAAGATAATCCACAGACCTTGTGAGCAGTCTCATGTTGGAGCCATTTTCTTTCTGTATCACCGGACATAAGGAAGCGTGCATGGATGACAGGCTAGCTTAATGTTTACTTCCCGCCCTGTCATGAACACGAGCCTCTCGTCCATGAGTAGATGCATGTTTCCTTCTGTGATGCATTGCAGTTCAGCATAGTAATGCTGTACATGAAGTGAACATGTATGGGTGGAAAAATTCCACCTTCAGATATGTGTTCCATCTTAAAAGTGTTAACATAGAGTTTGATGTTTTTATGGCAAGTTGGTAAATTTGAACTTCTGGCATATTTTGGTCTTAAAATGGGTCATTTTCAAGCACTTTGTTTTGAGTTTCTGAAAATTTTCACACCTGTTTTTTTGTAAATCAAAATGTAAAGTTGCTTTTTAAAGACATAAGATCATTAGTCAGCGGTACAGATCTCTCCTTTTTGTAGAGGACACTGCCATACATGTAACTGTTGACCTAGTTTGCACCTGTCTAATGGATACAATTTGCCTAGTGTTCACGGTGCTTCAGATGTGGTGGCAATGTAAAAGGAGTGACATGCCTCATTTAATTCCTGGTGTTTCTGCCGCAAAACTCACATGGCTCTTGTCACCTACGTGGCAGTAATCCAACACAGTCGTCTCTCTTTTGATGTTTGATTCCTTCTTGACAGTCTTTAAAAATAATAATAGTAATGAACTTTATTTGTATAGCACCTTTCATACAAGAAAAAGAATACAAGCACCAAGTGCTTCACATAAAAAGACATAAAATAAATAAAATCAGTGATAGAGAATGTAAACGTGATAATAAGATGGGTAAATCAGGAACAGAATGTCAAAAATAATTTAAGATAAGATGAAGAATAAAAACCTTAAGAACAGTAAGAATAAGCTAAAATAATGATAAAAATAGACAGATGGACACAATTATTGTGTAGTCTGATCTGGGCATTAGGGAGACCAGTAAATAGTGCATTACAGTAATCCAATCGGCTTGAAATAAAGGCATGTATCAGTTGTTCTACATCTTTGATTCATAAATGGCTGTACTTTAGCTATGTTTCTCAGGTGGAAAAATTAGATATTGGTCACCTTGTTAATGTGACGCTTCAACCATCTGCTGCAGAAGAATCATTTACATCCATATGTTTAAATGAACTGATTGCAACATTGATACATTTATCCAGCTGTAAGGAAGCATTCGGGACATGTATTGTCATGTCATGTACACATCTTACTTTACACAAGCATCACCATGATCAGACCTTAATAAACTGATGTTTTTTTCTTTCCCCTCTTTTCTCTCTAAACTTCTGTCCCTTTTTTTATTTCCCCTTCATCTCAATTTCCTCTTTCACACCACTCTTCTTTGCCCCCTTTCTCTCTGTCTGTCTGTCTGTCTGTCTTCCTTCCACAGAACTCCACAGGCATCACCGTCCCAAAGCCTCCCAAACCTCCAGACAAGCCTCTGATGCCTTACATGCGGTACAGCCGGAAGGTAAGCAGGAAGGTAAGACACCCATCCACGGTGTCTGCTTTTACTGCTTGTCCTCCCATCCCCTGAAAAGTTGCAGGGGTTTTAGGGTGGGAAACAGCCAAGCCATGACGCCTTCACCACCATCTCAACCACCTAGTGGAGGAGAGTCTCCACTCTGTTATCCTGCAGGCTAACAGTTTCAGCTCCTGTGTTTGTCATCCATAAAGAGAAATTACAGCACCTTTGTGTTTCCTCCGGCAAGCATGATCTACTCTTGCTTTCATTTCCCCCTTTTGTGCTTGTCGCTGCTTTGCTGCTTCTCCAGTTTCACAGCTGAAATTTTAACATTAAATACTGCATAAAGACAAAATCTACTCTAAAAATGTATGTTGACTTAAAACTGGTGATTCTGTCTTTAGAAATATTTCATTTCCATTTCATCCAGTCTTTTGGCAACACTTAATTTGTACGGTGGTGCAGACAGCTCAATACACTGCAGCTTAAGAAAGCACAAGTAGGTTCAGAAAACATCATCACTTTGACAACACGTGCTGCAAGTATCACAGACGACAAGGGAAACTGTTCCCAGAGGACTCTTAAAAAGTGCAGAACATAGCTGGGATGTACTTGTTACGGTCCTGGTTTGTGATTCATGAAGTCACTAAAGTCGTTTAGCTGTAATCTGTGTTGGGAAAATTAGCCAAAATGTGAGTGGATTTTTTTTGGTGGACAATAAGTGCCCCTGGAAACACTTCTGTATTTGGTTATGTTTTCTCACTTTTCAGCACTTTTTTTAAATGATGGGCATGCGTTGTCAAATTGGTGATGTCTTAATTCACCTTAATTTGTATGTGTTGTCTTATGTTGCACTGCTGTGAGCTCTCCAGGCCACCCTTAAATTTGTTTCACCGTTATGTCTCACAGACTGGTCATTTTGATACCTTTGCACGTTTCCTCCTTTATTTCCTACACTGTCTTGTAGTAACCTAACTTGCCATTAGCTACAGTTGCCCTGTAGTGACCATATGTTATTTTTTGTGTTCGTGTGGGGTGATGCTCCTGTTTGTGCATGTGTGTTTGTGTCTTGCGTTTGTGTGCGCATATAAGGTATGGGACCAAGTGAAGGCATCCAACCCAGACCTGAAGCTGTGGGAGATTGGAAAGATTATTGGAGGGATGTGGAGGGACCTGACTGATGAGGAGAAACAGGACTACCTGAACGAGTATGAAGCTGAGAAGGTGAGTTGCCCCAAGTGTCTGGACACTACTGTCTGTAGTTTGCTGTACATTGTGTCTGTCTACACCAGTGTCATAAATAAAGATGGACGACACGTCTCCACTTCCTCCCATTGTACAAAAAAGAAGCCAAAATATCCCAGATGCGTGTGCTGCCATCTTGCTCTGGTGACATCATTTGGAGCCCGAGTGCATAGTAGTGATTGGATGGTGGAGCCAGGGTATCGAGTTCCTGCCCGCCTCACTCACGATTAGAGCTCAGCTGTCAATCATGACGTTTCACCCTGTTTTTATAGCATTAAATAACTCATTTAAACCAAACTGATCATAAAAATGAACACTTGAACATACATCAGCGATAAGAACGACAGAAACCATCTTTGGGAGAAATGTATTTAAGGTGTACTTTGAGTTTTTAGTTTGGCCCATGTCCTGCCTGATATCATTGAGGGGGAGGAGTTTTGACCTATATTGCAGCCCACCGCCAGGGGGCAATCGAGATGTTTTGGCTTCACTTTGGGGAGCTCTCATGTCGTCCATCTTTATATACAGTCAATAGGCTAAAGTTGATAAATTAAGTTTAACACAAGTGACCATTAGACTGAAGGACCAGACACGTAGTCGTATTACCCTGCTCAGCTCATTTTTTGTGTGTTCTTCTCTCCCCCTCTCAGATTGAGTATAACGACTCTTTGAAGGCATACCACAACTCACCAGCCTACCTGGCCTACGTCAACGCTAAGAATAGGGCCGAGGCAGCGATGGAGGAGGAGAGCAGACAGAGGCAGAGTCGTATGGACAAAGGAGAGCCTTACATGAGCATTCAGCCTGCTGAAGACCCTGATGGTAAAAGGCGTCACCCAAGAAGCCCAGTTTTTAGTTGGATTTTTAAAAAGATTAGTGTTGCATGTCAGACCAATTAAATGTTTTGAAGATATGTTTAAGATGGACATGTTCAAAGCATGTGTCAATGTAAGCAGTTAACCTGCCAAGTGTAATGTACAGTAACGTGTGCTGTATCGCCTCCGTCCAGACTACGACGATGGTTTTTCAGTGAAGCACACAGCAGCTGCTCGCTTCCAGAGGAACCACCGGCTCATCAGTGACATCCTCAGTGAGATTGTGGTGCCTGATGTCCGCTCGGTGGTCACCACAGCCCGCATGCAGGTCCTAAAGAGGCAGGTCCAGTCTCTGATGGTGCACCAGGTAGGTTGAACACACGCCCTCTCTGCCATCGGGGCCCAGAGAATATGTGAGGCGAGAGGAGATCACTTCCTGTTCTGTCTGCAAAAGCTTTCTGTTCTTGGAGAATGTTGTCCTGTGCACATATTGAACAAATGAATTGTGGAGACACGCAGTCAGCCTGTTTCTGTGTCTCCTGTGTGTTTCAGAGGAAGCTGGAGGCAGAACTTCTGCAGATCGAGGATCGCCACCAAGACAAGAAGAGACGCTTCCTGGAGACTACTGACTCATTCAACACTGAGCTCAAACGGGTACAGCGGTGCTTTATTTACCTAAAGACAGCTAAGTGAGAAGTGAAGATTAGCTTTGACTTCACATCACTAAACACCCATTTGGAATGATGTGTAAACACAGGTTCATGTTATCCAAATACTCCTGAACAAAATATGAACCTAAACACAGCAGAGAAGAAAAGGTTATTACTCATGTGGTACACATTGAATTCTCAAATGTTATGATTTGTTCAACGCAAAAGGAGCATTCATGATGTTTTCACCTCATTTTATTTATGCTAATCCATGAATCTGAGTCTTACTCATGCTACTTTGGCTAGGCATGCAGTTTGAAGACAACTTGAGGTCAGTTTGCAGATGGACAATTGAGTTTTGTTGAAGCCATTGTATCCCCTGTGTCTCCAGCTGTGCAGCCAGAAGGTTGAGGTGGACATGGAGAAGCTAGCAGCAGAGATGGCTGCTGCCGAAGAGGCGGCCAGGCGCCGGGCGGAGGAGAGGGAGCGCGAGGCGGCTGAGCAGGCAGAGAAAGCTGCTCAACAGGCTCAGCAGCAGCAACAGGATGCTGCTGGAAACAAAGCTGCAGAGCAGAGCGGTGCTAATGCTGGCAGCACAGCCAACCCAACCTCAGGGACCAAAGACGAGGACAAGCCCACACCAATGGAGACAGGTGAGGATTTTATAAGCTCTATGTTACTTTATCAAGAAAATGTATTTGGCACCAAGTCATCGGGGGTTAAACACCAGTGTTTGCCTTATTAAAAACAAATGATATCCACTGTTGCACCAGATGTTTTAACTCTGCGGATTGACTACATGTGGCAACCGAAACAGAAAGAAATGTCAGAGCTCCTAGTAACAGTATTCATAGGAGCTGCAGTCTTCCCACATTCAGTCCATTATTTTTCACACCTTATTTACAGAGGACAATTATTACATTTGGCTAAATATGGTTTTAAAGATTTTAAATCTTTTTATTCACGTATATTTAAAAAAGGAAAGGCCATTGAGAGCAAGCTTCTTTTTTTTTGCAACGGCGCCTTGGTTACAATACTTTAATACATATAAATAATACATATAAAATATAATACATGCATAAATAACATTTAAAACAGTATTGGTGTACATAAAAAGCAATAGAGGTACATGAAAGATGTATATACAGTAGATCCACAGCAACATCAGTTCAAAGAAAACGGTTACACAGTTCTAATTCAGAAGAGCTTTAAAAGCGTTTTAGGACTGTGTGCACGACAAGTCTGGCATTCTTCTTTGTCAAAACCTGGCACCAACATTACCCACAATGCATCTTGATCACAGACAGGACAGGGGAGTAGGAAACTATTTAGAGAGGGACTAACACACTGTTGGTTTTGGACTTGACAATAAGAAAAACTATTGTTAAAGTGATTTTTTAAAAAGTGCACCAACATTGATTTGATCTAAAGCAAACCTCTCTCTACCCTCATTCTCTCCCAAGATGAGGCATCACCTGCAGAGCCTCCTTCAGACACCCAGCCTGCACCACCACGAGGTGGAGCATCTGACCCCCCCTCCATTGCCTCTGATAAAGCAGCCCCTCCCCCTGAGACCCTCAGGGAGAGCAGCACTCCCAGCAGCAGTGCCCCCAGTGATGACAGCAGCAGCAACAACAGCATGCCCCCTCCCACCTCAGACAGCGGCCCCGGAGCAGCGCCCCCTGACCCCCCAGCGGCCCAGGAAGCAAACTCCAGTGCGGCTAACCCTAATGTGGCCACTGCACCACCGCCTCCCCCTGCCTCTGAAGAACCAGCCCCTCCACCACCCCTGCTGCCCCCCAGCCAGAGCAGCCAGCAGTATGATATGTAATGGTCAGCTAGTTAGATACACAGTAGTAGCTGTAGTGGTGCAGCAGGAGTAGAAGACCTGACTGGTATGGTGGCTCTGTCAGTACAGATCTTGTGAATGAAAAGTTCTGCTTGGTTAAAGGTATAATGGTATGGTCAATAAATAGTGAACATGTCTTTCATTCAAGAGTGATGTAGGGTTTTCATCAGCCAGCCTCATTTCACTCAAATCTGCAGATGTCTCCTTTAAATTTCCTCACCATGCCTGGTTTGATGATGTGACTGAATGAATTGAAATGTCACCAAAGAGTACAACAGCTGACCCGGCCCAGGCTTCTTTTTCTCTAATCATGTCACCTATGTTATGTAGATTAGCATCAAACAGGATACTGGGGTGTTATCCCTGCAGGCTGCTTGGGTGTCATACACAGATTGTCCAAATAGTTTCAGATTATTTCTTGTCGTTATATTGACTAATCATTTAAGGTATAATTCTGCATCACCATGCTACTGTGTGAAGGGCACTCATCATCACCAGCTGCAACATTGCTCCTGTTTGAAAAAGCAATGTATTCATTCTGTTGAGACTGAAATGTTTAAGTTACACAAAGTTGTATGAAACTTCAAATCAGCCCCCATGTTTTCCTTAAATAAGACCACCGCTGTAAAATCGAGGAGTTTTGGTGCATGCTTCATCTGAAAGCTCAGCGTATGTTCTGGTGATAAAGGGCAACCTCGCATGAAAGGACTTAAACCTTTTTTCCCACCATTTAAAACCTCAATTTTTGTAGGTAATCAGTTTGTGTGAATTGCAAAACAACTGCTGTTATTTCTGCGTTGTTTTTAGAGATCTAGGTGAACTTTTTAGCTGAATATAATGAAATTCAGCCTTTGTATAAAACCTCCACTGTTGAACCAGATGCCATTTTTAACAGGTTTCAGTTTGACTGGGGATGACTCATCCTTGTTGTGGTGCACACCATCGTTTCCAGGTCTGAGGATAAGTATGGATGAAGGCACATTTCATTCATTTGTGCACCCACATTCTGCATGCTATACTAAATGCTAATCATGATCGTACAAGTGTTTGGACAGTTTCTGAAGTCATGGTCAGAGTTGAAATGTTAGAAGTGTTGGACAAAACACACCATGTGCGCAGGGAAGAAAAATAAAATGGGCATGTCTTCAAGGTGCTTTTTAAAGTGTGGATGACAAAATGACATGGATGTTTCTCTGTATTCATCACATTTATGTAAAAAGAACCGACACCTATTAATTAGCATTTAATGGAAGAGCTTTTTTAAAGACTGTTCCTCCTTCAGACTGCATATTCCACGAGCATTTAACATGAGAAATGCACACGCTCCTCATCTGAACCTAACCTTAGTCACTTGTGCATTTAAAGGACTGTTTTCTTACTTGAACTGGACTGTTTTTAGTAATTTGCCTCTGTTTTGCATCTTTCTTTTGTACTGTCTGAACTTATTTACCCAAATAAAGATGACTTCTCAGTCTTTTGACCAGTTTTTTTTAATTTATTTATTTTATTTGCTCTACATTGGGCCATAATTTCAGAAATCAGTTTTTTGGTTTTTTTAAATTGGTTTTATAACATGGTTGTCCTTCGTAGCACTTGGCCTACATCGTACACTTTCAAAGGAAATGAGCAGCAATGACGTGCTCTAAAAATCACAAAACTACAGATGCAAATGAGAGCAGACAAGCAGAAAGAACTACAAGATTTAAATTGGAGTGCAAAGCGCTTCATGTGTGGAGACCCAGCGTTCAATATTGCATCAAGAGGATTATTATGAAATAAAAAATTGCAAACCAAATATGTAATGTGATGTCTTAGAATAATATATTGTTAAAACTCAAGTGATTCTCATGAACGTTATTTCATTCTGCTGTATTTAATTCATGTCTGTATTTTTTTTAATACTTTGGGTCTCCATATTAATGTCAATGAAAATGTGTTGAATGATTCTGAACAGTGATGTACTCCTTATATTCCTGATAGAAATGACAGATATACTTTATTTGTATATATCGTACTACAGCAGCAAGAAAAGCTCAGCTTGTTATAACATACTTTTCACAGTGATTTTCTTGTTATTGTAAGATACCCAATAATTCAATTTTTACAGACCTGCTGACTCTTCCGGACCTCATGAGGATATATAAACACCTTTCAATGTATGGAGCAAACTGAATAACTTTAAACATTCAGTTCTGAGTGCCAGTTGTATAAATAAACAATAGTTTTAGATTTACTTACAGAAAATATGATCCTACATCTGTCCGTTACTCTAAACAGTTATACTGTACTACATGTTAGCTGTCTCGCTCATGCCCATATTGTGTGCAGCGCCGCCTACTGTAAATACATTCCCTCAGGCATGGTGAGCTGTCTAACAAGATAAAGTGATGTGATGATACAACACGGAAAGTTTCTTGTAAAAATTGAATTATTTGGCAACATTATAAAATTCATTTTATAATGTGATCTTATAAAAATAAGAAAAGTTTCTTGTTATAACGAGACACTGAGCATTTTTTTTTAAAATCATGGTGACAGCAATACACTGATTTAGAATTCAGTATAATAAAAACAATAATATAATAGATTCATATGTTATCCATGTGTGTCCAAATGCATATATCTTTATATACTATATACTGTATGATAAATGTGAAATAGATGTAAACAAATCCAAAATAAATAAAAATGCAACTTCATACTTTCATTTGAAAAAGTGAGTCAAGTCGTCTTTTCTTTCATGTGGCCCGAACTATCAAAGGTTAGGTTGCAGTTAGGGGATTAAAGCTGCTGCGTGGAGGCTCCTTGCCACCAGGGGGCTCCCAAACATGAAACAGTAAATGCATCACACTTCAACCCTACTACCACTTCTATGAACAACAGTCACTTGTGGTTATAAGAGAGGGGAAAGGTTAATAAGATTATGCTGTGTTGATGCATATTACCTCTGGTTGCTGAGATAAATTCTACACCCTCCACTGTTTGCACTGTTTTTAAATGTGTCACAGTATTTGCTGCAGTGACATCATTGGCGGGCGGATGATTAGGTGTACATGTAGATTCGTTTGAACTTGATCCGTGCATCAAAGTTGACTGACTGCAGTGTCTCATTCTTTGATTTGTATTTGCCAATTTTGTTCCACTTTTCCCAAAGAAGCTCAGTTATTATTTTCAGTATTTCAAAGCGAATGAGCTGTGGGACATAGGCAGGAAAAGACATTTCCAAAATGTAAAGATTTTATGGACATTTCACGTAGGCCTCCATTAAATTCTATTATAGACACAGGAGTCAATTTGTAATAAACTGTGTGAACTTATTGTCTGGTTAGCGACCAAGCTAAGCTAACAAGTTTGCTAACTGACTGTTAACAAGTTTGTTAGCTGTCCGCTCCAGAGTCCCGCGTCTTTGTATCATCGACTTTGGCTGCGGCACTTTTGTGACAAAGAAATTCTATAGTTCTTTCTGTGGTATGATATCTGGCTTCTGCACTCGCTCTTCATTGGCCCGTTTCTGGAATATTTACTGTCATGTTTGCAAGTCTCCCTCTTCATTCTGTCTTTCTGTGTATTCCAGGTACCGTTTCACTGAGTGGCACAGACATTAAAAATACAGAGCTGCTCCCGCTACAGTATGTCAGCTGGGAGGACTGCTCTACTGTAGTTGTGTACCTATATTTAACACCATGAGCTTCGTCAGCGGCCATCTTCCACTCAGCAGCAAGCTATCACAAGGTAAGATATTAGGTTTCTGTACGGGAAAGCAGAAACCCTGAGACACTGTGCCAGTTCCTGAGGGTCATTTTCAGTCCAGTTTTATATTTCTGACCAAACAGGACTGATGGATAACGCTCTCAGTTAGATTAGATTTGACAACACAATTTGG
>JBBPCS010000672.1:1053039-1064239 GCA_037974645.1 Hollardia meadi
AGACAGGATGTGCCTGATTTTTGCAATATTACGTAAGTGAAAGAAGGCAGTCCTTGAAATTTGCTTTATGTGGGAGATGAATGACAAATCCTGATCAAAGGTGAAAAATAAAATAATGTTGATAGTTGGTGGTATAGTTTGTGCATATCTCTGCTGAGCTATGTGATCACACTGATCTTAAACCTCATTACAGTCCCATTCTATTTATTACAGTTACATTTTGAAAAACAAAGAAAAGACACGGCTTTGTTTCTTTCACGAGATACGTCACAACAAACTGAAGATAACCAAATAATCAAACAAGCTAATAACCAATGTTGTGTTGGTGTTGATCCACGATCTCTTTCCTGTAGGTCACCCATTTTACAACTTTTTCAATATGCTTGCTGTGGACTAGAGATCTTCATGGGCACACTCAGTTCAAAGTAATGGAGACCTGACAAAGAACCAGAGTCTGGCTGAATTCAAAAATTATATTCAGGGGCTCAGGTCAGTGTGCCAGTGAGTGTAATACCTGAATGGATCCAAGTGGACCCTCCATGAAGACCTAAACTGTGAAGACCTATACTGTGAACTGTCAACAGTCAACTGTTGCTAGCTGAGATCTGTTAATTAAAGGTATCCTGTGGAGTTTCTGACCACTCCTGGTGCTATAGAGCAGTTTTTTGTTTTTTTTGCGAGGACACATGTATGAGCAAGTGGTTGACACAATACATATTCCTGCCAATGGTTTCGTACTATCCCTGATGCACAGGTGGTGGTATAGCACCAATGAAAGCAAACATGGCTTACCAAATGTTTCATGAAGAAGGAAATGCATTGAATCCATTTGTTAGACCTCAAGGATACACACGAGGTAACACAAGAAACATCCACAGGGAACCTTATATATTTCAGGGATACTGGTCAAATGGCATGATTGATTTGAGCACAATTTCAAGGTGATTCATGACTTTAATAACATGATCAAAAACATGATTTGCTTTCAACAATGGAACAATAGTAATTTTAATTATCAACATGGTCTCCACTGGCTGAAATCTTATTTAGAAATGAGATATTTGAATTACACTGTGACACTTAGTTGCTGCTGGCTAACATTACAGCCTGGTCTCACCAAATGGCATATGAATAACATTTTAGGCGCAAATGTCATAGAGAAAGAAATGCCAGGTGACATAAAGAGAGAAAAAAAGTCCACACTGTGGGTGGTTGGGGTGGTGAATGGGTCCATTGACATAAATAAAGATGGACGACGCGTCTCCACTTCATCCCACTGTACAAAAATGAATCCAAAATATCCCGGATACGAGCGCTGCCATCTTGTGCTAGTGACGAAATTTGGAACCAGAGTCTGCACAGTAGTGATCGGACAGTGAAGCCGCGGTATCAAGTTCCTGCCCATACACCCAGCCGACACAATCTCAAGCAGGGCTCAGCTGTCAATCATGACGTTTCACCCCATTTTTACAGCATCAAATAACTAATTAAAAACAAACTTATCAGAAAAATGAAAACCTGAATATATGATAAGAACTACCTAAAATGACAGAAAACATCTTTGGTAAAAATTAATTTGACATGCACACATACTGCAGCCAGCCACCAGGGGGCAATCAAGATGTTTTGGCTTCACTTTTGTGGAGCCCCCTTGTGTCCATCTCTATATGCAGTCAATAGATGGGTCAAACAAATGCAGAACTTTCACTCAGGAGACCAGTGATTGTGTCCCGTGTGAGACTGAAAGTTTAACTTACCTCTGTAAGGTTACATAACTAAAGTTATTTTTACCCAAACGATGATCTTTTTTCCTAAACCTAACCAAGTTGTTTTAATGACTAAACCTAACCGAGTAGTTTTTATGTCCTGTGATAAAGATGACGGTCACATGACGAAAGTCATCTGACCTTGTCCTTTCCTGCGTGTCTAAAACTCATTTAAAATGTGGAGCAGAAAATGACACACAAAAAGGCTTTAACTGCGTAAAATAACATGTGAAATGTCCTCTAAAGTGGTACTATTCAGATACTGTACCACAAGATCATGTTGAACCTGAACAACAGTTTCACCTTGCTTTGCGCTAGTTTAAATTTGACTCACAAGTTCATGTCCATCTGACCTTTCACTAAGCCCTTAGCTACAGTGTCCATTGGTGCTAGCTTCTTACAGAGCACATAGAGTGGATGTTCCACTCCTGAACAGGAAACATCATAGCTAGCTAATGACACGCCCCTTGCTTTTGGAAATAACACTACATGATTTCTGTAGGTAGAAAGTTAAGATGGTTAGCTGGACATGCTAACAGCTGCAGCTTATGCTACAGCAGAAAGATGCACTCTTTCACTCAAAACTTACACTTTTCTACTGTGCTCTCGTGTTAAAACTGGTTGTGACAAAGTGATGACACAGAGTATCTCTTAGCTCCAACACTGTAGAACACTTCAACATATGGACAACTTCAAATCTTTGCCTCGTTATGGCTGCTAAGTTATGATTGGACAATGGCTGCTCAGGGCAGGGGTTTAGCCAAAGGTCAATTTGTTCATGACTGGCTTTGTAGAATTAGGCCTTTGGTGGAAACATTTTTGATTGAGCATTTTTGATGCTGCCCTTTATGATTGCTGCGCAAAGCAGGGACCTGATGCAGGCTCAATTCTGTCACCACCTTTTAATTAAAATCCTTCAAGACAAGTGAGCTATCATAAAATCATGCAAAATGAGTGGCCTATTGCTTTCCAGTCTCCAGTGACTCCATCTGCTCAGGTCTGTAAGATGTCAGAGTTGCAGTCTCTCCCTCTTTTTCCTCCCCCTTCAGCGATGGAACCTGAAATTCACACATTTCACATTTTCTTTGAAAATTACCTTCTTCAGTTACTCCCAAGCAGATATTTTTAGATTTCTCATCAGGTTAGTGCTTCTTTGTCGCCAGGGGTTCAGACCATCAATGGAAACGTAGTAATTCCTCCAGTCAGTGGATGAACTGCCTTCTTTAGGCAGCCTGTGAATGTGGACGAGTGATGATCACAGCCAAACAGCAAACTAGTCTGTAGATAACCAGCCAAAGAAGTTGACTGAGAGTCTTTACATCTCTGGTCCTTGTGAGTTCACATCACAAACAAAAATATAGTACAATATACACATCAGATTCCTTACAGGCCATTTCACACTTTGGACTCAAAGTCTAGTCTTCAGTCCTCAGATTACAGACATGTAGGAGGCCAGCACAGAAGCTTGGAGTTCAGTCAGTCGAGCTTAGCTGAGATCAGTTTAGTTAAGCTGTCCACTCAGTTCAGGTCAATCAGCAGGCTCAGTTGGTCTCCTGTTTGTTCAGCAAAGCTCGGTTTGGCAGTATGAAATAGTCTTGCATGAATCCTGCTGCTCCTCTTGTGGTGCTGCAGTTTGACACGTGTTTATCTCTTACTTCAGGAGCCACTGATTCACTGAGGAAGAGGAGAGGAGATAATTAGTACAGAAAGGGTAAGCAGTGTGTAATAGAACAGAACAAAGGGCTGCCTCAGGTTTCAGAAGTTGTGAGGAGGAAGACAAAGCAAGAAAGAGATTGTGCGCATGAAAAAGGACAATAAGACAAAGGTAAAGGAGAATAAGGACTAAAACCTTGTCCCAGTTCCATATTATTTACCAACTCCAAGTATGTAGTGTATAGTATATACTGTGTCATGATGGAATCATGCAATATACAGACTAAGTACAATCTACTTTTAACTGAGCTGTTGACTATATTCCCACAATGCAGTGCGTTAGAAACATTTTGCTTTCTCTTTGTTAATTTTTATTTCCTGCTGGTATAGAATGGTGAAGTGTGTTGGGTTTCAAACTGCAGTTCACTCTGTATAGAATCATTTTGTTGTACAGATTTGGCCAACAGGAGCAGGAACTGCATGCTTGATTGTCTTTCTCTTTGTTAGGTTATGTTGGCAGCAATTTTCCACAGTTGCTGTTAGATGTCTGTGAGTCAGACAGCCCAATATCACAAATCATACATTTGTCTCAGCTGTCTTTACAATCTGTACAGCGTACGACATCCTCATAACTTTTCTGATTCTTGCAACGGCTTAACTACAACTGCACTTTGGATCTCTGCAGACCCATAACCAACAGTGTGGCTTTTATTAATGTGTTTTTAATATTTATTGGACAACAATGGGGCTCTATGGCACAGTGGAAAAAGAGATAATCAGGCTGCGATCACACATGAAATATCTGTTTTTCGGATAAATTGTTGCTGTAGTCGTAGCACAGAGCTGGTCCTGGCCTCTCTGAGGCCCTAAGCGAAATTCTGCTAATGGGCCCTCCTACCGTGAGCCATGTAAACCATTTGCCATTGCCTCACAGTCACACCTGACACCTCAGTGTACCCACTACAATCCTCCCTGCATTTAAACAGTTTGCTCCATCTGTCAGTCTAAGAATAAGTAGACCTATACAGAACAAAATTAGGTATAAATAAACAATATTTATTGAACAGAATATTTTCTATAGACTAACTAAATAACTCTGGCATGAACTTTGGTTCCCTTTACAGCCTGGGCATAAAAATTATAACAATACAGTTCAGCTCCCTCAGGCCCATTAAACAGGCTCCCCCAGATTTCATTTAATACATTTTCAAATGTAAAATATATTACTATAGCCTGTTTGAATACTTGATGGTTTACTCAGACATTCGCATTTATATTTCCAGTGTATGCCCCGCTAATTAACATTTTGAATTCAATAAGCTATTTAATCAATAGTTAATGTCAATCACTTGCTTTCCATCTTGCCAGAGGTAATTAAAATGTTGACTGTGAGACGAGGTAATCATTGTCTTGTTTTAAAACTATCTGTGCCTATGAGGAGTGCCATCATGCGCACATATTGTCTAGACTGGTCCTCATAGAGGTTGAGTTTCATCTTGTGCTCACGAATATGAACACATGTTCATGCGCAACGTGATCCTGAGCTGCAGTTTATAAACACCGTTGCCCGTCTGCGTTTATCAAACGTAATAGTTCCATATATATAATAATTCCAATAGTTGTATTTCTCTCTAACTTTCGTCAGGCATGAAGTCTGGCAAAGGCTGGCAAGCAAAGACACAGACAGAGCGAGATTCACTGCACTAACCAGAGAGGTTAGCAAGACAGACTAGAGAGAAATGCACTGCCCGCTAGCACATCATCTTAACACGACTGTTATTTGCCGACATCAAACTTGAAGAGAACAAGTTTACCTGACTCTCATTCACTCTTATGGAGTTTTTTTTCTTTTCTCATGCCCAGAAGGGTAGTTCCACTTCATCCTGTCTTCTAAGCTGTCAACATTATTCACTTTGACATGAGGGGGAGGTGGGACCCTGCTTAATTCGCGGGGCCCTACACAACATGCGCAGTGAGCATATAGGGCCCCCCAGCTCTGTCCAAGCATATAACTAAACTGTTTAAATCACTGACATAATTTAAGATGGACAACGCGTCTCCACTTCCTCTGATTGTACAAAAGTGAAGCCAAAATATCCCGGATACGAGTGCTGCCATCTTGCGGTAGTGACGTCATTCGGAGCCAGAGGCTGCGCAGTAGCACCTGAGCAGCGGTGCTGCGGTATCAAGTTCCCACCCATACACCCGCCCGCCCAATTGCGAGCAGGGCTCAGCTGTCAATCATGACGTTTCACCCCTTTTTATAGCATCACACAGCAAATTAAAACCAAACTGATCAGAAAAATGAACACTTGAACACACATCAGCGTGAGAAGAACTACATAAAACAACAGAAACCATCTTTGGGAAAAATGTATTGAAGGTGTACTTTCAGTTTTTAATTTGGCCCATGTCCTACCTGATATCATTGAGGAGGAGGCGTTTATGACCGATACTGCAGCCCACCACCAGGGGGCGATCGAGATGTTTTGGCTTCACTACTGGAGAGTTCTCATGTCGTCCATCTTTATATACAGCCATTCTGAACCATCAGAACACCTCTGTATCTGTGTGCTTCCAAACTTTTGGTGTGCATCAGTCATCATTTTATTGTTACCTCAGCGCCGTCTTTCATCATCTGCAGTCTCACCTCCAAGGAGAATGCAGTAACATTTGACAGCTTTGCCTGCAAATCCAACTCAGGGAGTAGTTCATTTCAGTGTTTACACTGCTCACAATGTAGCTTAACCTTCAGGTGAAATGTTGGATGTTGTTATATGGACCGAGCTATTATGATTCAAAGGCTAACATCAGAGAGAAATTCAAGTGGCCTAATATCACTATATCCTTCCTAAGAGATGAAAATAGCTGATTAGAATGAGCCAATTACAAAGGCTTGATACAGTATGTCCCACAACTGACAGTTTGAGAAAAAAGTCCACTAGTTGTCTGGAGCAGTTACATTTACAGTGTAGTAAAGGTTTTTTTCACCGCTGCTGGGTCCAGTTTCCTCCGTATGGAGCACTTTTTTGTAGTACATTTACTCATGGACTGAACTTAAATGTTTTTTATACAGTGCTTTGTCCATTTTATGCTACTTTACGCTGCAACATCAGAGATAAATATTGTGGACTACTTTTTACAGCTTTAGTTACAAGTTATGATTTTATATACAGTATAACCCCCTTAAATAATTGAATAAGACTGCAACCCTGCTGCTGACTTGTTCAGCTCACCGTTAATTAGGTCCACGTTATTACAGCGAATGTCCTGCAGAACTGTGCAGACGGTGTGTTTGTCTGCGTTCTCTGCTCTGCTCAGAGTCGTTTCAGATAGCTCTGCGACACAGCGCTCTCTCTGCTCTTTGACCATGAAAACAGAGAAACTCCTGTTGGGGCTCAGTATTGTAACAAACCATTATCAAAGGGAAGCAGCGGCCGTGGGATCTATCTATGGGATGTTGTGGAGAGAAGGCTGAGCTCAACCGGATCGATAACAAAGATATTCGGGGAGCGCTGTGAGCATACGAGGACTCCCACACTCTCTGCACAACACTTCCACGTTTGTTGTGTGTGATGTAGCAGCTTTCTCTCTAACGCCAAGCAGCTCACCTACACACTCCCAGTTTTAAATCCGCACAAACAGACAATACACTCCCACACATGTTTTATTTTTATTTTTCCATATGTGTCTCACCTTCCTTGTGCTTCCAAGAGATCTCCCCCCTGGTGTCATTCTCTTATTTTCACATTCTCAAGACTGCTGACATGTAGCCATGCTCAGTCAACCCTCCCTCCTCGCCCCAGGCAGCTTTAATGATCAGCTGTATCTCTGTACTTATGAGGACCTTTCATTCACTCACATCTAGGCTAAACCTATTTCACATTCAGACCGCTAAGGACTCATATGTCTCCCTGCTGCTGCTAGGAGTCGAAACACAACCATGTGACCTTTATGTGACCCTAATTATCACATTTAATGGCACAAAAGTCTGACTGCGGGATGGCTGGGAGTTCTGCTCATTTCCCACATTTGCTCATTGTTTTACACACTGCAGATGGTGTTTGTCAACTAATACATTAGGACACGTTTGCTATATTTTTTAATCCAGTACTTTGAAATGTAGTTTTTGAACACTAAATCAAAGGCTACAGGCTGTAGCTGACTGACGTGTCTGTCTGGTTTGTCGCAAAAACTTAAGACCAATGTTGCTCTCAAATTGTCTGGTTAGACTCGTCTAATTAAAGGTGCAATTCATAATAGAGTTAATTATTGAATCTCATCACCTGCAGGTTGTCAGATACTGACGTTTAGGGTTGTTGGCAGGCCCGACCAACAAACCCAAAGCGTCAGTATTTGACAACCTGTGAAAGAGACTCAACATCTTACACATTGCACCTTTAAACCGGTCTTCTGTATAAATATGAAGACTGACTTGATTAGAAGTAGGAAAGTTAGCTTCCTCCCCCCTGGCTGAGCCTGAGGTGAGAGCTTTGTTGCTATGGCAACAATCTGTTTGATCTGTTTGGGGGGGTGGGGGTGGGGGGTTAATGGGCATTTTCCTGGTTGTTTAAGGGAGAGGATGGGGGTCAATGAGGTTTGGCAAAAAACAACCTAAAAATATCTTCTTCCTTGGCACAGACATGTAAAAGCTGTCCTAATTAGCTAGGGAAGGAAAGATTAAAAAAAAAAAAAAAAATAGAACAGTAAATTCACACTTGGCATTCATTTCTGGCAGAAAAGAATATTTAATGTTTTTTTTAAATGCTGAAACAGCGCCACCCCTCCTCCATATTACCTCTGTACTGTGGGCGGAGGGCGCGGTTGTTGGGGCAGTCGCGGCCCTGCTTGCTGAAGTTGATATTGGTTCGGATGCAGCGCTGCAGCAGAGGCTGGGTGGGCCGGGTGTTGTCACTCATGCTCAGGAAGATCTTGTAGGGCTCATTCTGGCTGAGGAGGCGCAGGGAGTGCATCTGTGGAGGAGAAGTGGGGTGGTAAAGGACAACAGGTGAAGGCTGAGATTGCTTTATTTGGCTTCAGCAGCTCAGCGGTTCAGCTCAGTCTGACTAGGTCAAGAGGCAACCATCGCCCCGAGTCCCTGTGTTGAATCATTTAAGTGAATCAAAAATACATATTTCTCCTCTTACCTCTGGTGCTATTTATCCATCTAGATTGCTGTAGATGTCTGCCTTCTCGCCAATATAATGGAACTAGATGGCACTTTCCTTGAAAGTTGAAAAACTCAAAAACAACATTTAAAATTTTTAAGTTTTTTAGATTCTTTTTGAGTGTTGGTACAACTTTTGCTACTACAATTACCCCTAGGCTGTTTCTGTATACGAAGGACATGCAGGCTTATATTAACCTCTTTATCAGTATAATTTCTACAGAAATATTCCCCTTTGTTATGTTGCCTTCAAGTCATGATAGAAATATCAGAAATGGGAGTGGAGCCCATATTAATGAGCCAAGGATGTATTTTGTTATGACTCAACGCGTGAAGTTAAGGCTGTAGGCACTTTGTCTTTATTAAGAGTTCGAAAAGACAAGTTTGATATCTGTCATGATTTTATTTCACAGTTTTAGGGTGTGAATGTAACAGCAGTGTCACAAGTTACCTTTCCTAGGGGAAAAAATATTTTTTTATGTCAAGGAAAGTGGCAAGTACTATGTAATAATTACTTTATTGCAGTAAAGGGCGAAGGGATACATTTGAAATTCACACAGCAACCTTCGTAAAATATTCATCAACCACCTGGATTCCAGAGCTGAAGTCTAGTGGAAAAGCTGACCATCTCTGTATATCTTTTGAAATATTTTGTTCTGTAACTCTGTAGTTGGCTTCATACAATTTGTTCCTTGGTTTTTGTCACTTTTATAGTATCACAGTTCAAGTTGTATGTTTCCCTAGTTTCCCTAGAGAGTAAATAACATGCTAGAATTTGAGGTTTTGCTATATTGATTTTACAGCCTGCATAGTGACCATAGACCTTGAGGAAAATCCATCAGCAGGGGGAACTCTTTATCTGGGTTCTCTAAAAAGGTGGTTACATCATCCGCCAATCAATTAAATCTGGTACAAAAAGGCCCAATGCACAAAAGAACACAAAAAATGTGTTTCTGAAAACATTTGAGGTGAAAAATAGGCAATACAGTAACGGAATCTTGATTTATATTTGATCAGTGTAACGTGGGACATGTGACTTTTCAAATCTGGGCCGGTAACGCTCCTCTGTCAGTCATCGTATCAAACCTGTCCAATACTAGATAACACTGATACGGACCAGATCGGATGGAAATCTGTCTGAATGTGAAGGGGACCAGACGCATCTGCCAGAGCAAATGAACAGGTGCGTTTGGTTCGAGAAACTTTCTGTTAAAGAGGGATGAAAGAGAAACAGCAAGAAAAGGGAATGGAGAGGAAAGGGAGAGTGAGATTAGACGGGGGATGACAGACAAGTGAGAACAAAGGATGGGTGAGTGAGAGTGGGAGTAAATAAAGAGAGCAAATGGCAGATGGTGTGTGTGCGTTGATTACTTTGATGCATGCAGGTGAATGATGTGCTGGATTGTAACGTGCGCACTTTGACGCTGAGCTTCCTGATTTGAAGAGTTGGGTTTGAATGTGAGCGATCCAGCTGCTCCTCCGTGACGTAAAAAGCCAGAAACATGATGTGTAGATTTATAGCTGTGTCACTGTGACTGCATGCACATGACAATGTTTTTTTTTTTCACCCGCTAGACCTACTCCATTGTTTACCACGGTTGTAGGCCTCTGTGCACCAGACAAGTTACAGTTTTCTAATATATGTAGTGACTGATAGAGAGCTTGGTCACATGGTGCAATGACAATCACCTGAAGCTCAATATCAACAAAATCAAAGAGCTTGTGGTGACTACAATGCTTCAAATATGGATGTTGCTGCAAATTCTGGATTTTTCAAACACATGTTCAACCCGGCAGCAGAGAAGATCTATACAATCAGCACAGTTTGTGTAAAATTTTGTCATAATTAGTGTATGAATTCTTGGGTTATGACCACAAATTTGTTTAATAGGTCACAGTGACCTTACCCTTTGACCATTAAAATTTAAGTGGACATTTGTGCCAAATTTGAAGAAATTCCCTCAAAGCATTGAGGGAGCATGAGATCTCGCATTCACAAGCACGGGACTGATGTGAGGTCACAGTGACCTTGACCTTGAGAAGAAGGAGAAAGTTTCTTTCAGATCTTGACACTGCTGAGAGGTAAAATCAAACATATGGATGGCTTTGTGCGCTCTGTGTATATGCATTACATTACTGTTACAACACAGCCTCTTTCATCTAAACCACTTAAATGTAGATATTTTCAGTTGCAGGTTATTAAGTTGCAATTCAAAGCTGTTTGCTCCATGTGCAGGCAAGTATTTATTCGACACTCAGGTACCTGCATCTGTGTCACGTAGACAGGCTTGTTGATGAGTATCCAAGTGGAGGTCTCGTAGCACGGAGGGATGGTGATGGAGCCCTCGTAAGTGATGTAACGCGTGGTGTCAGGGTAAAGGTCGGCTATGTTCAGGCCCATCAATAAGAACGCATCATCTAGAGAGAGAGAGAGAGAGAGAGAGAGAGAGAGAGAGGCACACAGAGGGAGTGTTAAGTTCATGTAGTGTGTTGTGTGAAAGTTCGTTATGTTCTGACCCATTAACAGGAACGCAGTGTCAGAGGAGGAGACGTTTGTGTGTGTGTGTGTGTGTGTGTGTGTGTGTGTGTGTGTGTAAGTGTATTACTACGTTGT
>JBBPCS010000672.1:1076404-1092295 GCA_037974645.1 Hollardia meadi
TTTCGGTTCGTTCTGAGCAGAAACGTTATTTTTCTGTTCCGTTCCAGTGTTCCCAGGCTTCTCCTCTAATTAATAACTGGTTAGAACCTTAGAGGAGAACAGTTAATAAAGTTATTTTTTTAAATGTCATTAAATGATTTATATCGATAATAGGATAAAATAAATAAGCATCAGAAAGAAAGAAACAAGGGATTATTTGCAACTTTGCACAAGGCTGAATGAGTAATGCACAAGATTTATGCCTACCTGCATGTAGCCTGACAGCCCCTCCCCACCCTCTTCACATTTAAATAGACGAGGTGAAAAAAAAATCTAAAATGGGTATTCATGCAAAGAAACTATTAGAACATGCTAGTGCTACAAATGTTATTAAACAACACTAATAGGATGGGTGTGGGTGCAGGTGAAGGCTAAATGCAACACACCGTTTTCCAACTTTGTGGAAACGGGTCTACTGAGTAGGTAGGTTATTTAACTGCCTCAGTCATTTATAATTTGGAAAAAGTAAGGACATGTAATATTGGATAGATAGCATCTTACCACCTCGCAGTTGAATGCAGGGCCAGGGAGATATGGCTCATTATCTGGTGGTAACAGGCACATAAAGGGCTTTTCAGACGGGGGGCGACACGCTAGGATCCGCGGGGTCTCACTGCACTCCTCATGTGAATAGATGGGCAGACAAGCATCCCGCGAGTAAACGCCAGGCATAACCATGGAAACGGCCTCTCATCCATTTTGTCGCGTAGTCAAAGTTCAGGAAAGTTAAACTCCTGCCAGGGTGGGCGTGTGACGAGCACGACTGCGGCACTTTCAGGGGATCGTGCACGCTTGTCGCTCCGCCTGTGTGTTTTTGCTTTTGTTCTTTGAACCGTTTCTAATCCCTGAGATTACTAATAATACTGTAGTTAAATGGAGTGTGAAAAACAAACAAATGTGACGCTTTTTTAAAATTTAAAATACTTGATAATACTTGATGAAATTAAATAATGAAATGAAATTAAAATGTACTCTTCTTACTGTTTATCATTCAGTAGCTCATTTTATTTTTCAGCTCCTTCATTTTTTTTTGTCTTGCTAAAAAAATGGCTATACTGCATACTGCTGCAGCATAGTTAGCTCGCTAATGCTACTTGGATGTTCACAGACACCATGTTTCTATATAAACAACATTTTTCATCTTCAAGGTCATATCTCTTGTCTTCATTAAGGACCACAACGGAAATATTAGAATAATTTCATCTAAATCCCTTTTTGTCCAGTAATACGTTTTGCTCTATATTAACAGAGATTCTGTGCTCTACCGCAGCAGCTCAGGCTTGCGCTACATCGACAGCACTTGTTATTAGGATCAGTTCATTGTTGGTTTTGGTTTTGTAATGTGATATATTGACAAGAAAAAAAAATACAGAATATAAGCACTTATTTAAGGAATTCATGGATTTATAAGCAATGGAAGTCTCAGCCTTTTCATAACATTACACCAGACAAAATGAACCCTGAATGCAAACTGCTTCTAAATACAGCAGGTGGTTAACAATGAAGTTGATATCAGTAAATTACAAATAGATAAAATGAAATGTGATGTTTTAGCCCTAGTGGGGGAAAAAAGTCTTCCTAAACTCTCCAACCTGAAACCTTTTTTTCATGGCAACTCATTTTTTTCCCATCAGTTCTTTGAAGCTCGATCATCACCGGCACCAATCTTCTCCCTCTCCATCACATCTCAAAGCCCATTTCACATCTGACAGGACTTACCGAGAGAGACGTTTAAAAATAAAATTGTCTTGGGAGAATCAAGCTGTTAAGGGTACTGCGTGTCATGCAGTAATCTCAAAATCTTAAGAAGACATAAAGGGGCTGGGAGAACAGTGTGGGTGATGTGGGTGCTTGTAAAAAATCACTAAACTGTACTTTTCAAAGAGGGTTACATTAAACTTTTGATCAGCACTGGACAGACATTTTGCACATACATTCAGTATGAACATTTTGCATATTGAGCATCTTAGTTTAGCTTATCAGCATGCTCGCATTTGCTAATTACCACTAAACAATAAGTTTAACTGAAGTGAAATTTTGACCAGATGTTGATTTCAATTATGAAATGCCCTGTAGACTATATAGCCAGACTTGAAATAGCCTATATTTCTCCATTTGTGCCATTTAAACACAATATTGCTTGGAAATGTTTTTGGCACAAGCTCCTCATCTGCCAGGCTGCAAGCTATGACTCATATTGCTTTATTTACAATAATTCACCCAAGGAAGTAATTTGTCGAATTAGCATAGCCATCTAGTTGGCTGCATCACTTTATTGGTTTGTTCAGGTGGCGCAGATTTGCTAATCAATGAGATTATGTAACGTTTGGAAAGAGAATTATTTGGACATTAAATACTGCACTTTCTACTATTTTCCTGAAAAGTGAATTGTGGACGCATTGAAGATCGATCACGGTCTAAACTCGTCAGATCACCCACTCCTATTGCCACCACTAGTCATCCCAAAAACTCTACAGTTCTCCATAAATCCACTGCTGCTTGAAAAAAGTCAGTCCATCACACACAGAGCTAATATTATTTAGGAATCATTTGAATGAACTGGTGTGCACAGTGCCTAGTTATCAAACAAGCCATTTACTGGTACTCTCCCGTGTCTATAAAAACCAAGTGCTTTTCAAAATAAAACACCTCTAATGGGCTGTTTAGTTGCGGTGTCATCCACGTGATGCATCATATTTTCTTTTCTTCCATTTTTTCTTTCCATCCTTAGATCAGCACTATCCAATTAAGCAGAAACATCCCCTCCAAACACACAAAGACTGAGGAAGGATTATCCTGCGATAACAGTCACTTGCAGGCTAGGAGCAAGACGTCAGTGGGGGAACTCAAATGGAATAATATTTCCTAAACAAAATAAGCATCCAAAGTGGCTGTCCCAGGTTAAATTAAAGATCAGAGTGAAGAGGGATTCAGGATGATGCAATGACCCCAAAAGACAGAGAGCCTTCCTCTCTGCCAATGGCCCACTTGCATCAGCCTGACTAATAGGAAGAAGTTTCTCCCTGGATATGTAGAACTTTTTTTTTTACCAAAGACCTTTTCTGCAGTCCAAATACTAAAGGCTCACAGTCATATGGCAGATTTTGGCTCATTAGCTCATTTTTTTCCCTCAGATCTTGATATTTTTACCCAGATCTCCATTACGTTTCAAACACTGCCACAGGATGAGCTCAGACGTGCCTTCACATTTTTCTTAAATATATAGAAACTCCCTTGACAAAGTCGATGTAATTTATTGGACTATCAGACATTTTTACCTTGACATCTTTCTTTAAATTACCCTCCCAAGCTTAGCGTGACATTTCTCACCAATTTGATGTTTGATGTGGATGGAGGAGGCAGACACGTGGGAACTATCAAAAGATCCACACACGCATATTCAGCTTTTAGGCTTAATGATGCATTAAGCTAGGTGAGTGCTACTTTAAATGCATAAAATAGCTAATCGTTTTTCAGCATTACTCTTACTCACATTCTTACTGAGAGTTAGATGACAAGACTGATGCCACTTGCATGTGTGCTGTGTTGGGAAGTGAACTGTATTTAGTTTGACTAAACCAAGTTTGCCATTTTTTGTGTAGTTAACTACTGAAACTATAGTCCAGCTCCATTTGGGGCCATAAAAGGAAAGGAATTTTTTTAATTTTACCATTACTTCTCTACTGTAACTGAGCCCCCTCTGACCACACCCACTCTCTTTATCCCTCCTTTTTTTCTCTTTTCTGACCACTGTGGAGGCACGTCCAACCAAGTAATGCATTCACCAGGCAGCCACCACCAGGCGTTACTCAGTGCTCATACAGCGACAGCGTCATCATGGATAAACCTCTCAAATCTTAGCCTGAGGAAGAGTAACCATGGCCATAATCAAAAGCCCAACTCCAAAAACCTACTCTTTACTTGTGGGCTATGCAAGCTGAGTAAATACACTGTACTGCAAAGACGTCAAACAAAAATCTAACAGCAAATATAAAGGTGAGTGCTAGCCAATATAGCAAAGCTAAGTTAGCCACATTGTAATGTTACAAAGAAGCAAGTGATTAATTCATCAGTAAATGTTAATGTTAGTCTAATTAAATAAAGTCTGTTGCATTACTTAATCTGACAATAATTATGTTCTATCAAAAATTAACCAGCTAATGTCAGGTTTGCTTAAATAAAGCAAACATTAGCTAAAGTTAGCTGTCCTAGTCATGCTGCTCTCTTTTTGCCTGCCCATACCGATCTTTCATAATAGTTACCAACTATAAGATTACAAACAGCTGTGTTTGCTAACCAAGGTATCTGCAATCAATCCAACACCTTGACTAGCTTAGCCAGATTTATTCAAATGAAAGTCTGGCTAGGCTGAGGTTGACTTCCTTTTTGGCCACCTGAGGTTAGTACTGTAACAGCATACAGACAAGAATGGCCAAGTATTTTTTATTTTATTTAAAAAATGTTTTTAATGCCATTAGATCACAAGTTAAATATTGCATAATCTCGACATAACAAAGCCTGTTTACTTGTGATAACAGGTTCATTTATCTTGTTATCTTGAGTAAAAAAAAGGCAGATTTCTTGTTACATCGTAAGTCCCCGGACTCATCCCCACTAGCTGTTTTCTCATTTCTGCCAAAATTTCAGTTTTCAGACATTTTTAGTCTCAAATGGAACCACCTGCTGGATAAGAAGCTTAAGCAATTCCTAATGAGTCGTATAAACAAGAGATTCAGATCTGACAAGTAAAAAGCTTTGATAAGGTGCAAGTTGAACACTCTTTGTACATTTCAGATGTTACAAAATTGAAGTCAAGTTAAAGTTTAGAAGTCACTCATCAAATACAAATTCCAGATTCCAATTTCGTCCTTGCGAAAAGACCAGAAGGCATTGTTATGTTTAGGACACGTTTCGATCAGGGTATTCCAGGAAACTGGATTGTCACCTGTGAAAACTATTTTGCTATATTTTTTAAATGTTTTTGCATTAAATTTTGTTTTAATTCCATATCCCATCTAAATTGTTAATTTTCTGTGTTGAAAGACTACCCAAAAATCATACTTGAGTAAAAGTGATATGACTTAAAGATATTGTGCCGAAGAATTAAAGTCACCCATATGAAAGTACTTGGGTTTGTCAAATATACTTAAAGTATTAAAAGGTATTTTCTGTAAATTTACTTGAGTATCAAAAGTACAAGTAAAATATATTTATATGTACAGTTAAGGTCAAAATTAGTGGCCCCCAAAGAGTTATGGAACATTTTCCTAAAATTCTGTCCAACGTTTGCATCATTCATAAAACTTAACAGAGCAGAACAGTCATGAATGTAAGGGCCATCATTTGGTACATTTTGATTTAAAAAAAAACCTTCAGGTTTGCTGTATAACAAATGTATTGAAAATTGGTGTGGTCAAAATTATTGGCCTCCATGTGAATTCTTCAAGAGGATGGTAGTAAATTGAAATTTTTAGCTTTCAAACAAAACCTGAACAATCAATCAGCATTGAACTGTACTAAATGGACTCAAGTGAACAGGACTGGTGGCACTAGAAGGCTAGGTTGAGAGGCACTACTCTTACATTCTTGGTGACAATTTCATCATGCCAAAAAGCAAAAGCTAAGTCTGGACCTCAGAAGATAATGGATGCCCATCTGAAGTGTTTCGCAGTGTCTATAACAGCTATATATTGCATCATAGTAAAGTACAAGGAGAAACATTCTGTTATAAACAAACCTGGGAGTGGGTGCAAGTGCAAAATATCAAAGACCTCAGAGAGCAAAATCTTGAGAGACATTAACAACAACCCCCGGATTTTTGCGAAGATGATTGTTGTTGAACTGGCCTCATCAGAACTTGATGTTTCAAGGAAGACTGTTGTGAGGGCTCTTCATCGTGGTGGGCTTTGAGGGCATTGCACAAGGAAAACACCATTACTCACACAGTGGCACATCAAAGCCAGACATAAGTTTGCCCACGATCATTTGAAACATGGGGATGAGTTTTGGAGCTGTTTGGGCACATGAATGTTGCTTTTGTTTGGTGAAGGAAAGGAGAGGCCTTCAACCCTAAAAACACCTGCCCCACAGTTAAACATGGAGGTGGGAGCATAATTCTGTGGGGCTGTTTTGCTGCTTCAGGCACAGGGAAACTTGTTTGGGTGCATGGGGTCATATAGAAAGAAGATTATGTTGACATTTTGAAGGATAATGTGAAGAAATCTGCTGCCAGTCTGGCTTTAGGTCGCCGATGGGTCTTCTAGCAAGACAATGACCCGAAGCACACATCCAAGTTGGTCCAAAACTTTTTGAAGGACACCAAAATCAAGGTCCTGGAGTGGCCCTCTCAATGCCCAGATCTCAATCCAATGAGAATCTATGGCAGGAGCTCGATTCAAGCAATTTCATAAAGGGGTCTAATAATTTTGACCTTAACTGCATGTATATAGCCTACTGTATACTAGGGGTCGACCGATTATTGGTCCATATTGGTCCATTGTTGGATCTGATACTGATACAATTATTTGAATCAGAAAATAAATTAATTTAAAGCTCTGGTGCAGTATGCACTCGGCAAAGTAACTAGTAACTAAAGTTATCAAATAAATGTAATGAAGAAAAAAGTACAATATTTGCCTCCATACTGTAGTGGAGTGTGTAGAGGAAAATAGTTTGAGTTTTACATTTTAGTTTATTTTTGTCTTTATATTGTCTTTGGATTTAAGTGGCTGCCTTTCTTTATGACGGTGACCTCTGTGTTGAGACAGACCATTTAACATTGGCTAACAGATTCCTGCGCAATTCATCACTTATGCTTTGCAGGGTCACAGGTGGCCAGAGCCGATCCCGGCTGACATCGGGGTGAGAGGCGGGTACACCCTGGACAGCTCGCCAGTTCATCACATACAGAGGCAAACAACCATTCATGCCCTCATTAACACTGACGAGTACTTAGTGTCGCCAGGGTTGCTGGGGACAACATGCAAACTCTACATCCAGAGGCAACAGTGCTAACCACTGCAATATGTTTTCTCTATTAATTGTTTGTGCTCCAAAATAGTGAAAAATGTTCAAATCCAAGGTCACATCACCAAATTGTTTATCTATTCTACCAACAATTCAAAATGCAAAGATATAAAGTTCATTTTAATAATATAATACACCAATTAATTGTTGTTCCTTTGCTTAAAAATGACCAAAGATTTATGTATTATCACGATAACTGATGATTACTTTTCTGTGGACCACTGCACCTGATTTATCACTGCGGACTGACGACTGCAGCAGACAAAAGTGAAACGCAGCAAACACGGAGGGAGAAAGACTGGTCAGGTCAACACTGTGAGAGGGAAACTGAAAACTGCCTCAGTTACAGGAGTAAAGAATATTGCAGCAAGTTATAAATGATTCACAGAAGACTCTTTGACACAACACAAAAGAGCAGCCTGTTATTTTGCACACAACGTCCCCTCTGTGGCTTTTTGCTCGATTATTTTCCTGACTTCGTGCAGCTCCACTCCAGTATTATTGAAGCAGTCAGTTAAAAACTCAGCTTTTATAAAATCTTTTTACAGCAATAATGTAGGTGAATGACTTCAAAGTGTTACCATAAATCTCCTACACCGATTTCATAACTTATTCACTCACTGATTCACTCATTTTAGCCAATCACATGTGGCTAGTTTAAGCTATTCCCTCACATACTGTACAGCCTTCCTCCTGCATCTTGTCGGATAAATACACACTTGAAACACCAAACTTGTCTTCGCTTCAACCAGCGTTTCAATTTCAGCAGCAGAAAACATTGATCCTCAGGCATGTGTAACAAATATCAAAACAGCCCGGCTAACATCAGCATGCTAACATGCTCACAATGACAGTGGTGATGACTGCTGATGTTTGGTGTCTTAACTAGCATGTTAGCAAGCTAAAATCATGGGGATGTGATTGGTTTTGCAGCTATTTGGTCAAAAATCAAAGAATTGGACAAACATTTTTATTTGACCTGATGATGGCGTGAAAGGAAAAAAAAATTCAGGGTTTTCACAAGTTTAGGCTGTATGATTCATCTTGTGGGAAATATTAATGCCTGTACCGCCTGGGGATCATTAGGATACATTGAGCTAGAACCATATGCAGTGAATGTTTACTCATATAATAGATGTTGAAATATATCACAGGATAAGTGAAAACACTGAGCCGCTGGTGGCACTAGAGGAAGAAATGAACAGATGCTGAAGCTTGCAGGCAGTTTAACTACGTTCATAGTTGTATGGTGATTCAAGTAGTTACAGTAAATTTCGGTTGGAGTGATGGACAATGGAATATTTATTTATTTATTTATTGGTCAATTGAGTGGAATTTTACGCTGGTATTTGACTTTTACAAGTTATATTTTGTTAGAATTCCATATCAGATGGACATTGTCAGTTTGATAATTTATTAGTAGTTTGAACTACTTTTCCTTTGTAGCTTTCGCAGGGCAGCATTGCTGTAGTTCAAATTCTTCCAATGTGAAGTGATTGTTAGTTTGCAACTTTCACAGCAGCACTGCCTGTTTTCAGCATTGTTTTCATGGGTGTGTTGTTTAATCATCAAACCAGCCAATCCATCCGTCCATTTTCCAAACACTGCTAGGACTCTGATAGACATTGGAGGCCTTCTCAGAGGTCAAGAGTCGCAGGTCAGCAGCCTATCAAAGCACAGAACATGTACGGCATACAAACACATTGAGGACCACAGGTAGATTATGGCTCCTGGCTGCAGCAGGACTGGATTCTTAGCTTACAGCATCATATACAGTGGCGTGTATAGGGCTTATGAACATATAGCCTGTCTGAGATCAACACCACTGCTGGGACAAGTAATGATATTCCAGGGTCCCAACCTTCCTCTGGTCATCATGGGGGATTTACAGCCATCTGCTGCTAAGCTTCTGTCTTACCCTGCATCTTTATGTGTATGTACAAGTGTGTGCGTGGACGGGGTCATCTCTCTCTAACGCCCCCCGTTGTGTATTCTTGTCACTCTTCTATCTTTCCTACAGCATATCTTTCCTCTTTTTATGTCTGTGTATGCGACTCAAGCTGTGATAACTCTGAGACAAAGGTCATATTTAAAGAGACAGTGAGACAGCGTGACTGTAAAACCATCCAGCATGATCGCTCAGTGTATGAAATGTCACTGCTTTATAAGGCACTATACACACACAAAGGGAAGGCAATGTCAACAATACAGTTACCTCACAATGTAACGCTACATGACACAAAGTAATAAAACATAGTACAGCCAGACTAAAATACAGCCAAACTGACAACTAATGAGAGACTAATCGGATATATGTGAAAATAACTGTGGTATTGAACATTAAATACATAACAATGAACATCAAAGAGGAAGGGTGATACAATGAAGGAAGGAGGGAAAAGAGTTTTTGGAGACATTTTTCATTAAGCTTCCTGTGTAATACAAAAACAGTCCAGTCTTTGGCTTGTAATTAGATGATGCTGCACAAGTCACTACAATTTAGGCTTAAAGGGGCAGTTCACCCAAAAATCAAAGATTTTTCCTCTTAGCTGAAGTGCTATTTATCAATCTAGATTGTTTTTTACAATTGTTTTGAAGCTATCAGCTGTAGAGCTTCCTTCCCTCTAATATAATGGAACTAGATGGCACTTACGGAGCTCAAAGTGCCAAAAAAATACATTTGAAAAACTCAACAGGGTAGATGCGCGTTTCCTTCTGCGCTGTGTTACAGTTCAAAACAATCTAGATAAATAAATAGCACTACAGGTAAGAGGAAAAATATGGATTGTTGATTTTGGGGTGAACTGTCCCTTTAAGGCTCAAGGTGTCTTATCTGCACCCCTACATATGGAAGGAGCATAATAATATCAGTGCAGTAATGAGCACAAATTACGCTACATGTAACTAATCAGCATCTCTTGAAATGGAAGGAATAGTCTGTACCTCTAAAGATTGCAAACTGTGTGTATTCAAACAGTGTGACACCTATCTATATGTGTCACACTGTTCAATAAGGAGATGTGTGATGGAACAAAGGTTTCGCAGGCTGCAGAGGAGCACAGCAGAGAGACAGAGGAGCCAGAACTCCTCTGCTAACATCACAACAAAGCAGCAACTTCACGTCGCTGCACTGTGGGTCGTCACTGAGAAAGAGCCATTTTATCAGCACCTCTTGCATATCAGCCCGCTTATAGTGAACATGAGACAACAAGTGATAACAGCTTCAAAAGATATATTTCAGGCTCTTTCTACAAGGCTGCGAGTTTAGTTTCAGAAGTCAGGGGATCAAACTATCAAAACTAAGATGAATACTATTTTACTTTTGTGCATTTGTTCATTCATAGGAAAGATAGTCTAGAAAATGGAGTGGAAATGCAAAATAAATGAAGTTACTACTACCATAAGAATAATGTATTTTATTTTTTTACCGTGATATCTTTGACAGAAGTTGAGTTATAGTGTCTTTTAAGGACCCAGATACTGTGTAAAAAAAAAAGCATTTACAAACTAACTGTTTACCGACACTGGTTTTGACCCTGAGCCCGTGAGTGATATCCTTTAAACAATCATGTGTTTCACAAAGTGGTGAATCTCTCTCCATCCTTCCTTGTGAATGACTGAGCCTTTCAAGGATGCCTCTTTTTTCACCAATGGACCCCATTTCAGAAAGCATTTTCAGTGAAAACTTTACGTTTGTTAAGTCTGAGTTGAGGGGAAAAAACAGGGTTTTCCGTTCCACAAAGAGAGCTAACCTAAACTCTCGCTCAGTAACTGTTGACCTAACCTGGTCGCTGGCAGGTTTTCTCTCTCTCTCCTGCTGAGCCTGAGGCAGCTGTCTGACACACATTTCCTCATTCATACAGTTGATATCAAAGCACACATCGCAACGTATAAACGCAGAAATTAAACATTGAAATGCCGGTTACATGTCACTTTGTTACCCATTAAAGGTTTAATGAGTAAAATAGTTGATTGTTGAGTCTCTTTCCCGGGTCGTCAAATATTGACGCTTTGTGTTGGGGGCCGGCCCGACCTACCAACTTAAAGCGTCAGTATCTGGGAATGAGACTTAACATCTTACAAAATGCTCCTTTAAGATCACCTTTATGATGAATCTGTCAATAATCCAAGGACAAAAGACAGCCATCTGTGGGCATTGTGGATTTATCCATCAGAATAAAATCTATGGGCTACATTGTCCTTGAGAACACTTTGCCTCATAGACATTAAGGCAGCTGGTTGTTAGGCAGTTCCCCTGAACTGAGACGTTTACCTCACATTACTGTTAT
The DNA here is from genome assembly GCA_037974645.1 of Hollardia meadi. Classification (NCBI taxonomy): domain Eukaryota; kingdom Metazoa; phylum Chordata; class Actinopteri; order Tetraodontiformes; family Triacanthodidae; genus Hollardia; species Hollardia meadi. The sequence continues at coordinate 1,087,759 of JBBPCS010000672.1, forward strand.
AACCAGTTTAAATCTGTATGAAGCTTTAGACAAATGAGACGCTGATCATTTGTCATATTGCGATTGGTCCCACTGATGGAACATTTAGCAGATTATGTGAATGTTTCCAAGTGAGAATCTATGTGGTGCATCTGGAACGATTATAAGGTTATAAAACTGGACTTAATGTAGTTTAAAAGTAAGTTTTGGAATATAGGCTGCATATACAGTAAGTAGACTTAATGTGGTTTGATAGAATCTTAATCTTATCTGTTTGATCCATATTTTCATCTTGCTGCCACCTGCATTTTGTCCCCGTCAGGTTACAGCTGAATAAATACAGGCTATTTAAAAGTCAAATGTAACATACAGTGGAATTCCAGCACATTATTATCCATTAAGAAAAAGGAAGTCTGGCAAAACATGAATGAGTGGACTATGGTGTAAAAATTGTAATAGTGTTATTAGTTGCTATTTGTAGCTCCACTGGATTAAAATGGAGGCTATGCTCTCACCCGTTGCCCTGGTGAATCATCAGATCAGAGCTCCATTGATGATGATTTTTTTTCATTTCCAACACATGCGCTTAACTGGAAGAGAACATATTCAGACTTGATGGAACAAATTCTTATCAGCTGTTCTGGAACTGAAAACCGGAAGGTTCCCATCTCAGGATTAGTCAGCCCAGAGTTCAAGATTAAAGGTGCAATGTGTAAAATGTTGGGTCTCATTTAAAGGTTGTCAAACACTGATGCTATGGGTTTCCTGGATCGTCAAATACTGGTGCTTTGGGTTGGTAGGTCGGGCCGGCCACCAACTCAAAGGGACAGTATTTGACGACATCTTATACATTGCACCTTTAAACTCAGAGTTTGTTAAACAAGCTTTCTGAAACAGGCCTCTCTTACCAATGAACCTGTTTACCTGTGGAATGATCCAAACAGGTGTTTTTGAGCATTCCACAACTTACCCAGTCTTTTGTTGCCTCTGTCCCAACTTGTTTTAAACATGTTGCTGGCATAAAATTCAGACTAAGCATATATTTACAAAAATCAGTGACATTTCATGGACTTGGACTGAACTGCAGCGGAGATGTGACGGAGCCATAGCACGACCTAAAAGCAATGCAAACACATCCAGTGGACAGGCACTGGGTCTACAGAGGCTGCGTAGAGAAAGCAGCACATTAGTGGATCAGCATTAGTGCAGGCCACTTGTGTTTTGCACTGCGACCAGCCCACCACACTGTCTGTAGCTATGCATGTGGAAACATAAAAATACATTGCAGACACTCGCAAAGTGAGAGAGAAACCTGAGCCATTACACAGCCAGTGTAAACAGCTGCGTTGATTAAAGCGGCACTGATTTTATACATAAAGTTTAGCTCACTCGTCAGTTCTACTCAGCCTGTGAAAACAGTTGTATGATTGAAAAAATAACTCTGGTGATGAAAGACGCTTCTTAGTTGTCTGGTGATCCATTGATTTTGGAGATTCATCAATCATCTAGGGACTCAGTCTGGATATCTCAGTTCCTGCTGCTTGCTGCTTTAATTTTGACATGATCTTTTTTAAAGTGGAATTAGACTTTTGTTGTTTTAACTTCGCATTGTGAAGTGAAAACACCACGATCCAAGTTTAGATTGGGTCCCTATAAGCCTCACTTTCACTATACTGGGCTTTGAAGGTCGATTTATGGTACAAACGAAGCGTGTCAGCCCTTGCGGAACCGAAACAGGAAGAGGCATTTTTCTTCCCGGTCACTCTCCCCAGGTAACAGTGGAACAAATGGAATAATTGTGGAACACTGCAAATGAAAAAAGAATCCCACTGATGGAGGAGGTAAAAAAGGCGGACATGAACGGGCATTCACTCAATGGAAAGCGCTCCGGTGTTGTGTCGAAATTCGTTCCCTTGTCGATATGTGTTTCCCCCTACCAGTGGGACTTGAGAGGATTCAAAACGGACATTCTTTCAACTAGATTAGTAAATAACAACACCTGCCTACTTATTAATACAACCAGGTGTTTACTCTGCCTTTATCACAGCACTGAGACCAGAGTTTCTAGGTCCAAATGGAATTCTTACGGTTGCTTTGTTTTGGACAGTAACGCTGTCTTTGTGACCACAGCGCCAACAATAATACCACTTGGAAATGCTAGGGGGAGGAAAGTTGTCTATTTCCACTCGTGTGGAAACTTTATGGAAGTGAAATACTAAATCAACAGAGTAGTCCTTTAAAACAACATATAAGTACTCATTGGACATTGGCAGCTGGACAATAAGAACCCTATTCAGGCTCTGTTTAGGCTCTGTTTTGGAGACTAAAACTACAAAAAGTGAGGTGGACAAAAATAAGATTTTGAAAAGTGAGGGTGCTATGTCACCATTATCCCCATGTCCTTGTCTTTGTAAATTCTGTACACAGTGGCAGCCCGATGAGCAACCACCCCACTACCACTGCACAGTCTGCAGCAATGGCAGCCTCTCCAATTGGATTTTGACGCTCTTTGAGTTGCACTCCAGTGTCAGAGCGCAAGTCAAATTCTGCTCTCCTGTGGGTGCCCCCGGTGGCCAGCTGGCTCAACATTCTCTCAGCATCTGAAATTAGCAGTGGGACCGTTTTTTTGAGACGACCCCAGAGGAGTGATGAGACACTGGACCATCACTCCTGCCTGAGCCCAGTGACGGAAATGAATCCCACGTGTGTCTCGTACTAGACAATTTCAACTCTTTTTTTCTGCTTTCAAGCACTCAGACATCCTCCGACACACACGGATCCTGGTGTCTGTGTTGGTGTCTATAAGCTGTTGCTGATCTTAGTTTGTCTGTTTTTTTTCTTCCAAGAAAACAAACAGAGACCAAATGCCAAGATAACAAACAGCAAGTCATTACCTACATGTGTTTCTTCAGCTGGAGTCTTTTTTTTCTACAGTTTTATTCAGTTTTTAAGTCAATAAAGTCATTGTCTTTAATTACAATGAAACAATTGTTTTGTCTGATGGGTTCATGGGAGGTGGTTGGGTTGTTTAATGGAAGGCCCACATAGTGGAGAGGATGGAGTTGGAGAATAATCTGATTCTGTAGAAGAGACTTTTTGGCTCGTTTCCAGGGTCAACAGGTTGACAATCACTCTCAGGACAGACTGGACCTCCATCACCTTCCTCTGGTGATAAACATTAGATGTGTGCATCTCATTAATATTCTATAGCCTGTAGGGGAAGCTTTTACAGGCTGCCAGTTGATCACTAATGTGCGTCATCATTTATTCGCATTTTGTCCTAATCAATACACAATCACCCAATCCACCTCAAGCAAGAGTAAAAACTTTTTTTCCTCAGATTTCCACTTTCCAGGTTTTCTAATTGCAAATGCACACAAGAACAGGTGGATAGAAATGCGCTTATAGACGGGAAGGAAAAAACATCATTAACCTTTAAACAATTTGAACAAATTGGTGTGTTTGAAATATGACAGTAAGGAGGTGTAGATTACAGCTGCAGCTAAATGCCTCAAATGTTTCTCAAAATGCACCCTAATAGTGCCGCCACCTCTCTTTCTACATCTAGTCATCAGCACTTTGTACCTGGCAAGCCCCCCCATCTCACCTCAGCTCGGCTCCATTAGAGGCTAATGAATTCATTGGAATTTTTAACTACAGCAAAAACGTCGTCTCGGTGAGCATGTACCCATCCATTACAGCGGCCCGCGGCGGCCCGGCTAAATAAGAACAAATAGCGGCGACGCCATAATCACCACCAGCATTAGCTTTAATGTCGTTACAGCGGTGAGTAATTGCACGGAATGTAGCAGGCGGCCATCAGGCGTGGAGAATGTGGATGTGTAATGATATCAGGAGATTATTGAGACTGAGTATCATAACTTCATTCTCCTCTCGCTTTCTCTCTGCTGCTGGTGCTCCCTCGCTCTCATCCCATGCTCTCTCTCTCTCTCTCTCTTTTCTTGGCTCACTCTCTCCATCCTGTCTCACTGTCCCTCGATCCCTCTTTCAGTCCCATCTAAAATTGCTTGTGTCTCCTCTACTGCGTGGGAGGAAAGTCGTTTTCCTCCTCCTCTTCCTCTCCATCTAGCCGGCTTCTCGCCATTTCTTACTCTATTTTTCTTCTTTCCCTTCTCTCCTGTGGCCCCACGGGTCTGTGCAAGGGTGGTGTGTGTGTGTGTGTGTGTGAGAGAGATTTTAAGAAGAGTGAGGAATATAGAAATAGGGAAAGTGCTTGACAGAAAAATATATGTAAGAGCAGTGTGTGTGTGTGTGTGTGAGAGAGAGAGAGACAGGGAAAGAGGGAGCGAGAGAGCAAGGCAGTGGCTCCTCTGATCACTAACTTGGTGTCCTACTTACTCATTCTGCAGCACTCCCAAATAACAACCCTAAGCTGTGATATTATATACCCAAAAACACACAGACACAGAAATAACTACACACACACACGCACACACAAACACACAGCGAGGAACTTGCCCATACTGTAACGGGTTATGGTTGAACCCAATAGCAGCACAACACACCACAGATTGAATCGGTAATGACTTTTATTGAA
>JBBPCS010000672.1:1092395-1116817 GCA_037974645.1 Hollardia meadi
GTGTGTGTGTGTGTGTGTGTGTGTGTGTGTGTGTGTGTGTGTGTGTGTGTGTGTGTGTGTGTGTGTGTGTGCAAAAACAGCAAGGACATGTCATTTACAGTTACCTGGCTAGAAAATAAAGTGATAATTTGAGTAACAGTCTTCTTTATCGTGCCAGTTTCCTCTTCCTTTTTTGTTAAATGACCCTCTGGGTTTTTTCAAAGATTGCTGGGTATTTAATTTTAGGAAAATCTGACAGTTAGCTCAGTGACTCAAATTGTCAAAGTGACCACTTCACCATCAATACTGTAACTGTGAAAATATTATCAAGGAAGATTATTTGTCCTTGTACTACACTGGAATGCACAACGAAATAAAAGTTTGTAGTCCCGTTTGTGCTATACTACATACAGTGTAGAGGTAATTAAATTTAGAATAGAATTGGATAATAAAATCAGTAAAAACAGAGCATATTTACAGTAATCTACATATACATGTATACACCCAGACATTTTTTTTATTTGAGTCTGGGTAGATGTAAGCATCAGAGATGGTGATGATAATATGGTCGACATCTTCGCGTTAAAAGTTCGACCTCTGTGGAACCACCAAGCATAATTTCTGTAAACATGGAGTCCGCCTCCCATCGTCCTGCCGGAGTCCTGCACTCCGTCGGCTCGGAACACGGTTCCACCCAGGATGTGGTGGTGGAGACAGGTCTCTGTAAAGATGTGGGCACAACAGTCTGAGTCTCCATTTAATTTTTCCAGTGACCGGGCATTAGCCAGGACCAGCCTTAAGTCCAGGCTGGGCCAGCACGGCTCCCATCCTGGATCTCTTTCCTCTAATCCTGGGGCGGTCCGGCTGGGCTGGTTGAATGGTCAAAATGTGCTGTTGGCAGTGATCCAAACCCTGCTCCTCTTTCTCCAATGCTGATGTGTGAATTTCTCTCATAAGCAACATGTGTTAATAAATAAGTTTTTTTTTTTAAAGCAATAAAGTAAAAGAAATAACAGATTAAAAAGAAAAATGTAGTAAATTTGAAGGAGCTACTGGCCGCTGCATTTGCATGCTGTTAGCACTGGAACCATGAAAAACTTGTTTGATGAACAGATTTTGCCCTCAGCTCAGCTGCTTTGACTCGCATTTATTTGAATGGCTGAAAGATAAAGAATTATGGTGGCAGTTGGAACGCTTTGACTTTCTGTTTGCAGCCCGTTTCAGCTGCAAATGTCCGTATGTAGAGTAAAGCAGAACAATTCTACTGTTGAATCATTTGTACCTTTTTGAACCCCTTTCTTTCTCTCTCTCCCCCTTCAGCATCGAGGGCGAATATGTGCCGATGGAAGGCGACGAGGTGAGCTACAAAGTCTGCTCCATCCCTCCCAAACATGAGAAGGTCCAGGCGGTGGAGGTGACCATAACCCACCTGAAGCCAGGAACCAAACACGAGACCTGGGCAGGACGCGTCGTCAGCAGCTGAACGCTGAGCCCAGCAGGGTGGCAGGCCGAGGTGGGCGGGAAGGGCGATATAGAAGAAATTGGAGGGATGGAAGGGTTGAGTGGGAGTATTGGAGGATTTCAAATGAGGGTTGTTACTGGGCATGGTGATGTTCTTAGTTCTCCTCGTTTAACAGTCCAAGACAGCTGGGATACATCGCAGGAGACCTGACTGGTGTCCTGAGGTGACCAGTAAAGTTTAAATCAGAGGGAAATGTGGGAGGCTTCCTCTGTCCTGCACGGGAAATAAGTAACTATATTTTGGGGAAAACATAGAGTTGGTTTGACTGTTAAATAGATAGTTTGATGATTACAGTGGAAGAGACGTTTATCATAGAAAGACTTAGAACATTAGGTTTCTTGTTTAGATTTTCAGACCCCCTGTGTTGAAAATGTGATGGTGCATGCCTTCTTAGAAATTGTGTTTTATTTGATGAGGGATTGAATTTGAGCCGCGAGAGAGTGATGAAGAGCAGATGCAGGACAGCAGTGTTCTGCTGTGTGAGCACTGTCCAGCACCATGGGGTTATTTTCCAGGTATACTGTATGTGCCTACTTCGACCCATAGAACTGACAGTTCTGTTTGTGCCTACTTATACCAAGCTATCATCTGTATTTGATCATGTGGGTGAATTAAAGCATTGTCAACCTGTAGTTCTTTGTGGCCTCTGTGGGTTTTTTTTACTTTACTTTTTGGAGAAACATCTTCAGCAAACTGTGATTGGAGAAACAAGATATTTAACTGTGATTTTTCAGCACTGGCTGTAGTGACTCCTCTGTGTTGTAAACCATCATGTCTACCCCTCCCTAAAGCACACAATCAGCCAATAGTGGGCCAAAAGGTGATGTGTCATAGCTGCATCAGTCATGCACACCTTGTTAGTTTATATAAGATACTTCCTGTACAGTTTTGTTGACAAAATAAATATATGCTATTTGGGATATTATTTCTAAAAAAAAAACTACTCCACTGATTTTCACTCCTATAACACAGACAGGCTCACGATAGCTCAAATAAAAAGGGGTGGAAATGATGCAGCAGAACCATTTTTTTCTTTTTTGTTATTCCAACATTGTTCTCAACAGTTTGGTCGCAGATTCAAACGTGACATAATTTATCAGATATTACACAGCTTCCTCTGGAGTTTTTGATTAAAATGTGTATATTAGTACAAATAATTGCCAATACTAACATGACTATCAACACCATTAGTGAGAATTCTGAAGAATAATAATATATCCGTAGGAAGGTGGAGTTGTATTCTGTAACTGCATTATAGAACAGGCATGTTCTTTTTTTTCCCCCCCGATTGTGTCATTTTAGTTACTTTATATTGAAATTGTATCACCGGAAGAATATGTATAGCAGTCTGTGCTTCACATTCACATCCGCTATGTTCACAGCGTACATAACTCTTTACATTTAATTATGATCAGCAGTCATGTAACTGTCGGTAATTCTACTCCATTAATAAACAGCTGTAAACGTGATAGTAACAGTTGTACCGATATTTACAGCGTGTATTCGCCGTGAATTAAAATCAAAACACTGTTGCAGTTCGCCACTGTGATCACTAGAGGGCAGTGAACACTAATGATATCCAGGTCAGTACTCGGCGCAGCCTTGTGTCAAGGCAGACACAAGATTACAACACGCGAGACTACATTTCCGGTGAAAATATTTCAAAATAAAACGACACAACTCGACTTAAAAAAGTAACTTACAGTATCTCTGCAGCAGGCAGGTAGAACTGTTATTTGCTTTTACTGACCTTCAAAACTCATAGTACATTCATGTTGATGTAAATGTTGTGTTTACACATGCTGACACCAGTGCAGTAGTTTGACAGTTGTATTAAATGTATGAGAAAAGGGAAAACAACACTATCTATCTATTTTAAAAAGTCAAACAGCACAATGACCAGGATGTTCAACGTTTTGTCTTGTCCAGAGAAACTAAAGGTGTGGAAGAAGTATCAAGGTCTTTAGCTTAAGTAAAAATGCCATTACAACAATGTAATAAGTCCCTCATTCAAAATCCCACTGAAGTAGCATATCAGCTAAATGTGCTTTAATTATCAGAAGTATAAGCACTTGTTCTGCTTGTCCCCTGTGACTCAAAAATTAAGACATGTTTTATGTTTTTCTATGTTTATGTTTTGTCACTGGTCAAGGGGAAGTTAGTTGTAACTATTATCTGACCTAAGGATCTCATGATAAATCTAAGGGGTTTGAGATTAGAAGAAATAATAACTTAATAATAATAATAACTTTGCATTTTAGTGAAGTACTGCGTGATTGTATCCTTTTGAGGTAAACCATCTAAGAAGTTTAGAGTGGTAATGTCTCTGGTGGAACTTCTAACACCTCATGTTCACAAACCAAAAAGGTCGGAAAATACCAGTTTAATCTCAACCATAGTGGAACCAAAACAGGAAGAGGCATTGTTCTCCTTGGTCGCTATCCCCAGGTAACAGTGGAAAAAATAGAATAATTGTGGAAACTCTACCCTGCAAAAGAAAAAGAACCCCGCTGACGGAGAAGGCAAAGAAGGTGAAGAAGGAGAGTGCTAAAAACCGAGGTAAAACAAGAGCGAATAGACGGGCATTCACACGATGGAAATCTGTTCCCCTTACCACCAGGACATGAGAGGGTTCAAAAATGACATTCTTTCTACTAGATCAGTAACTAAAAAGACCTGCCTACTTCTTCATAGAACCGGATGTTTACTCTGCTAATATCACAGCGCTGAGACCAGGGTTTCTAGGTCCAATTGGAATTGCTTTTGCTTTGGACAGTAGCCATGTTGCTAACGCTGTCTTTGCTACTGCAGCGCCAACAATAATACTGTCTATTTCCACATTACATAACTGCTTAAAGCCCAAAGAGGTTAAACGGTCCAATATTTTGCAAAGGAGCAAAGATTAGATAAAGGCAAAGAATAAAATAAAATAAATTTGTGTATCAGAACTTTGTTTTGTCTTCTTTCTGACTCCTTTAATTATCTCACTGCCCCTCAGATTTATCCTGCGACCCTTTGGAGGGGGCCTGAGCCTGAGGTTGGGAACCACTTCTTCCACAGTGGGGCCTGGCTGCACTGAAAGTGAAACACACTAACTTAACTTGAGATTCTTCATTTCCTGCTTCTTTCTAATGCAATTTACTTCTCACATCACTACACTGGGTGCAATAAGTAGTGGTGTAGCTGTTATTAGCTGCTTTGGTCAGCAGAGGTCGCTGAATCTCCACGTTAAGTGAAATGCTGAGCTGTCATCGCTGCCAAACAGCATGTAAAAGGCAGCCAGCCACCAAAACAGGTCGGCTAACCAGTCAGTTCAAACAGATAGTCATAGGATGGTTGTCATACGAGGCCTGTTGGCTTTTGCTTGCTATCAAAATACCTTAATGACAATAAAGAACAGCCTGTCGGTGGATTAATCAGTGTGGTAAAATGCTAAAAAAAAAATAATAATAATTAAAAAAAAAATTAAAAAATGATGTTGACCTGCATTTAATGAGAAAAACTTGTAATACACCTGACTGTTAAGGAGGTAAATATGGAAAGGGAGGTGGGAAGACATAGGGAGGAAAGAATAAGAGAGAGGAAAGACAGAAAACGGAGGAGAGAGAGGGATGGAGGAAAATGATGGGATGGGGAGGAGGATGGGGAGGAGCGGAAGGAGGAGGGGGAGGAGCAGGGGGGAGGCAGGCGCTCAGTCTGTTTGCTCGAAGGAGGAATCAGCAGCAGCAGGACAATGGACTGTCTCCGCTACGGCTCCTAACGGGCACCAGGCTGTTTCCGACACACTGGAACATAAGGTATGGTTGACGACGCAAAGTCTCAGCTGGTCCTGGTGTTTTATATGGTTTAACCTCCGTTAAAGTCTGCCGTTTGTCTGTGGAACAGGAGAAGCTGCAGGAAGGAAGCGACGCAGCGCAGCAGACAGACAGCCAGCAGGCCTGTCGTCCGTCTGCCCCCGGGTCTTAAACCGGCCGGTGACACGTTATAGCACAGAATGAACGATAGCTGTTCACTCTTAATGTCTGTATGTGCTGGGTGGGTTTTAGCGACGTGATGAATCAAGGCAGAAAAAAAGCACATCCGGAATAACACAGCCGCGTTATCTCTCCTCCAGTAAGGACGTCACGCCGAATTGCTTTACAAATCTTTCTCTTTTTAATTCCGAAGTAAACACATCTAAGGATGTGAGCTAAGATTTCTTTGGATACCCCGAGGTCTTTTGGCGAGTTCGGCGTGTGAGTGATTCATCAAACCCTGCTCAATTCCAAATTAAAATCCAATCTTGAAGTGGGCACAGTGCGAGCCGCCTGCCGCTAAGGTGGATTTTGACGGAAGAGCTGATGAGGGGCATAACACGCGAGCCACAAATAATAGATGACCTTTTGATTAAAGTAAACGCTGCTTTGTGTATTAGTGTACGCCGAATTAACAAGTGGCTCGTAGGGATTCACAGCGGCTGTTAGCTCTAACTTGGTTAGCATTCATTTTTTGCTCCAAGAGCAACGCCACAATAAAGACTGCATTTTTTTGGATGGATGTCCGGAGCCAGCATATGTCGGATATGCCAACAAAGCGACAGCAGGAGCACGCAGTGGGTGCCTGCCAGATTGATCCGATGCACTAGGCCAGGCCTCGGAGTCTCTACAGATGCAGGGCCTGTGGTGTGAATAGATGGAGTCATTGTAGTTGACATAATGTGCCTTCTGTTGAACACTGTGTGCGTGACGCACATAGACACGCAGATAGATGCAGAGATGCTGTGCAGGCACGGAGACTCAGGACCTCTGTCTGAACGGGCAGCATATTACCATTTCAGTGCAGAAGCTACAGCTGCAGTGTCTGTCTCATAGGCTGTACTGACCATATTTAATATGCACACACAAACAGAGACAGATGTGGCCGGTTACAGAGCTCCAGACCTCAGTGGTACAGTCACTATATAGACGAGGCCATTTTTGCCATACTAACCACCAAAAGAGTTCACACATGTCATTTAGAAAAACACAGGATGTTCTGTTTGTGTGTTGTAGCCTGTATTTAGTGAAGGGAGGGGCTGTTCAGGGACCTCCCATCAATAGATTTTAAGTACATAGCTACTCTATCTCCAGGGGGAAATTCACAAGTCAATAGTCATTTACCTCCATATGCTGAGGATCATTGGTGCAGACAGGCAGTAGCTGTGCTTTGATGTTTGTATTTTAGATTATATTGACCTGACTGAGACCGTGTTTTGTGTAACATTCGTGGGAGGAGGACAGTAGCTCTGGGTAGACAAAATATATTGGAATGTAGTCACAAGCTGGATAGATCAACATGGATAAGAGTGATTATAGTGAGAGAGGCAAATCAATGACAGGGATGTTCACAACTGGGAACACAACATAAGCCTACAATTGTCTTTAATGAATCAAATGTCTGTATTTTTGCACATGTTAATGTGGTGTAAAGATCACATTTGTTTCTGAAAGACCCATGGTGTGATACACAGGAATTACCCTGTGCCAAATATTGGCACCAAGACTCTTGAAAACATCCCCGTCTTCAAAAAGGACAACCAAAGGTATGAGCGACTTGGAGGCAGATGGGAGGAGTTAGCCTTGAAGGCTTTCTGTCAGGCAGCTTTCTGACAGAAATCCCACAAAGCTTTCTAGCAGAAAGCACCTTCTGACAGAAAGTCTAATCTGTCAGAAAGCATGCATTATAAAATGTCACAAATCCCATGGTGTCAGTACATCCCCGTGGCCAAGTGGGTTGTGATCAAGATTTGAGCCAGGAGACTGGGCTTCTTAGCCTGAAGGTTGCTCTGTTTTCTTTTCTTTTCCTTTTTTTCAGTAATTATTGTTTTCGTCGCACTTTGTTTAGGTTTAGGCACCACAAACACTTGGTTAGGTTTAGGCACCAAAACTACTTGGTTAGGTTTAGGCACCAAAACTACTTGGTTAGGTTTAGGCACCACAAATACTTGGTTAAGTTTAGCTAACAAAACTACATGGCTAGGTTTAGGCACCAAAACTTCTTGGTTAGGTTTAGGCACCACAAAAATGTCATTAGGTTTAGACAACAAAAACACTTAGTTACATTTAGGAAAACATGGTTTGGGTTAAAATCACACTTTCACAACATTTAACATGTATTACAATAATGTTTCTGGAAGAAAGCTTTCAAGGCAAACTTCTCCCATGTGCGACTTGGAATGAATGATAGGAAGCAACCCCAAACTGTAAAGGATTATGGGTAGCAGGAGACAGATGTAGTTCTTGGAAAGGCGGGAGTGTAAAAAGAAATCTGGGCTGATGCTCATACTGTATCTGGCTAACTTTTCTCAATAGGAAGTAGGAACACCAACGAAGAAGAGATGGATAATCGGTCACACTGAATTATGGAGACTGGAGTCCGATTTAGTTTGTGTGTGTTGTGCATTTCAGGTTGGTGTATGTTAGGCGGGTTTCTATCCGTTAGACCAGGAGCCTGCCAACAGATTAGTCCTAACAATAACAGGAAAAGGACCAGGAGCAGTGTTAACTGTGTGTGTGTGTGTGTGTGTGTGTGTGTGTGTGTGTGTGTGTGTGTGTGTGTGTGTGTGTGTGTGTGTGTGTGTCCCCTGTGAAGGTTGCTTGTCTTACATTGGATTTGCTCACTTCAGTCCACATGATCAGTGTGCGAGAATCTACTATTTGGCAATACAGTGTCACAAGACATACTGTGTGTGTTGGTTGCATAGTGGCCAGTTGTGTCATCTGGAGTCAGTGTAGCACGAGGTTGTTCGATTCTGTCCAGTCAGCATCCAGTTTGTTAGCGTTGCCATGGGAAAGGATGTAAACTAACAGCAACCCGATGCAGCATGTTCTATCCTGATTCAGTTCAGATGCCTATTGTTGCAGTGTTTGCACTAGCAGCTACAGTGATGAATTTTTCAAGAAAAAATGCCAAAACATTCCTAGTTTCAGCTTGTAAATGGTGAGGATTTGCTTTGTTTAATATGACAGTAATCTGTTGGTTGGGTCAGACAAAACAAGCAGCTTTTGTGATAACTTTAATTATCCCCTGACTTTTGCTCCTTTGCCAACTTGAGTTTTACACAAATATTGTAGCGTTAAGGTAGTAATCCCAGCCACTATTGGAGGACAGCAAAAGAACTCCTGCTGTTCTTGTGTTTCTGTTGCTATTCCCAAACTGGACAGGATACGTTCAGAGATTGATTTATTCTAGAGGTAGACCAATTAATCAGTGCTGATAGGAGGTTTTACAAAGTATCGGTATCGGTGGAATTTGGCTCTGACAGGGGCTGATGGCTGTGAAGACTATATGAGTCAAATTCTCAACTGGAATTATTGATTTTGAGGGGAAAAAACAGCTCAAAAAATTTAAATCGCTCCCACCAGTTCCAAATTTGTTTATTAATCACCTTGGGTTGGATGTTGAGTTTCAGATTTATATATTAGGTAATTAGTTTTAGGTTGAGTTTAATGTTCCATGATCCAGATTTATATGTTTAGGTATTTATTACTTTGACTTAGATGTTCAGTTCAACAGTTATCCAGTTTCTAATAAAATCAAAGATTGTTAATTTCTGACAGTGATATCGGCCAATTAATCAGCTATCAGCTTTATCCTGCTACAAACTATCGGAATTGTATCTGCCTTTGAAAATCCACTATCAGTCGACCTTTATTTTATTTTTTTACTCCTTATTTTGCCTAAGGCGGGGTTTAGGAGAAACGGGTCAGAATTCAATAATGTCCAAATAAGATGATGATTTATTTCTGATGAGACAAAGAAAAGATGATTGTGAGCTGCAAATTTTCCTTTGGGAATTGACATGACATTTGGTAAAGATATTAATTTTCCCCTCTGGAAAATTGTAATAACTCTGGTGATGCGTTAACGCTGAGCATCATGATAAGGTGAACATTTTTATTTGTCATTACTCAGTTAAGTGCTTTATGTTTAGAACTTAATTGCAAATGTTTGCACGCTACTGTAAAACACTAAAATAATATGATGAATATGGTAAACATTATGCCCACTTATATCTACTAGCATCAGCATTTTTAGCATACTGACAGTTTGGCACAAAGCACTGCTGTGCTAAAGTGTATAGCCTCACAGAGCTGCTAGCATGGCTATAGACTCTTGATGACTATTTTCTTTTTACAGACCAAATGATAAATCAGTTAATAATTAATAATTTCATTGTGGATATATTGACTTTCCCCCTGACACAACCAAAGATCTCAAAAGCTGTCAGACACTGTTGTGTACGAGGTCATTTAGGTCGAAACTCTTAATGACTTCATGAGAACCGACTGAACACATCATCAATTAATGATGACATCAGCGAAAGCGCGTGTTTTCACCGTGGTGGAAAAATTGACTTCTTTTTAATATTTGGCTTATGTAGACTCACAGAAACAAATTACACAGCTGTACACGATCAAACTGCTTCACGTTGTGTTTTAGTGTTTGAATCAAAGGAAGTACATTTTGTATCATTGTGACAATGTAACTTAAACAGTCAGTATGAATGTTCACACCTCAGCTGTGAAGTTTCACACAAATCACACTTTCTGAGGCTGTTGGAAAATTGAGATGTGTCTTTGGCTCAATCCACGTCTGATTAAGTAATCATCTGAGTTGCAAAACCCATTTATTTTTCATTTAACCTTTGAAGTGGTAAACAGCTACTGTAGATCCTTGTTTTATGTTGTTGGCTGTGGTGTTGGCCTGCCAGACATCAGCTGTTGGATGTAGTGCTGAATTTCTTGATGATGAAGTTTGTGTTTCTGCAAGTGATGTTAGCTTTTTGTCTGTTTGGCTGTGTTGGCTAATATCGCTGCTCATGCTAATTATCCAGTTCTTGTATGTACTGTATGTGCATAGACTGCAGGAGTTTTAACAAGTTGCCATTGTTACCATTACCATTGTTGAGTACTCGATTAGAGGAATAGTTAAACATTTTCGGAAATATGTTGTTTGTTTCCTTGCTGAGATGTAGAGGAGAAGATCGATACCATTCTCATGTTGACCTAAGGAGTAAACAAATTAGATATAACATACTAATATGTGAGCGAGAGGTGCATGGGGCTGTTGTTGCAAAACTATTTGCAAATGTGAGTGGAGAGTTGTGTAACTGTATCTCATTCCGTGTGTGCGTAATCAGATTTGTAAATGTGTAACACTTCTCTAAATGCATACTGAGATTTGTGATTATGTACAGAAATCTGCAAACGTGTAATCACAATGTATGTGTGTGTAATCAGATTCGCACATGTGTAAAAAGTATCTACTAATCCGCATTCATATTTGCAAGTGTACATTGATCTGTAAATATGTAAACAAATTTGTAAAAGCCGAACACTAACATGTTCCGAAAAATGGAAGCTGAAAGCGGCTACAATTGTTGCTATTTTTCTTTTAAGCATTTAGCCTACTTATCAAATTATCATAATTAATAAACATTTTCTTGAGATGTCTAGATATGTGAGATTTTTTTGTAGTGGTTATATTTTCAACTGGCGGAATTTTGGTCTAAGTTAGTGTTTTTATGTTTGCTCATATTTATTTATTTATTTAGATGTAAGGGTTTTTTTTATGATCATGGCTTTATCAGGGAACCAGTTTGATAATTGTGAGTGTTTCTCAGGTTTGGTCTTATTGATGTTGTTGTCATAAGATGTAGAAATAGAAATCAAGCCTGATGAAAACATCAGACGTAGCACAGATCTGACGGCGCAAACTGCAACTGACTGAGATCCTGAGCAAACAGTTTGATATCTGGGGACCATGGACTTGTTCTGTATTCATGCGCCGACTTTGTCACAAAGTAAGTTTGGCATTCAGAGCAGCAACATGACACGTGAGGTCACAGTGCGTCACCATTTTAATTGGATTATTTTGACAGCTCCTGGAGCGCCATGTGGGTGTTATGAAATACAAAGTGATGTAGTTGTTTTGCTATTTGATGTTATGTTTGGCTATCCATGTACGTGTCGGTCTGGTCATATTCTGCTTGCACACTTATTTTTTTCAGTTCAAGTTAAACGCAACAAGCTTTTCTCTCGATTATGTCCACTATAGATAAATCTGACAGTTACTTTTTGTTTTATTAATCAAAATTAAATGCCAGAAAATGGTGAACAGTGACCATCTTAATTTCTGAAAGCCCAACATTATTCAAACAGCTTGTTCCATCCAACCAAAACCAAAAGACATTCAGTGTACAATCATAGACTACATGAAAACCAGCAAATATTCACATTTGCAAAGCTGTAATTTGTGAATTTTCATAATTTTTGGATGAAAAACATACTAAAAGGGTTTCCATAAAGTTGGGGCATTTAAAAGAGAGATATTTTTGGTAAAAAATTATCTAAATTTATACAGCAGAGGTGGAGATACACTTACTTTTAGTCCAACAACACTGGATCCTGAATTTTTTTATAATGCAACTCAATAGGGTCTTTTGATATGACTGTAAAGCAGGATTTCTGCCTGTACTTGATATGCAACAATGTAGGATGGGTGATGTCAAAGTAGCAGCCATATGAATGTCACAATCCAACATTTCCCAGCAGAACCTTGCATTGTAATGAGATGGTCAGTGTTATTTTCTTAACTTGTCTGTGGTTTAAAAGTGGCTGATTGGTGTATGTATGATTAATGGATTAGTTGTTTAATCAGAAAATTGTGAAAATGGCAGTCACAAATTGCAGGTGATGTCGTAAGTTTGTTTGTTTTTTCCAACCAACAATTCAAAAACCACAGTAGCCTAATTTTTTTTTTAAATTTTTTTTTTTAAACAAACATTTGAGAAGCCAGAACTGACGACTTGGTCAACAAAATCTTTGTTGATTAATATTCTGTTGATCAACTCATTAATTAATTGACTAGTCATTTCAGCAGTAAAAGCAAGGGATTGCTTTTGACATTTAGGTAACTTGAAATCTTGAAACATTTCCGGGTTAGAAATGGAATACTGTGGATTTGCTGGTTTCACATGAGACCATGCTTTGGGTCAAGGTGACTCATCTTGGGTGTCAGTTATAATTGATTTACAGTATATCATAGAAAATAGTTCATCACAAATGTAAACGGTCGATCTGTCTTTCTCTGTGTGTGTGATTCAGGAGGTGAATGTCAAACAGCTCCAGGATGCTGCCGTCCTCATCCCTGCTAACCCGCTGTTCACCAGGGGGCATCTGATTTACCAAACATGATGAAGACTGAGCCCTCGTCAGCCACAGGGGGCAATGCGACCTCCAGTGGCAGCAGTGGGGGAAGCGGTAATTCAAACCTGCGGAGTCCCTCGCCCCACCGCAATGCCTACCAGGCGGGGCTGGCGGCCCTCAAGAAGGCCACTGACCACCTCAACAATGCAGCCAATGGAGGCTCTGACCCTGCCTCAAAGCCTGCTCCTTTGCCTCGCCCAACAGGGAGGGGCCGGAAATATGGATCAAATGTTCACCGCATCAAGAACATGTTCATGCAGATGCAGTCTCCTGGTGATGAGGAGGATGGAGCCAAAATGATTGGTAATTCAGCTCACTAGTTAAATTATTGTCAAAGCCTTTAAAATAAACAGTGTGAAGAGAACTACATGATGAATTATTAGTGTTCAGTTACTCTGGTTGATTAAACCTGTCGCCAGGTGGAAGTTGGGTGGAGCTATGCTTTGAGCTGACTGTTCCCCACACCCCTCCCCCGAACTGCAAGTCCAATCCAATTGTCCAAATAGCGTAGCAATCGTAAAGATGCACAGCAGGCCTCTCTCTCGAGTTTTGGATTGTCCACATGTTGAAGCAGCGTGTATGGGGCTGTGGTAAGAGCGATATTCAGTATCCAGTTTGTTAAGGTTTTTGTTTTTTTATAGCATTCCCAAAACCACAAACTAGGAGGAAAAGTGTAAGGAATGGACTTAGCAGTGTGTATCTACTCTAATGTATGCTGCAAATGTAGCATGTCTGGCTAAAAAGCTTACTACTTTGTAACCACTTCACACTCCAAACTTGGATTTTTGGAAAATTTACACACAGCTACCGTAGCCAAACTTGTTACCCGAGATATTACATGCACGGATTATCAGCTGGTGAGGATACTGACCCATTAGCTTTAGTCTCAGCTTTTTAGCACAAATTCAGTTGTCATCAAATGCAAATGTCACCCAGAAACAGCTAGCTAACTAGCTAACATTGTTGTATATAGTTAGCCATCTCTGCGCAAACTCTGTAAAAAGGGCGAGTGTTTGATTTGTCTATTCTTGGCTACTATAGAAATATGGTGGTCCAATATGGTGGACTACATGGAAGAGGATCTGAGTGCTTGTGTTTGTTGCATGTTGGACATTGCTGTTCTGTTCTCAGATCTCAGCAATTTGATGAGTACAATGTCACCATTACAAATGATGGTCAAAACTAAGCCAATGAGACCCAACTGGATTTTTTTCTTTAACAAACCTCTCTCTTTACCTTTTTGCTATTAATCATAGTTCCAATTAACTTTCCTGTCATTGGCAGGTAAAGAGCAGGCCGTGAAACTCTCCCTGCCGAGGGCATCAAGCCTCAACGAAAACGTCGATCACAGCGCCCTCCTCAAACTTGGGGCCACAGTCTCTGAGAAGGTCAACCGTTTTGACTCTAAACCAAGTGGTGATGGTGTGGGCTTCTCCAAGCTCCAGGAGACCAGGAGGATCTTCGAACAGCGGACTCTACAGGTCAGAAGGATCTTTGTTTCTCTTACTTGTGTGTCTGATTCCAATTCAAGACCATCTTACTGACTGACTGTCGTCTCCTCCAGGAGAAACAAGCTGCCACCAACCGGATTTTGCTGAAAAAGGAGCGGGCATCAGGCTTCCAGGACAGTCGTCTAGATGTTGTGGCTCGCTTCAATGGCTCAACTGAGGCTTTGGACAGGCTGGATGAGCCTCCAGCTATGGCTCCCACTCCCGCTCCCCCTCCCCCTCCCGCTACTGTTGCTGCTGCTGCTGCAGCTTCAGCCGGACACACTGAAGCCGTCAGCCCCACAGTCAGTCAGCTCAGTGCCGCGTTCGAGAAGGGCGACCCACAACACAATTTCTACCTCCCTCAACGTCGGTCCAGTCCTGCCCTAGCACCAAAACCAAAACCTCCAGCCAGAGCGGAACCTGGCGAAAGGAAGGTGAAAAGAATTTGCTTAACATTAAAAAAAAGAAACCACAAACTGCAGTAGAAGTTAAGGAAGTTGGCTAAAGGAAAGTGCATGATAAGATGATCTCTCCTTGTCTCCCTCTCTTAGGCGGATGTATTACCTACAGGTAAGGAGGACTGCGAGGAGCTGGCAGCAGCAGTTGTGGGGACCCAGGCAGCAGAGCTACCAGAGGTGACAGGTTCCCTACCGAAGAGCATAGGAGGAGTGATGGCCAGTGAGGAGAAGGATGGGTTCGGACAGTCAGGAGACCAGCTTTCCAACTCTTCCTCCTCCTCCTCATCCTCAATGGCTGTCACTTCCTCCTCTTCCTCGTCAGAGGTCAAACAAGAGTTGGTGGTCCAGCCAACAGCAACTGAAGCTAGGGGCTCAAGTACAGTGACCCCAGAGCGGGAACAAGCTGATGAGCAGGATGGCTCCTCAGGGTCTGAAGCCGGAGCCAGGCTGGTGCAGGCTGAGGTTCATGCCTCGCTGGAAAATGGAGAAAAGGAGCCTTCAGGTTCCTCACCCTCTTCAGAGGAGAAGGGAGCAGACTCTGAGAGGAGAGACAAGGAAGAGGAGAATGATGAAGATGGCTCGAGGAAGGACGATTATTCGGAGGGGGATCTGGTAGACATCAGTGCATACAGCGGACTTGAGGAGGACGACTCTGGCGGCAGCCAGCTAGACGATGAGGAGGATGAGGAAGATGAGGTGGTGTACCAGCCAGAGACCAGCTGCTCCGAGATCCCGGGTCTCCCAGAGGAAGAGGAGCCCCCACCATCCAATAGGAAGATTCAATTCAGCACTGCACCAATCAAGGTGATATTTTGTCGGATGAAATTACCTTTACTTTTCAACTCTCAGTCAGACCTTAATATGTCCTCAGTAGAGCCATAACCCTAACCAACCCTAAACCTATCAGAAGTAATATCAGCAATATGGCCCCAACCTGATGTAGGAAAAATATTGTAGGTTTCAACCTTCAGCCATGAAGCTGAAGCTAAAATATATAAAGCAAAATAATATTCTATTCAAATTAACAGTCCAGGAGATGAAATGTCTATGTTTAATGTGAAAAGGGACTCTCTGAGTAATAGGCCCACTGAAATATCTAAAAAATTATCACCCAACCCTGCAGTGCACCTCAGGTCTTTAGATCATTTCAGCATCTTTCAGCTCATTGTTTTGGTTGTCCGGCCCACAGCTTTTCTGCTTTGGTTCACTCCCTCCACTCTCATCAACCTTGCTTTCAGCAGCAGGCAGCTGTTTTCAGTGAGAAAGCTCTGTGCACGACCTGCCAAGCACCAAAATAGCAACCAGCTTGTGAGCATATTGGAGCACGTAGCTGCTGAAGAACGACGTAGTTTTCTCAAAAGAGACCAAAACAGAGCCAAAGGAAAAGTAAATATTGGACTTAGCCAAAAATGCTAATATAGCTCCATGTCTGCTGGATGTGTAAATAGGTAACCGTTTGCCAACACATTTTTGTGTGCTAGTATGCAGTGGTAGAGGAAGTATTGAGATAATATACAGTATGAATACACTGTTACATGTAAAAGTCCTGCATTCAAAATCTTACTTCAGTAAAAGTACAAAATTACTAGCATTTAAAAAAGTACCAAAAGTAAAAATACTCAAAATGGCCCATTTCAGAATGTGTATATTATATGACTGGATTATAGTTAGCGATGCATTAATGTGAACATTAATGTTGCAACTGGTCAAAGTGGGGCTGATGTAATGTAATGTAATTACTTTATATACTGTTGGGTAGCTTAACCTATACATCATAATTTGTTGATTTATATTTTGTACTAATAATCTAAATCTGCAGGGTAGCTAGTAACTAAAGCTATCAAATCAATGTAGTGGCGTAAGAAGTACAATATTTGCCTATTTGAAATGTAGTAAAAGTAGTAGTAGTAGTCACTATTTGATTTTGCCACAGGATTTTCTGCTGGCACTAGCTCAAACTCTGTGTATGCGTGTGTCTTTGATCATACAGTAGATCTTGATTTAAAAGAAGCACTTTTCGATACCGGATTGCTTGTTTCTTCTGCATCACACCCAACCCTCCGTCCCCCTCACTGCGGCATGTCAGCTGGTTTTTGTGAAAGTCAACTGTGGATTATAAAACATGTCACAACACGCCATGATGAAGCTGTCACATTATCAACATATTTCCTCAGTGAGAGAGACAGCTGAATATAGCATAGAGTAGAACATGCTAATATAGCATGTAACAGAAGAGATAAAATAAGGCGGAGCAGTCTTGGTATTTCAACACAGGATGTTTTGGAAGAATTTAATGCCATTAAGCAGTACAAAAACTACATAATGATATGGACGGTGTTCACAGTGGATCACTTTTCCTGCTCAGTCATGTCCAATTATGCTGGCAGGAGAGGATCGCGAGGAGGAACGTGTTTTATTTAGGCCAGGCGTCGGGTCAAAAAGGAATTCTTTACATTTTCTTGGACCTTTAAAATGTTTAACCACTGACCTCTCGAGCCACAGTGCAGCTAAAAGTAGAGTTGTGGCCTGAGGCAGCACTGTTTACTAAGGTACCTGCTACAGTTAACTGCTGAGTGAATCATGTCAAACCAGCGCCTCCTACTGATTAGCCAACACTTTTTCTCAGATTCAGAAAACCTTTGTTGTTCAATTTCACAAACCAAACACAAAGCTTCACACTTGTCTCAGTCTGAGGTTTCCTGATCACTGTTGTACAATCCACCATCCACCTTGACATCATATATCTTACCACATGGGGTGCATCTCATTTCCCTTAAATTGCATCCACCTTTTCCTCACTTGCGTCTTTAAGAGAAATGGGACGTCCTTTCCTCTGAAGCGTCACGTGAAGCGTCACGGTCACTGTGCTGATAGTAATAAAGGCTCGCAGTTATCAGTGCAGAGCAGTAGTGTTTTCTCTGTCACCTGCTCATGAACAACACGCTGCATCTGGATTTATATTGTGTCCTGCTCAGAGGCACAGGGACCATTTCTACTGGCAGATTTATTAATTAATTAATGATTTAGTTGTTATTTTCTGATATTCTGATTGTGAATGCATTATTTAATAACCCAACATGAGATTATGATGACTTTTATAATAGTGGAAATTATTTATTAGGCTAAATATTTAAGGGAACATTCAAATCATGTAACACGTCAAACTCGACCATCTTGAATTTCGAGCCTCACATGTGACTGAATGGAAGTGGATGAGATGAGGGCCAGCTGCTTGAACCATTATAGCCACTATGCTCGGCACACCTTTTCCTGATCGTAACCTTGTTGTTATGGCAGGCACATGAAATAAACAGACCTGGATTGGAATGGCAATGAGTACTTCTTCTGGTATTTTCTCCGAGCACTGTATACAACATCAGTATGACTCCTCTGTTGGCTATAAATTATAGTAAGTGTCACTCTGCACATCACAATTCATACTATAATGAATGATGGGTTCCACCTGAATGGCCCTACAACAGAAAGTGACATTATGACTGCCCTGCTTTGTTAGGACTGGACTTTTCTCACATGTTCAGAGAGGTGTTCTGCTGCTGGCAACAGAGCCAAGAGGCTCACTGCCCGGACACGTTGTGTGTTGTTCAATTTCAAAACTGGTTGGCAACTGTTGTTCTGACATCATGAGCTACTTCACCAGGTCAAAGTCAGCCAGGAGAGTCCAAACCTCCTCCAATCTGCCTCAGCAGACTTTTGATCTTCCAACAGAAATGCCATGTGATAACAGCACTGTTGAGAAACTAACTTCAAAGTTCTGGATGGTGTGCTTTTGCATTAGCACACGAACAAAGAATAATGGTTAAGGTTAATTAATGAATCACAGCCTGTAGAAAACCTGTGGAAGTAGCTAGGTTGTCCTCTCACTTTTACTGACACATAGTGGATTTGTCTGTGCTGAGTCGTATACAAGGCTACCTCTGTACGTCTGTAAAAAGCAGTTGGAATGTGGCAGGGTGTGTTTGTTTTCCTTGAAAATGCGCACACACACACACATACACACATAAAGGTAGGAAAGCTGATTGATACGAATCATAAAGTGGAGCTTTGTTTGGAGGAAAAGACAGTGGGTGTGTGTATTCATGTGAAGCTAAGTTAAAAGTCAAGTTCAGGGATGCACCTGATCCTGAGTGAAATCATTAGCACAGTGTAGGAGAGAAGGAGTGGGATTGTAGCAGAAAAGGTCGGAGGAGTTTCAGGCTCCCTACATCTCCAGCATGAACAGCTTTGTAAAATGTCAGAAAATCCTGGAAAAAAATGCCCAGCACAATTTCGTCCAAGTTGATGTAATCAAATAGCTTTTTTTTTTTTTGTCCGTCCAAAAGTCCTAAACCCAAAGCTGTTCAGTTTATCTTCTCATTCAGTTTGAGAAATGGAAGCAGCAAGTCCTCATATTTGAGAAACTGCAACTAAACGAGAAATTACTTAGACGCTTGATTAACAAAAGAGTTGCCAATTATTGTTCTGTCTACGCATTGTTAAATGCTAGCATGACTTGCATCCCATAATATGAGAATTTATGTCAAGCCATATGGATATTTTGGGAAATGGGCTCACCAAAATGTAAATGAGACGATCGATACGCCAACATGGAGCCAGCAGCCGGTTAGCTTAGCTTAGCTTAGCCTAGCCTAAATATTGGAAACGGCTAGCCTGGCTTTCCCGTACTTGATACCTGCCTCACATCCAGCTGACTGGAATGATTCACAACAAAGAGAACAGTGTGTTTGCTTCTGTTGTAGCTTCAGAATGTTTATTTCGTCCAGTTTCTGTTCTTTATCATCTTTAAGCAAGTGTAATGTGGTATTATAGGACATTCAGTCTTGAGAATAGTTGCAGAGACTGTGTGCCCAGGTCTCATGACAACATCCTAATGGGCACTTTGACTCTCAGTCCCACATATCAACTCTTGATGTGTTGTCCTGAATTTTATTTGGCTTATTTTATTGGTTGCACTTGAATGTGGCCTTGAAAGAGCAGAGAGACAGTGCAGCCTTGTGCTGAAGGTTCACCCCGCCTCCTGCGGGACTTCTCTGCGGCCTGGCTACCATCCAGTGTGGTAGCAGGTGGCTTGTGATTGGTCAGATTCTATGGAGGCTGTCATTCAAGAGGCGCCATTTGTTGCAGAGCATCCCATGAGCAGAGCCATACCGCAAAACTTAAATGCTTATTATTGTTGCAATAAATGGTTAAGGTGCCAAATACTATCTACAGTGTAAAAATAATCACTTATCATATGGAGGCACATGATTTCAATATATGCAATATGTTGGGTTCTTATGTTATAGATTCTATAATGTGATGCATGCTGAAAGAGGCGCTCTCTTGATTTTACATACAAATATAAATTCACTTGTCACACTGAATGCTACTTGGGCCGTGAAAACAGTGGTATATAATGTTATACAGTATGTGTCTCTGCAGGAGTCAAGTCTTACAAGGTAACCCTGATGATGTCATAGTGATGCCATCAAGGTTTGGGGGCTACAAATTTAGAACAAAAAGCCTGTGTTACAAACTGAAGCTGTGGAGTTTGAACAACACTGGCATTTACCAGCAGAAGGGTCTGATGATAGATGCCATCAAATTACATTAGGGGATCTGTAGGAGTTGAACATATTTGGAGCTGGAGCTAGACCTAAACTGGTGACTTATTGTCAGTATTTCTTGGCCTCTGCTGATTCAATTTTGATTATTTTTTAAATCTCTCGGTATGTCTCTCAACTGTATGGAAATGCATTGTTAATCTTTTTAAAGTACCCATTTAATCTCAAAACATGTGAGATTAGCCAATCAGCATCCAGCTGCACAGTTTAAAGAGTTGAGGTTTTGGGACATTTTTTTTGTGTGTGCGTTATGTTTGCTCTGTTGTGTTGGTTAATTTCCATTTGTTGTTGCTATTCCTTGTTAGTGTCAAAGACATGATTGCTACACAGTTTGTTGTGGTTGTTGTGTCAGTAGGTGTGTTGCACATTACACTTTTCTGTAGTTGGCTGTTGTGTGTTGTTGTGTTGGGCTCTCTGTGGAGTAGAGATTGTGCGAGTGTTCATGATCTGTACAGGGAACGCTCTAAAGCTTCACACACACACACACACACACACACAGACACACACACACGCACAGCTTTAAAGTTACCCAACAGGAAGGAAATGTGACTACAGGAAACAAAAACTATCACGCCCTCTGACCCTGTTTGTGTGTTAGTTTGTGTGTGTCTGCCTATGTAAATAATACTGTAACAAGCACCTCCTACATATAAAGGCCTTTGGCTGCGTCTCTCTCTGTATGTTGTGTCACTCACACAAATTAGCATATCTGCCAGACAGGGAGCATGTCAGTGTCAGTGCCAAACTCACACTGGGCACAAGCCTGTGGTTGTCACGGAAACCAAGCTGAGGCTGCTGACCTTTTCGAGAGGGGGGAGGGGTGTGATAGAGAGTGGAAGAAAGGATGGGAAAATATATAGAGCGGGGGGAAAGTGAATTAATTCACACATATATTGTGATTTCTTTTTTCCTATAAAAGGGAAAATGTTTATAAAATGATCTATGTGTGATTCCCTGCATTTTCTTTTTTTAGGAGTAGTGGAATATAAGTCAGCACTGGTGCAGACTAGCTGGTGGAAGATTATAAGATTTTAGTTTGTGTGGTCACTTTTTGGCGTACAAGGGAAAGTATGCCAGTGATGCACAGTGAAGAACTACCATCAGTGTGTGTAATACCCCTTTAGCACTGGACAGAAAACCCCACCAATATCTGGTGTGAGAACGGGTGCAATTGGCATCCATCCCTGGGTCTAACGACTCTGCAGTAGTCACGGGGGTTTTTATCGGCTCCAGCTCAAATCGGCTGTGATGGAAACATGACCCCCAGGTGAACCATGGATCTATTGAGGGAAAATCTTTGTGGTGCTATTGAATTGTGTGGTATCGTACTCGTGTGTCTGATATTTTCTCCATTTGTAAGCATAGACTAAATATGGCAGCAGATGCAAGGGAGAACTACAAAAACACAAAGGTCCCAAAAGGCTGCTTGAAACACCTTTTTTAAAGTAGTTGTTAAATGTATGGATGTAGTCATATTTTGTCCAAAATCAGACTTTTTTATTATTATCAAATAACATCTCATCCTGATTGATAATGATGGATATGATACATATTGATGTTTTATATCAGAGTTTCAGATTTAGATGTTTTAAGACAAAGGTTATTCTTGAAGCTTTTATGAAAGACTAACGGTAAATCAAGAGCAACCATGCAACCACAGAGGGAGGCTCTCTGACCTTTGACCCCTGTGTGTAGGTCTTCACCACCTACTCCAACGAAGACTACGATCGGCGCAACGATGACGTTGACCCCATGGCAGCCTCAGCCGAGTACGAGCTGGAGAAAAGGGTCGAAAAGCTGGACCTATTTCCCGTGGAGCTGGAGAAAGGTACACACACACACACACACACACACACACACCTTTACAACCATTGAGAGTCACTCAGTCAAGCTTCTTATGTAACTACACACTCTCACACATGTACACGATAACTGGCAGGGTGCTGTTCGTGGACCTACACTGTCTGCTAGCATCTCCATTATCCCCTTATGGGATTAAATTTAGCACGGATTAGCCTAATTAGCAGCTAGTAATTCTGGAGGAAATGGATTGGAACCAGCAACCGTCCATGACGGCTGCTCCCAGCACAGCCTAATAGCTATAATACTGACAAATAGGCTTTGAATGAGGATAAAGCATGTTTCATGGCTTTGACTTGTCTCCTCATACATACTGCACATGTTTATAACTATTGCCAATATACTGTATCTCTAAAGATACAACTAACTAATACAAGTAAGATGTGCGTCAGTGTTTTGATAATTTTTACATGAAGTCTCTGTGTGCGCGTCTCTCAGACAGTGATGGTCTGGGCATCAGTATCATAGGGATGGGTGCAGGAGCTGACATGGGTCTGGAGAAACTGGGGATCTTTGTTAAGACGGTCACCGAGGGCGGAGCGGCGCAGAGAGACGGCAGGTACCCTGTCCACCTGAACTTTACGCATCTGTCTTTGTCTGTGTGTCTCACATGTTACCTGTTTCCTGTCAGCAAACATCGTGAAAAGACCAAAACTAATGTCTCCAATGTCTCAGTCAGACTCTCAGTACTTCAGATTTGTTCCTACACCAAGATATGGTTCTAGTTTTAACAAAGTAATTTCCTAAAACAGCTGCGACTGTGTTTTTTACCAAACATCACTCAAAGGGGAGTAAATGGAACATTTGTTCAGGACTCTTTTCCGCCCTGGATTAGCACACATTTCAAGATTGCAGGCAGAAGTACAGACAGCAAGCCACCGTAACAGTGATGGCATGTCTCTTGTAAACCCATGTATAGTTCTATAACGTATGGAAATGCTTTCACTTTTTAAGCACTTCTACCAAAAAATCTCTTTTAGAACCAGCTACATGTTGAGAATATAGTCATCAAATCAAAACTTAAACTTAATTCCAGTTTTAACAGACGGTAAGACACATTTTCTATAATTTTCTGTCCGCTGTTTCATCAACAAACTGAGACTTTGGGGGGAAAATGGAAAGTAAAATTTTACTCTCCTATATTATGAGCGGCTTGCCAACAAAGGAGCGACAAAGGCATAGAATCATGGAGTTTGATGAGTTAACTCATGAGCTACACAAGTGACACTGCACTGACAGAAGCGGTTCGTTATGATCTGCTCCCAAAGCCTGCTTTCATCTGTCGGAGGGGGCGAACCACCCAAACATCTCTGCTTTCACTGTCAGTGAAGTGTGTGTGTGTGTGTGTGTGTGTGTTTGTGTGTGTGTCCAGGATCCAGGTAAATGATCTGATAGTGGAGGTTGATGGAACCAGCCTGGTCGGCGTCACTCAGAGCCTCGCTGCCTCAGTCCTCCGCAACACCAGCGGCACCGTCAGGTCTGACGCACTCTCTGTCCTGCAAACACACACTTCACGAGAACATATTCAGCTCTTTGTTTTTGCTCGGTTCAAACAAAAATTGCAACTTTGCTAATTTGGAACTGTGTATCATTTGCGAGTGATATGACTCGCATATTTTTCAGGTTTTTTTGGTTGGTGTGAGCTAAGTTTCTCAGGTTTGTGACGGGTGATTTTTACAGTATGTTTTCAGGTTTGCAGCTGTGATTTTTTTCTTTCTGATTTGAATGTTTTCATGTTTGTGCATGTGAAATGTTTTCAGGTTTGCAGTTGGTGTGTGTTTGAGTTCCTAGGATTTATGATTGTGTGTGTTTTTTGAGTTTATTAGCATGACTGGCGGGTTTGGAATGTTTTCCAGGTTTATAATTGGTCGAGAGAAGCCGGGGGAGCAGAGCGAAGTGGCTCAGCTCATCCAGCAGACTTTGGAACAGGAGAGATGGCAGAGAGAGATGATGGAGCAGAGATACAAACAGTACATGGACGATGATGAAGAGGTACACACATGCAACACGCACTGCGGCAGCTTTGTTTCATGGAAAATGTGCTCCAATGTGCGTTTCTAAAGCTGGTTTTCTGAAGCCACATTTATTAACTCAGAACATCATCAGCTAATGTTGCTATGTCAGCTCATGAGCCTTTGTTAGCAGCAGGAAATCAAAAGAGGGACGCTAGGGGCGTTATGAAGAGAGGAGAGAGAGAGAGTGTGTGTGTGTGTGTGTGTGTGTGTGTGTGTGTGTGTGTGTGTGTGTGTGTGTGTGTGTGTGTG